>VZTR01022631.1:30651-44032 GCA_013400775.1 Chaetops frenatus | reverse complement strand
ATTTGTCAACCAATTATGAATTATGCTTATTATAAAAAAAAAAAAAAGGATATCTGCCTTCAGAAATGGAAATAGGACAATTTAGATTAGGAAAACTTCCACTGATTTAAAAAATGGTCAGGCATCTCAGAATATACCAACTTTGTCCACTTAATATTCTAAATTGTGCTTTAGAGGTAACCTACGTGTTGTATCTTGCATACAAGTTCGAAGAAAATCTATATTCTCTGACATGGAGCAGCTTTTTGAACTAGCAATGTCACAGGCTGCAGTTTCTGCATCTGGAAATTTATTTTAATACTAGTTTGGCTCAAAGAATTTTGAGAATAGCATCAAAGTGTAAAATGCAAAGTATTTATCATCAGGGAAGTGAGTCATGTTAAAACAAATCCACACTAAACTTGCATTAGCCGATTGAAATACCTTCATTAAATCTTGTTTTTCTCTCTCGCCTGAACTGATCGCCTTTCTGATGGACTTCAGTTCCTTCAGGATGGCTTTGGCCTCACACAGTTCATACCCACTCTGGCCTCCAGACATTTTCTGGTCAATTCTGTGCAAAGAGAGAATATTAACAGCAGACAGAGGCAATCATACTAATATCTCTGCTGTTCTACTTCAGGCAGAAGCAGAATTAGAGAACTGAAGGGAAAGGAGGTGAGATACAGTTTCTTTCAACAGACACGGAAGGAAAAAATGACATTGAAATCTCCATTCAAATACAATTTAATCCTTGGCAAAAATGGCAAGGAGCACAGAGTTATTGCTGACAATACTTTCAAAATTCCCATTCCCATCATAACGCCCTGTAGCATAAAGCAGCTTTTGGGTACACCTTTCATACTAATAACTGTTTGTGCTCCTTACAGAAGTGGAATTTATTACAAGTAGTACCCTTCCACCCAAACCCACACTGGGACACAGGCAGGCTTCTTGGTACTAATCAGCCTTTCTGAGCAGAAACATAACCAGCACCATTCTTGTCTCAGCTTCCCTCTAGTTCACCCTAATCCTGGGCATTAACTGTCTGGAACAGCTGTTCTGCTCAGCCAGTCACCGGGCTCTCTTTATTCACAAAATCTCTGGATAATTAATACCATATGTCATAGATTGGACAATTAATTAAATTCCTGAACTACCAATGATTTTAGAAACTGTAACTTGAAAATAATAACGCTCCCCTAAACTTAGAGATAAAAAGATGATATATTTTAGTATTTCCATATTTCCTTCAAAAACTACAGTTTGTAAACACATTTTTCTGGTCTCGAGTTTAACAGAGTATTCCATAGCATCATGGAAATGACTGCAGCTGTGCTTCAAAAATTAAAACCAACCAAGAGCCATCTTGACACAAACCAATAACTTAGTTGAGAATACATTCTTTTAAAATACAATTGGTTTTCTGCTTTTTATCATCATCCATGATCTTTGCTGAAAGTTAACAACCTTGTGAGCGAGGAGTGAACAAATCAGAAGTGATCACGAGCATCCCCAGCAGGAACAGCAATTTGCACAAAACACCTGTAACTGTATTCTATTTTTCTTCAAGTTTGTATTCTATTTTTCTTCAAGGCCACAAAAATATCAAAGTTCTACACTAGTCTGTGAAGCTGCAAGCATGTCTGTTCTCCTTTCTCCACATTCCAGTTTTTGTACAAACTAAACTGCATTTGTGTAAGGAAATTACCTCTGTGACTTGGCAATCATTCCTATTCAAGGATATATTTATTTCAGCTTGAAAGTTCCTCAAGCTTTTTCATAGGCAGGCACTCACTGTCTGACAGCTCTCAATTTCTGGCAACTTTATCAGGTTGCTAAGGTCAAATAGATATAGGATATACCAACAATTGGGATCATGAACGAATGGTTGGGTAATACACCACATGCTGTCTAGTAATATGACATGCCACATTCAAATTGCAAATGCTTTATTTGGTATATAATTAAGATCGACAAGAAGGATCTCTGATACATAAGATATTCCATCATCCTGTTTTAAAGTAATGAGATTAGTACTGTTTGAAAGTGGCTGACTGAATTTTAAAAACAAACGCCCATTGTGTTTCTGTGGAATGCTGTTGACAGTTTCTGAAACATGCTTTGGATTCCTATCAAAATGGCTTGTGAGCAAGCTGCTTTAAAACAATACTTCATTGTTGAATTAATATAATAAAACCAGCATGATTGGCTAACCTTTAATCCTGGGACAGCAGCATGAGTTTTTGTTACCTTAAGCTTTAGAATCACTATGTCTTTCTTCTTCTAAATTTTACTGCAAATGAGATCTGATTCATGGTTAAATTCAATCAGCTATCCTTGCTGGTCTTTATATATTTAAATAACAGACAAATCTAACATATCTGTTTGAGTCAAAATGAAGGAGGACAGAGACTTAACTGGCATCTTCCTAAAATGCTGAGGATTGCTTCTGCTACTGAAACTAGTGTAGTGTAGTGTACTAAGAGCAAACAGCTCAGCATTTTACTGTGGAAATCTACCCTTAATGTATGGGTACACACCACAGAGTGGAAAACAGCTAGCATTAATAAATTTCTTTTCACATTAATCAAGAAAACACACTTGTTAGCAAGGTTTCCTCTGCAGCAAGTTCTTTATAGTGACAGTTCCAGTAATGTTTAATATTTTAGGGCCTAATTTTGTAAGGCAGGAGCAACAGGGAGTTCTTAGACTGAAAAAAGTTAATTCCCTAGTAATCTAACTGGTTAAATACTGAGAAAGCTCACCCAGTTCAGCATCAGCCCTTTGGACACCAGGCATCCCAGCAACTGGAACAAAGAAAGTCAGGTCTCTAATCCTCAAATTGTGACTAATTTCCAACCCTCCAGAGTTGTCTACCATTCATACCTCCAAGAACAGCACCTTTCTCTCTCTTTCGAGCTCATAGGTGGGGAAGGAGGAAATAAAGACCTAAGAACCTTTTCAAAAATTAAAAAAAAAAAAAATTAAATCTTACACACAAAGCAGCTAATTTTATCCTTGGGACCCCTGACCATTGCCCTTCTTTCTGCCTCTTCGCAATGCAAGCTACCCCATGAAAAAAAAAATAAGAGGGGAGACAAATTTCTCATGTTAACACTTGCACAAAAGGGTTGCCATTTCTACAAATTTTGCATTTCCTAACTACAACAGTTATTAGAGTCAGCTTTTCTGCCACAATAATTCTCTCGGATAAAACAGATTCAATTCCATGCCAAAGAAATGAATTCAGGTGACTGAATTAAGTCAGTTTCTACTATTTTCATTTACTCACTGTTGCAGTGTTTCAAAGCCCTGCTCCTTGTACAGCAGCTCTTGCTTCATCTGAGAGAGTTCCCTCTTCAGCTTCTTAACCTTGTGTGTTAAATCAAAGCAAGAGTTAGAAAATTCCTCTTGTTAAACGATGTAACACATAGCTTTGAACAATTAAAGTATGCTCTACATCAGATAAGAGAAAAAGAGTAAATTGCTCTACTGACACACATTAAAAAACAACAACAAAAAAAGATCTTATCTCTTCCCGATGTCTATGGGCAACATGCTTTAGTATTAAAGGGACTTAAAGGGACACAAGCAGATTAAATCACATTCCTTATTTGTATTGACACCACACTGTGTTATTAAACCTGAGAGAACTTTAACAAGTAATTTACTTCTCACTTGTTAAGCATGCATTCCAACTGTCCTACAGGGACATGCCTGTTTACTTTTAGTTTTGTTATATTTTCACTTTTTAATTCCTGGAAGCTCTTCAGTCATTTGCACTGTAAAAGACAAAATGGACTCTCTTTTTCCCTAGGAACCATCCATTCTTATAAAGCTTTACAGACACTGGATCCCTAAATATATAATTCACAAAAGACAACAATCACTAAGACATGTCAACTACAAATACATGTGTCTATTTAATAAATGTGTCTTTGGAAAAATATTCCCTACTCTCCCCAAATTTGCATGGTCAGTTGCTTCTTAACCTTAATATTGCTATTTCAGATGTCACCAGATATGAGTACACTACAAAATATTCAAGAATCAAGATTAAATTAAAAAATCTTCCATTTAATTTTTATCTTTCCCAAATGTATGAAAAAGTTTTAGGAACCACTTAAAAATGAATGTACTTAAACACAAATTAATCATCAGCATGCTGATAGAGACAAATGCCTCCTTGAAGTGTGGAGTCCAATATTTTGGTGTTTATATGTCTACAGGTGGCTCATTTGAACTCTACATACTAGCCAGATATTGGAAGGCTTTCTAATTTTCCAATCGTTAGGGTGAAAAAAAGGAAAAGCTAAAAGTCCACTGCTGTCACCTACCTCTGTAAAATTCTTGCTTGTTTTTAAAAGTTCCTCAGATATTCAACTCTTGAAAAAATTATTATACTAATATAAAGAATTTAGACCATTTTAACTGAAATTAATTTCGAAATACATCTCCAAGATATTTTGTATCCAAATCCCCCCACACTTCTTAATTGCTGATATTCTTCAAATAAAAATAATTTTTTAAAAAGTATGATCCCAGCATGCCAGGTGACTTAAAAGCACTCAGCATCAGCAGCTGCTGCAGCTTTCCAAGAGACTTAAAATGCTTTACATTTCTAAAATAACTAGTGATTTTCACAGTCTTTGTAGGGGGTTGTGAATGATACTTAGACATTCCAGATAGCAGTTTCTGGCTAATGTATTTTCTGTGACAGAAATAAATTGCTTTTAATCTCCGTTTTCTTCAAAGCAAAAAATGTTCTCTGGGTGAGGGGTTAGGTTCAGGCTTTTGGAAACTATCATACTATCACCATTAGTTGCTTTACTTCACAGAAAACTGTTTTTATTTTGACCATACTGAATAGTTAGCATGACAAATAGACAATTTCTCTAAGTATATATTCAGTGATCTTCAGCTATTTTCTCCTTGACTAGTATGAAAACTCCAAGAATAATTTCTCAAGTGTTCTGATCAAGGTTAAGGAAAATGAACAGATATCACTTCTGTGTTCCAGCTAAAGTTATGTGTAAAATATGAAATAAATCTGAATTTTTCTGAAAAATACAGAATGGCTAAACCTTTCCCTTTCAAAATCAGAAACATGTATTTATATTAATAGCAGAAGGCACACTTGATTTCAACTTAGAGGATTGTATCTCTCAGAAACTCTTATATTTCTCCTCAAGATCATCTTCTGAGTGTCCTCTGCTGTACTTCATCATCATTTCATTATCAAGAAATGTGAGTTGGGTGCATTATCCTAGAAGGATGTGACCTACATCATAATACACCCTCTGTGTTTACTGCATCATCCCTGCATTAGACTACTCTTAGGCTCCTTGTCTTCTCCTTCAAAACTTTTAAATAACTCCTGCTTTTTCACAACTCTTCACTTGTTCTAACATTCACCCCCTTCCTACTGCTTCGGCACATCACTTGAGTCACCTGACAGATCTCTCCTACTCCTAACCACATCTTCAGGCAGGCTCCTGTGCTAAGCCCTTTCCATTTCCAGCACTTGAGTACTAATGGAACAACACAGCCACCCTCTCCAGCCCCTCCACCCCTTGTTATTTTATAGAGGTTCATTTCCTACTCACTGCATATGTATAAAACTTTATGTGATCACATACGCTTTGTGCTGTTTATCTTGTTGCTTGCTAATTAAAACCCCAAATGGCCCCACTCAAAGTCTACTGCAGGATGTGATCCCTCAATTTTAGTCCGGTGAGAAAAATATTTCTTCTCCTATTTATTTCATTTAACAGGTATCTGATTTCTGTCACATTTTCTCCACTACTTATTGCACAACGGGCAGCTCATGTGTCCAGAAGGCTCCACATGCATATATTAGTCACAGCTAACAAGGAAAAGGCCAAAGGCCAATTCAGAACTTCCTCAAATGCTGTTTGTTTCCCCACTCCAGCCAACATTAACCTGATGATACCACTGAGCCTCAGATACTGTGAAACAGAGAAACAGGTTCAGTACAACTGATCTAACAATGTGCAAATTCTAAGTAGTTGGGTAGCAGCTTACTAATGACTAACTTTGTTTCTCATGAAGTCCACGCATGCATATACTGCAAAATGCCCAAAGTTGGCATATTAACAAGCATCTTCAAACATTCAAATAAGGGTAAACTATGATAACAGCCATACCTCTCTTGCCATCCTCCATGACAACCACTTTCCAGCCCTAGCATCACAAGGTTCCACTTTTCCTTATCTCAATTTTCATATCCAGTGGCTTTGGATGCCCACACACTTCATGCTGATACAGATACTCTCGGACTGCACCCTTCTAAACTCTGCAGACAAGATTCAGGTCACCTATTTTAGGCACATATGCAGGACTGTGCAATCAATGCCAATAAATCAGGTACTGGGAACCAGCAGGATATCAGGCTCCTTGACCCACAAGAAACAATGAGAGAGGAAAGCACTCAAAAAAGTCAATTACTGTGATAAACATATCTGACTCTCTCCTCGGTGAGCAATTTGTGGATCTGCAGTCAATGGTAATGGGAAAAAGTGAGCATAGGACCATGCCTGAATTTTCCCCTCTTTGACAAGTAGATGACTATATTTAAATTTCATAATGTGTTTTGTTCTTTAACAACACTGTTAATTTCCTAAACATACTGGTGATTGCCTTGCCAAAGGAAACATGCTCCACTCATTTCAGGGAGAAGCTGTAGCTTTGTCTCTTCTTTCTTGTTACTGATAGGGTCCTTACTGCCTTTGATTCTCCCTACTAAGCTTACAAAATTTTTCTTCCCACCTCTAGCACGCTAATAAGTTCCCTCACTAATCACCTTCCCTTTGCCTTAATGGATAAGGGACTACAAATCGAGATTGGTAAGGATGAACAGGTGTACAAGCAGTCAGGAGGGCAACAGCTAGGCATGAGTTTTAGAGCACATTCCATCCCTGATTTATACTGGGTTTTCAAAGTTTAATGAGCTATTCCACAGTTCCTTTCAGACATAAATTGTTTAGATTCCTAATCACAACTCTTACTCCAGGTGAAGGAGGATGTTACTCTCTGAGGCTTCTGTGAGTGCTGCTCTGTGCACAAACCAGGAGAGGGCAATGGAAGAGCTGAGTAAATGCTGTCTCTTGTGCTGCTTCTGCTCCCCTGGAGTCTGTATTCCAGCCCACATGGAAGAACTGTGCTGTGAGGTGCTGCCTTTTTAACCTGCAGGCCTTGATGTAATTTTTTTTCATTACTAACTACAGAAGGTCTAGGCTATCCATAAAGCATTATATGCCACAGGTGAAATAAATGAAATCCCTATAGATATTTTAAATGTCTTCCATGCCATTTCTTCCTTATTCAAGATAAATTCACTAGGGACTAACCTGTGAATGAAAGTTCTTTCATGAAAGGAGTTTGTTACTGACCATACTGAACACAGCTGACCAAATAATGGATTTCTATTCATTAGCAATTTCAAAATGCAAACACAAACTTTCATCCTTGATCTGAACTGTTCCATTTTGACATAACAGAGGGGTTTCGTACCATTATTGAAAAGTATTTTTCAAACCAACAGAAACTTCTGAGGCAGTAGCTAATGATGCATTTCTCACAGAAGAAAGGTTGTGTAAAAACAGTCATCTAGCTGCAGCTCACCTTAGCCTACTATTTTTCTATTTTTTCTCTTCCTTTAGAAAAGAAAAGCATACAACTGAAAATAATTACCAGATTTATTTAAACCTACATCTAATTAGAATATTTGTCAATGTTTCCCAAAAATGTGTTATCTGAAAGTACCAGAGACAGCTTTCAAAATTGATTTTAAACCTCTGAATGGTATCTAAGTAGAATATTAGGAGGTTTCAGTACCAGAGTACAAGATATATCTGCTAGTTCAAGCTATGCTTATTCTATAATCATAAACTTGGCCGACAGAATCCAAATGAACATGAGTTAGGGACTCTCACCCTTAATCTTGTAGTGGAGATTTCAGCCTTCAGAATGTCAGGGTCATACTTTGTGCTTGATGAAGAGCCTGAAAACACTTTTTAAAAAAAGATAAAAAAGACAAATATTTAAGTACTTTTAAATCACTAATTAGTCCCTTCCTTGATGAATCTGCATTGATGAAAAACCTAGAATTTGCACAAAAACATTTAATACTTTAAAAGCTAGCCTTTCATAGAGTAGCCATCACTGCATCATGGCAATAATTACTGAATAATCAAAGTTTCCTATTTTTTCCCCCCTACCACTATATGCTACCTCTCCTCATTTGCCTACCCCAGGATCCCTAAGTAGTACGTCATTCTCCCTAACTTTGTATTCCTTGTTTTCTGTTCCTATTCTTCTAGCTGAGCCATTTTGCAACCACTTTCTTCCTGAAAGCTGTAATTTCTAAGGAGATCTCAGGAAAGTGGAAGATTTATTTCGAAGTCTCAGATCTGGCCTTCAGTTCTTCCACAGACGTACAGGCTCCTTTCATGCACTATCTACTGCTAAGAGAGGTGTCTGGCCAATAACAGGCCTCTGACAGTGCTTCGCCAGATGCTGATTCCCTGCCCAAGACAACAACCTGTATCTTTACTCCACCCCTGGCCACAGCACACAGGCTATAAAATTACTGCTCTTCCTATAAATCAGCAATGCATTCCCTTCTTGGTTTATTGCAGATACCTGTCAACACAGAAGGGTCATTTCAGCAGGCAGCCAGGAAGGCAGGAGATCCTATTCACTCTGAACCTAGATTCAGCATAATTTTGCCTCAACAAACGGCATGACAAAATAGATTCCAGAGCCAACTGCTCTAAATCATGGCTCAAAGGAGTTCAGTTGTATCAGAAAGAAGACGATTCTCTCCAGCAGAATATCTTTATCTTAAATAAATAAATAATGTAGGGATGCTAACTCCAAAAAAGCTAGAGGACAAGGTGTTCCTAGCAAACCTTGAAAATTTATCCTAAAGAGAAACAGGATCCCCTGCAAGGCAGAGATCAAGGAAGTTACATTGTATTCTCTACTGTACTTACAGCTTGTACGAGAGCTTGATTTTTCTTTGTAGGCACCATTCAACCGTACGTACTCATCCAGTGCAAGTGCTAGTCTCTGTTCTTTCACCTGGTACAGTTCCTTCTGGGTACTGAGAGCATCCTGGGCTATTGTAAGATAATCTTTTAACATTCTCTCTTGTTCTTGCCTCCATTGTTTCCTGGGATCTTCTATTTGTGTTGTTTCTTAATAGGAGAAAAATAAATTATTTCAAGAGACCTCTGCTGAAACCGATTGACAACTGAAATTGCTTCTTTGCTTGTAATTCACAGTTAGAGTAGTCTAAACCATAGTTTGCCTTTGGTTACTAAGCAGATGCTTCACTTTCTCTGCCAAAACAGTGCGTGTAAGAAACAGAATTCAAGGGATCAAAATTTGAAATTAGAGTAAAATAGGCAAATGCTTATGCAGATCATCCCCATGTTGTCAATCTTGAATTAGCAACACCCTAAAACTCAAAAAGAAAATATTTTTTGCATCACAGTATTTGGAAATAATAGGATCAACGAAGTCTTTCAATGACATCTGAAAACAACGCATCTCTGAACAAAAACTCAAAACAATCTTGGCTATTACATTTTTTCAACTCCCTTCCTCCCCACTTCATTATTTTTTACAGCCATATGTTATTCATGTTTTTAGTGGTTATCTCTCTCCTTTCACTCTATAAAACAATTTTATCTTTCCCGGTGTAACTGAACTAATAGATCATTAACTCTCCAGCTCACCTCACCTAACTCTATCGCTGTGGCTGCTAGACATCTGATCCAGCACACAACTGTCTTTTATGGCCAATAGACAGAGAGGGCTGCCCTCAGAGGGCACTTCCATCTGTCGAAGACAGGTGTCCAAGATATGTGGGATCAAACTGCATTTTTGAGGTGTCTGCTTCTTTTCACCAACTACTCAGGTAATAAAAATGAGTAGGTTGGAACAGGCCTTTAATTTACTTCAGGTAACATTTTAACTCCAGCAGCTACACACAACACAGACTTACATAGGACACATAGACAAGAGCGTCAGACACAACAGAGTGGTATATAAGATCAGTCTAACTGAAGATTTTAAGGTTTTATTTTTAATGCAAACATACAAAGATGATTATATATGGTTGAATGTTCAATATGTTGAATATTTCCTGACTTAGTTCAGCACTTTCTGAAGCTGTACAGTGAATATTCTTCCTTTAAGGCTGTACCAAGTACAAACATATTCTCATAAGATATAGCCATGAAAAGTCTGAAATCTAAATGCAAATGTGCACCACTCCTCCTAAGCTACATACTGTAAATCTGCATAGATCTACAGAAATAAAAAGTAACATTCAGTAACAAAACATTTAAGTGTAAAGTATTCACTTCAGAATTTTTCTGCAAATGTAGGAGGCATGTTTATTCTCTGGGCTAGATTTCTGCCACTTTAGTCCTCTGAATTGCTTTACTCTGGGAATCAATCCTGGGGGCAAAAAATGGGAATAAGTGGCTGAAGATGTTGAGAGAAAAAAGAACTGCAGCCGAACCAATGTGATTGCTCTGAACTGTAGCTGAAGTGCACTCTTGGGAGAAGGCACTCTTTCAACTCCATATGAGAAAACAGTTTTTGTAACAGCAAAAGTTGAGAAGGACAGGATCTGGTTAATAACAATTTTTAAAAGTGACTATCCACCAGTTTTTCAAAAACATTTTCTCTTGTTAGTATGACATAAACAAAAAGACATACAAAGAAAAAGCAGCATCCCATAAACCAAACCCTGCAGAACCTTAAACTGACAATCTCTATGGAACTACTGCTGCATTTAAAAATAATTAAATACATAAACACCCTCCCTTCACCATTTACAAATGTGACATTTCTACTTGGGAAAGGCGTTTCTTGGATGTGTACAGTGAATGCATAGAGAGTATAACCTACATAAACCCAAGTGTGGTGCATAAAAGATTAAAGCAGAAAAGCTTTATACACAGTTGGTTTTCCAATAACCCCAACAGGAACAGTCTCTCAAAAAAACTAACTATAGCTACAGACACACATACACATATACCCATGTTTATAGCCACCTGCTCTTTTACACAAAGATACTGGGCACACAAAGAAGCCAATCAATACCTTTTCTCTCCTAAATGGTCAACACATGTTCTTATCTGTGCCCACTTATTGTTGTTGTGCTTTAACACACTGCACATTCACAGTTATTTACACAAGATAAGAAGTGCAGGTTTCCAGAGTTGTCCTTTTTTGTGAAGCAGGTTGAAGAGCATGAAGCAGAATCCTCATGGGTCAATGATCAAATACGATAAATGCAGTTATGGTGGTTTTTTAGATGAATGTAATGATGTGATTGTGTTTTAAGAGTGCAACCAGCAGACACCAAATAATCTTACAAGATTGGAAGGTCTCATCTTCGAGCATGTTGTAGGTAATTGCTTTGTAGGTTTTAAGTGAGGATTGCTCAACATGCAGCCCAAAGACCAAATGTAGCCCGCAGAGTTCTAAAACATGGCCTACAGATGCCCTGTCCTTGTGACTGCAAGAGAAGGACAAAGCTGATCAACAGCAGATTATTCTGTATTGCTGACAAATACAATCAAACATTTCCTTTTTGCCTCTCCAAGCTTCAAGTACAAAACAATACTATGATTATATGAGCTAGCATATTTTATACTGATATTCATAAATAAGTTAAAGGTGAGCCTCCATTTCAAAAAATTGCACGCTGTAACTTCAGCATATCAATGTTTGGGTATTTGCATGTGTAGGTACATTAACTGGCCAAATTACTCTCAGTCAATTCTATCTGCATGTATTTATTCTGGAATAAATGCTCAGTTGTGAAAATACATCACCATGGGAAAAGCAAAGCAGTATGGAATGACTATCCTAGAATTGTTACTCAGCTTTTACAAAACAGAGAAGACTGAATAATTTTACTCTGTACTCTTCTTAAATATTATGAATTAAAAAACCCAAAAAAGCATATCACTTGTCTGGCAAGTTGTTCATATCCAGATATATATATATATACACACATCTTTCTAAAAATGTGCTTGTATAGCAGCATATGTTTGTTCATCTATACTTTTCAGTTATCTCAATTTTCATCAGTAGGTTTACCCCACAGGGGAAAAAAAACCCCAACGAGAACTATGGATGATATTTTTGGTTCTGTAGCATTACATTTTGAAATGTAGCACTGAAAGGTATGTTCCTTTGAGTACATATACTCCAAGAGTTGATAATTTTTTTTAAAGCAGCATTCTTTCAAAAACAAATATTTATATTTCTCAGAGTAAAGCCTCAGAAAGATAAGGATTTTTTGCTTGGACAAGAATGTTTCAAGCACCTGCTGTTAAGGTCAAACTTGTACACATAAGAATATTATTGGGATGGTTACATGCAAGTAATTGAGGGAACAGTTTCCTGAACATTTGAAAATGAGCCTTTCATGCTTAAGCCAGAATGAGATTTAAACCACAAAGAACATCCAAACTTTTTCCTCCCCTTATTATTCAACAGCTAATGTAAAATAAAATAGGGACATCTCATTTCTTTTTTAAAGCAGATAACTATTCCCACTGGTGACTGCAACAGGATGCCTTATACCCGTCTGCAGCAGATTGCCAGCTGGACGAATGGGGAGGTGTTATTTCTGCTCCTCAGGTGAGGAGTAAGCACTGGTAATGAACACTAAACAGAGCTGCAGAGTTGCATCTGTTCTAGAAAATGCAAACTGGACTTCAATCATCAACAGTGGAAAATGAACAAAACATCTCCCCTTGGTAGGGCCTCTCCAACATCTTCTGCATAAACTTAGGTATGAACTAAAGGAATCTACTTCAAATGGATCTTTAAACAAGTAGGAGCTGTACATCAGGCTCTATGAAGACCACAACTTAGATTTTTTAAAAATTGTGTATATCAACTTCCTCTGTCCAATCACAACGCAAAAATAATGATCCATTATGAATGGATCATCACAGAATTAAGAGGGTGGCAGTGTGTGTAATACTCAGGTTACTTATTTGTAATTTGACTTGGATTTAGCATCAGGTAAGCAAAGGCTTTTGCAATGCAAAATTACTCAATTCTATTAAGATAGCTTAATTTAAAACCAATTAATTAAACTTGAAACAAATTACTGCAAGTGCATAGTTAATAAATTTATTTTAAAACCCCAATAAACTAGAAATTCATTTCCTCCTATTTTTAAAGATGTGAGTGACTACCCACACTGGGGGGAAATTCCGTGGTCTCACCCAGCGGAACCGCACAAATGGCAGGATGGCATGCTCCACCCAGGGACGTTCCTGTCACTGAAATGATCACAGTCCTGTAGCACAGAAGAGGAAGCTGTGCTGGCTTTAAT
>VZTR01022631.1:9520-24839 GCA_013400775.1 Chaetops frenatus | reverse complement strand
AAAGATGAGGAAAACATTTTGAAAAAAAATATGTATACTGATTTACATAATTTTTGAAAAAAATTACTTTCTAGAAATTCAGTAGAAATTTTTGCAAGGTACAATCTGTTTTCTCTAAATTATTGGGAGTTTTGTCAATATCCACTGCAGTAAGTACCTATCTGATCAGTAATGGAAGTTACACCCTTAACATTTTTCAACCTCAAATTTTTTACAGAAAAGGAGGGAACAATCATGAGTAACAACCTGCTCCTCATAGCTCAGTGGGCTATGTAACAAAATTGGAACCATCCTAGCAAAATTGGTCCAAGTCATGTGGACAACCTGAAACTTCACAGCTGGATCAAATGTAGAGAGGCACACAGTAGGAACAATACTAGAAAAACAAATGAGAAAAAGGACAAATAATAGAGAAGCTGTTCAGAATAATTTATTATGGGATGCAAAAGGAGAGAATCAGCGGGCCTTCTCTCAAACATTTTGCTGAAATAAATCCAGCCAGACGGAGGTGAACATGAAGCATCATTAGTCACCTCTCCCTGCCTAACACATGGGAGCAGATTTCTTCCAAGGTGCAATCCCTCAAGCTGCTATTTATGAGTCCTGAAATTCTACTTTATCCAACCTGTTTTTCAGGCATCTATCTATGTGTTCTTCCTCCTAGCAGTAGGTACAGTTTTTCTGCCTCATTTGGCTTCTTTATCCAGTAGCAGTAGAGTCTTCCTTGTTCTAACATAGCCACGGTCCTGACAGGTAATTTTAACAGTTCAAATCCAAAAAGCATACGCAACATATCTGACTTAGTAAAAAACTAATAAAGCACTAAGCAGACACAAAAACTGTTCTCTAGAAAGGCTTTTCTCCACTAATTTCAAGTGACCTCCATACCAGAGATTTCAACAGCATCAAAACATTGCATACACCATAGTTAGATGAAGTAGAAGTTATATTCTCCATATCTGGCACATCAGATAAATAACCTACTTGTAAGATTCTTGGGTAGTTTAGCACCCAACAACTGAAGAGTACTCTCACCAAAACACTGCAAAATACAGTGTACAAACCTGAAACACACCACTTTACAAAGTAAGTTTCACTACAACTATAAGCAACTATAAGTTGCTACAAAGGAATACATACATTAACAGAAGGAATCAAGTGCACTACTGAACAAACAAGAGATGGAAACTACCTTTAAGCATACCAAAATTTCAACCCATGAATAGACCCTAATATTCAGGAATTCACCTTTAATACACAGGAATAACATTTAAAAGTAAAAGCATTTAAATTTTTTCTAAAAAAAAATCAGACAACAAAGCTACAAGGTGCTTTTAAAACTGATTATGTATTTTGAACACACATAAAAAGAGTCCAATTATCAGAGCACATGATCTGAAAGCACTCTCAAAACACCCAGAAATGCAACTGGTCTCTCAAAGTTTTAATCTGGCCTATAATTTTGGCCAACGCAGAAGTTAGAGAAAAGTTTAAGCTGATAATCACATTTAGATTCAGAGGAAAAACAGTAACTTTCTTCACCTTTTGAATTCAGTCAAGGATGCTTGCATTTTTAAGTTAATGAATGTCTAACACTATACGTAAGATCAGAGGACTCTCATTGCAATGCAAGGCTGTAAGAGCACAAATGAGGTTATTGGGTGGGATTCAGTACAGTATTAGGTGTCTATCTGCAAGTGCTTAACAAGCACAACTGGTATCTAATGTCCCATTCTAGTTATCAGAGTTCTAGTCCAACTCAACCAAAGGAGGTTAAATCATCTCATCTGCAAAGCAGACACCCAACCAGTCAGCTATATCCCATTTTACATGACACCTACTGTAGTGACTAGAGAGCTATTGATTGCAAAAGTGGCTTGGACAAGGCAGGGTGGATTAACTTGCCCATACATTTGAGATGCCATTCAGAAGGCTACTGTTCTCTTACTGTCCATACCATATTTACTGACCTTGTGTAGTTGCCTCTGCTAACCTTAAGCATCTGAAATGGCTGTGGATACCCTCTAATTTTTAGGTAAGTATATAGCACTGCTAGGACAAATGCTAGAGTCAGGTGTCGATCTCAAATAGAATCTTTGTTATTGCGCTGTTAAAGACTATTTCTGGAAAAATAGAAAAACATATCAATATGGAGCAATGAATGTATAAAGAGAAAACAGAAGTGCTTTCAGGAATTTATTCATTTCAGTAGGTCTAAATAGCATTGTATTTCACATTTTGCTAGTTTTACATGGTTTAGACATAATTCCGTGTAATTAAAAATATACGTAGAAACAGATGTAGCCATTTTGTACCAGCAGATTTTCTTGTAAGGATTTTAAAGCCAATAATGTTATACCAAAGGGCAAATTTTCCCCGGCATTTTGATTCTAATCAAGAATTCTGAGTCTAATCAAGACGAGTCGTCTTTTATGATCAACATGTCAAACCAGAAAATACTTACGGTTTATGTGATCAATATAGTATACGCCAATCTGAGGATCATAGGCGGCTTCCCATCCCCATGGCAATTCATCCCCAACACAATCCGCAAATGACAAGGGCTTTGTTAACCTACAACAAGGAAACAATTCAATGATATAGCTTTTCTCTCTTCCATAAATGTTTGTTACTCGTATTAATTCCTATTATGACAGAAGCTAAAAAAACATAGCAGGGAGAAAGGAGAACAAGTTGGTTTTTTCTTCTTAAAGTAGAACATATTATGGCAAACATTTTTCAGTACAGGAATTCAAGGGAGAAATCCACTGACAACACCCTTCACATTTGACAGTCTAAAATTAAACAACAACCAACAGCTTTAAAAAAAGTAAATTATCTATATTCCTATTTGTCCCCAGGAAAACTGGACCCTTCAACCTTGAGGCAGCGAAGAGAGCACAAGATTTCAAGATCACTGTTTCTAATGACCACAGACAGGAAAGTCAGAAAAGAGAATACAACCACCTAAGATGCAGTTAGCAGCACTTATCAATCCTTGCACTTGAATAAAACAAGCAGCAGTGTGCACAGAGTAGACATTTTACAAGTAACGTTCAACGGGCCTTACATGTTTACCTGGTGCTTTTTTAGGAAGACAGACTATTAAAGTTTCTCACTTTAATAACAGAGCACCTATTTGTCATAAGAACTAGATTGATAAAAATAATACATGGGCTCTTTTCCAACTGAGGCTGAGAAAAGCTTTACATGATCATCTTTTGGTCCTTCTTTTAAAAAGAAATTAGTATTGAGTTTCCTGTTGATAAATCCACAGATAAATGCCATCTCTAACATACTGATATATTTAATAGGAAGAACAAGAGATTTAAGGTTTTATTGTCACCACAGTGACAATAAGATTAAGTGGATATCTAGAGTTTAAAAAAAATTCTCAGAGTGACATGATGAAGAGCTGTGGGAAACACAAGCAGCACTCCTTCACTCACTGCTGACAAAGTTTTATCACCTAAGACTGTTTTTTCATCTCACCATTAAAATTCTATACAAATAAAAAGCTAATGCTTGTGTTTCAGGATTTTTTTCTTTATTAATTGCTGATAAAAAGAAACAGGTTTATTGGCACTTTTGTGAGAAAAGAGAAAAGAACAGTACATTTTACTTTTTAAAAACTGAATTTGATTTTGTGTACAAAACACCAGATAGAAAGTACTTTACAAAAATATTGAATTCTTTATGCAGCTGAAAAAAACATTAAACACAAATTTGATTTAGAAATCATTGCCCCACTATTATCTTTATTATTATAATCATCATCAGCAGATATGGTCTACCAATTCTTTAAGTTGAACAGTACTCCTCCAAGCTAGGAATTTTCTTTGTAGAAATCACAAAGAATAAACCTCTTAGGATTCAAAACATTTTAAATATTGATTCTTTTTCAATTTATGTTTTTTAAATTGCAAGCACTTCCTCATATTTCTTCAAAGTTTACATCATAATCCTATCAAGGTTGCTACCACTTTATTTGAGGTTCTGAACAAATTTGCAAGTATAACACAAATACGCTAACTTACTGCCACTTACAAACGGCTCCGTTAAACCACTAAACACACAGAAAACTATTACAAAATACAGGTGAAATTACCAATGTGGAATTACATTTGGATCACTAGGATACAGAATGATAGATCATAAGCAGCACAAGTAGACTGTCAACTTGCCAGTGATTTTCAGGGACAGAGGAAGTCTATAGCAAGCCAAGCATATCTGTTGTATCCTCTCACACTGATGACCTGCATTTTTAATCCAGACACTGGCATAGCTCTGAGTGGGGCTGCTCCAAGGACTCTCCAGAAAGCCCAGCTCTGACCTGCCACCCTGCTCCTCCTCTCTGGGCAGCAGAAGCAGTGCTGCCATGGCCAGGATCCAGCTGTGCAGCTCAGCCTGCAGGCTGCAGCTGCCCACGCAGCCATACCAAGCACACCTGCCCAAATGCTGCCTACTTATAATTACCAGCACCACTTCAAAGATTACTGTTTTGTTGTAAATAGTAATTGCTACAGAGAAAGGCATAGCTCTTAAGGCAGCAGGAGAAGCCTTTTAAATCCAGGATAAACACAAGCACAATTTCAGGCAGGCAGCATGCAGCAGACTGAACACAGGGCACCATGTCACAGAGTTCCCAGACCACTAATGCTCAGAGGAAGCGTCAGTCCTTTGCTGAGTCTAGTCAGTCATGGGAACAAGATGTGCCAACTATAAGGGCATACCTACCTGTGAAGAAAGTCCTGTCTCAAATTTGATTACAAGTGTAGATGTTTGTGAAACAAACTGAATAAAAATTAAAGTTCAGTGTCATCCTTAGCATTAACATTGTAATATTAACTCAAAACTCAATTCATGTAGTTCAAGTAGAAAAAGCATTTGAAATGCCATAAAGCAACATAGGAACCATAACATGCACTCAAACTCATATAAACACAGCCAGATGGTTTTTAATAAACATTCAATACCTTCACCAAAGTTACACACCAGAGCCAGCAGCAGTCATGACCTGTGATTTTTAGATCACCTCTACAGGAGGCATATAAGCCCAGATCCCGACTTTTCATCTGCACTCTCACACCAATTTTATTTTTAATCAAATACTCACTTCTTACTACAAATAGCACATTCTCTCAGTTAGACTGCAGTTGACTCTGATCATGCAAATGTTCCGTCCAGATGTTCTCACCTGTCCAAAACCAGGTACCATAGGAATGAATTACAGCCATTCTCTCATCCCAGACACTACATAAATTAAAGAAACACTAAAAAACTGTGAAAAAGAACTTGAGTGGCCCACCCTGGACCTTAAACAAAATGAGAAGAAGGGGGAGACAGATGTCGAAAAAGACAGGCAGTACAGAACAATTTGTTTTATGAATCCTGCTCTTCTGGGTCATCCTTGGACATCACATCCTTAAGATCTGAACTGTTCCAGAGTAGATTTTTAGAACATGAGAAGGTTTGTATATAATAAGATCACAGTTATTTAAGAGGGTAACATTTCCATGACTCCCTTTTACATTCCACAGTCTTTTAATAGCACACAATTTTTGAGCCTGATGCATCATTTTACGATGGAACAGCAATCAGCATAAGGTGATACCTGATTGTTTATGGCCCTCAGAACAGTCTCAACAAAACCACTATTTACTTTCAAAATACCTATGACAAATGGATGAAAATAACACAACATGAAGCAAGAGAAAATTTGCAAGACAATTGAAAGCAGAGAGTTAAGTTGAAAGCAGAGAGCAACGAGATGTAATTGGACAGGAAATAATATGGAGGAACAAGGACTGAAGGAATCTTGCCTGTGTGAAGATAATTATCTGTGACATAGTAACCTATGATAGATGGACTGCCATTACATTCATTAACTGTGAACCAAGAAAAATGAGGTTTATTGCACCATAACAGAGGATTAAGTGCTGCATCTCTTGGGCACTGATATTCTTAGGTAGTTCATAATAGTGTTTCAGTTTGTAGCGATACATTTACATGTTCTTAAAGAGTGTCCATACTCTAAAAAGGATGACTTCTATGTCCACATTTAGTATCCAATGTAGTTTAATTAGTTAAAAAAAGGTTTGGATTTTTTTTAATGTATATCATTAAGCTCAAGTATTTTCACCTAGGGGCACCTTTTTTTTTTTTTCTAATATTAGTGAACAAGAAGCAGGTGTGCATAAGAAGTGGCTATTTTAGGGAAAACCAGGAAGCATTCTGCAATTCCATTATGTAAAAATGTATGATTATGTCAATCATTTCACAGATGCTTGGGGAGACCTAGGAGAAAAATACAGTTTACAAATTGAAAAGCTCTATTATCATATCAAATCCACATTCTTCTTTAAAGTTTTCAAAATACAGAGTTAGCTTGCTAAGCTCTTAAAATGCAGATTCTGCAATGATACATGAGTTATCATTAACAGACTTTCTTGCATCTACAGCCATACCTGTAAGAGTAAGTCTGTATATGCATCTGAAGTTAATAATGAATCACAGAACCACAGCATATTCAGAGTTGGAAGGGACTCAACAAGGATCATTGATCCAGCTCTTAAGGGAATGGACCACATGGGGATGGAACGCACAACCTTGGTGTTACGAGCAACATGCTCTAAAAAGAAGACGCTGAAGATATCGGAAAATGAAACCATAACTACAGATCAATGGATTGTCAGTGCAGAAATACTGCTTCATTTGGACAACTTTCTTATTTGATCTAAACCACATTTTGTGGTCCCCAGATCACACAAATACATAGAAGACAGGCTTCTTTCCAAGATTAGGGTTCACAAAAAATGAGACATTTATTACATATACCAGTAAAACTACCTTTCTATCGACATACAGACAGCCCATGATATTTCACATTTCTGTGACCTGAGAGTATGAAGAGGCACGCTCTTAAAAATGTGTATGCACTTATATGTATATATACACACACTACTTTGAACACGTTCTACGCAAGAAAAATGCTGCATTCTGCTACATTCCTTCTCTGACTCCTTTCTTCTCCAAAATCCATTCAGGATTAAATAAACTGCAATATTGAAACATAAGTTATCCGTATTATGATTAGTACTCTATCAATAGAAAACTCCGGTCTTCAACCTCTTCTAACCTCAGCTGACACCAGCATCACTGATCTCATTAGCATACTTCCAATTTTATCCACACTCCAAAGGACTGTGTGAGTACAGCTATTGACATGATTTGTTTATATAGAGTAATTCAATAATGCATCAATTGCATCAGTATTTAACTGTGAATTATAATATATGTGGTGGAGGGTGTGAGGAAGAAAGGTTAGAGTAGGCAAATCTCAGAAAATGGCAGGAGAGGGGGGATAAGGGAGAAAGAAACACACACATGAAAAATAACCCCACCCCACACAAACCTAAAATTACCTTTCCTCAGTTAGAAAGGAAGAAAACATAAGTTTGTAAGAGGTACACAAATACCTGAGGATTATTAGCAGGTTCATCTTAATGTCTTTCAAAATTACTTTCAAGAACATCTCCTTTGCTGTGCGGTACTTGACCTACAATCAAGATTTGTAGTTTGGAATTCAATTATAAGTATGGTCAATGCTTAACTTCTATAGTAATCTTGATATGCATTTGAGAACTTTCTCCAAATACCCAAAATGAACACATGTGCTTTGCTGAGTAGCAAGATCTTGTGTGCCACTTATATGAAATGTCGTACAGATTAAATTTCACATCCATTCATTTCACATATAATGATGTCTATTACCTATCAATTATTTTCTCTTACAATGCAGTACTTGTTAGCACTTTTTCTTAGAAATTGTTCCGAAAAATACACCTCTTTTCCAAACTCCAGGGAAATGAGAAGACAGCTGCTATTCAGCTGTGCAGGAACAGGCAATCTATTAAAATGTAAGAGAAGAAATCCAGGGATGGAAGAAGTGCACGCACATTTACCTGGAATCCATACACCATTACAGAAGGGTGTACAGATGGTGTACCCACAGTAATGCCCACCAATACAACAGTTTACAAAAAGTTTACTTCAAGTACTTTCAGTTAGCACAATTACACAGAATAGTAACATAAAGTCAGCATCACCTAGTTTTTTATTTTGCAAAAGGATAAGTCAAAGTATTTAATTCTTTTTTTGATCTATAGCTTGAGAGAAGCAAATGTAAAAATTTAATCAATGAAAGGAATGTACAGACTAAAGAAGAAAAATGTTCTAAATTCTTCACCAAACCTCCTGAACTTAGTGTTCAAGTTGGATCTAAAAATCAATTCAATTCTTACCCAACTTTCTAATGCTATAGGCATTATTACTTTGAAGGGTGTATAAACATGCATTCTAATCCCATACTAAATATGCTTACAAACATGAATTTTATTCACTTCAGGCACTCAAGATGGATTTCTTATGTAAAACTCAGGGGTGCAATTAACCTAATTAACTTCAAAAAGTCAGTTACCTAACCTGAATTACTCCTTTAGGTTCCCTAGAGAGGCAGATTCAGCACGTCTATTTAATACCCAAAGGTTCCCATCTTTCCCTAGCAAGCACAGGATTCTGAATGCAAGAATCCTTAGCGTGTGCAAAGGTAACTAAATGTAAGTGGGATGAATTCTATAGCAGGCAGCAGAGTGCACACAGAATGGCAAAAAGACCCAGCTGTCTGCTCCATGTTGCAGGTCAGAGTTAGAGAGGCATTGCTGCTCCCTACGGCTGAGGTCACTAACAGCATGAAAATTATATTGCATATATATATATATATGCATATATATATTTATTAGCACAATTACACAGAATAGTAACATAAAGTCAGCATCACCTAGTTTTTTATTTTGCAAAAGGATGAGTCAAAGTATTTAATTCTTATTTTGATCTATAGCTTGAGAGAAGCAAATGTAAAAATTTAATCAATGAAAGGAATGTACAGACAGAACATATATATATATATATAAAATAACACAATTTTCTCTTCTACAAATTACAGTGTCTGAAGCTGTAACAAAATGCATTTACTTTGTATGAATTATATTGCTGTCTCTTTCGTAACTTTAAAAAGTGATAACTGGGCTGTTCACCTGTAGAGAGGGGCAGAATTGGCCCACAAAACACCCTTCTGCCATATTCTTTGTTCATTCAATTCTATAAGTTATGAACTAACAAACCCCACACAAAACCTCTCTCCTGAAAAAGCTCATTCATGAGAATGTCAGCAGGATTTCTGCTGCTAAACACCATGTTCTTAACACAGCAGTGCCTCCCATTCAGATATCAGGCCAAGACATTATGTACAAACTTTGAATTGTTTAGGTACATTCCCTTTTAATAAGGGTATCATTAAGATATACTGCCCCTTTTTTACAGGCATTATTTTGAAAGAGTAACTAAGTGGACATCAATACCAGTGTAAAACAGATCAAACAAGGAACAGCATGGTTGCAATCCCAGCTTGAAATAGTGGTGTAAAATAAACAAATATGGTAAGGTCATGCCTGTTTACCTCGTTCACAAGACGTGTGCAACCAAATGTCACCAAATGCCTGTGCTTAAAAGACAGCAAACATACATGTTACCTTTTCTATGCCAAAACAGAATCACTAACTGCTCAAACTAAACATAACCCATTCCTTAATGATGAAATGTTCTCAATAACATTAAATTAAACTTCTTAATAGCACAAATAGCACGTGTACCACTAATGTGTTTACTTTGTATTACACACACATGCACACAGCAGTATAGGTTTATAGCCAAATGTTCACAGCCACACTCCTGACTGGAATGGATACACAGCAGTCAAAAGTACTGCACCTTCACCTTTTTGCACCACTGGATACTCAAAACCTAATTGCAGAGACTGAACTCACAGCAGAGTTATACACTTTCTGGAGACAAAGATTTATTAACTCCAGCAGAAAGTATTTCCTGGATATGTTTAATGAATTTTCACTGCTTTCCAGATTTCAGTTAACTTTGCTGCTAGTAATATGAAGACAGGTAAAACATTCAAATTTGTCTAAGAATGGAAACTTTAAATAAGCACTGACTCTAGTTTTCTAAAATAAAATACAGGTATAATACCACTTTGAGTGGTATTGCAATAGCTTGCAATGTCTATCCTATGATTCTTTTAAGCCCTTGAACACTTACGGGCCTTAAAAAAATCTATTTCTTGGTTTTACAGAGTTTACTTGGTAAAGAAAAATGTACAAACATGCAGATGGAGAATTATACTAAGAGACATACATAATTTCTCTACCTCAGAGCAACACAGAATAGAGGGGCATTATTTGGGTATGTACTACTGAGATAACAGGCTCTCACAACTATTTAACAAGCTCAAAAGCTTGGTTTCCAGTACTGAACTTGTACTGACAGTGATTTACTGTAACTCCCATTTACGAGTGAGCCGTGGGTTCATGTAGATAGGACTATACCACATTCAATGATGTTTCAGAGAATACCTAAGACTTTGAAAAATACACTTTACATTAAAAGACTCTTCTCCAGCTAGCCAGCAACCCAGGTAAACACAATATTGTATTCAGGAAGCATACAAGGATCAAGTAGAAACTAAAATCTAATCTTTTTGTGTCCTCGTAGGGTTTGAGATTTTAAAAAACCTTTTTAGAGTACTGAATAAGTGGTTTCTTCTCTGTAATTTAGGCAATGTACTCAAGGTGTTTTTGAAACACTTTGCTGAAAAGGGCAGAGTGCTGAACAGTGTCTCAGTTTCCAGTCAGCCTTGCAGAGAGACAGCTGCACTACTACTACCATGTGAAGTGGCAGTATCAGCCCATCATCAGTTCTGATTGCTGCCTTCCTGCAGACCAACTCAGAGTCTCCTATGCTGCAGCACAGCACAAACTGTTCAACATATTCAGCAAGTCCTGCTCAGAAATAACAGGTCGGCACCTCACCAATGATGAGGTTTGGAGACAAGCACTAACCACAGTAGCAATCTGTACTCCATTCTTCAAATGTTTTCCAGCTCTTCTTGATTTAGTTAAATATTAAACTACCAGGGCAAGGATGAAAACAAGCCAACAAATCTTAATGCAACTGCACTACAAAAAGTCTTAAATTCACTATTTTTATACATAACTTACTAAACTTGTACCTGGAAAATCCAGGAATCTTGACAAAAGTTCTTAGTTTCCAGTTTCAGCCACATGAGTCATGAATTTTTACTACAAAAGTGGTATTGTACATAGAGAGCAACAAGTTCTTTTAAACAAAAATATAAATGCAAGGTTTTTGAGTCTCCTTACTTCAACAGCAGCACAGGTATTCAAAAGTAAAACCTGATAGCAAAAATAGCTGAACAACAAAACTCCTACAGAAAGAATGCTATCCTTTAGGACAAATAAAGGGCATATATTAAAAGTGAAAGAGTAGGTTTTGATGAGATATCAGAAAAAAATTCTTTATTGTGAGGGTAGTGAGGCATTGCAACAGGTTGCCCAGGGAAAGAGTAGATGCCTGGAAGTGTTCAAGGCCGGGCTGAACAGAGATCTGAGCAACCTGATCTAGGGAAAGATGTCCCAATCCATGGCAGGGTGGTTGGAACTGGATGATCTTTAAGGTCCCTTCCAAACCAGGCCACCTATGATTCTATTTAGGGTGGGATTTTCTGCCTTAGAGGGACCAGTAAAATCTGCAGAAGTAGTGAACTGAACTAAAAATCAGGAAATCAACCAGTAATTGGGGGAGTGAGGGGGAAGAAGAGATGAAACTAGAACAATTTAAAAAAAAAATCTTACACAGTAGAACACAGTTTTCCAAAAAACACCTTCCTACTTTATTTAGCAGTTTTTCAAGTGTAATGCAAAAACATCAGAAATTAAGTCCTTGCAATATATTAATAAAAACTAATACCCTTTTTATTCCTTTATTTTATAAGACTTGTTCTCAAGGCTCAAAAATTCTACACATCTCCAAACTCCCCAGGCTTTATGCAATGCAGAGAAGCTAAGGATGAAAATCTTCAGGTCATCCAAAGACTTTGCCTGCTTCCTCTGCAGAAAAAAACCCACACAAAATGAGCAAAGGTTGTCCTTCTCACATGCACAAGCTCAAAAGGAAGGAAGCAGAGAAGACACAAGCTTTCAGTCCAGCAGGCAGTAGACAGGGGGAGGTGAGTGCACAGGGAGTGTGCTGCCTCCCCAGCTCGCCATGAGATGCTGTGTGCACGTTAATAACTGCCATAAAAATGTGCTACCAGCAAGGAAGCCGAGCATAACTGCCTCCTCCCAGCTACAAAGCACTGGCATTAGCTCAATGTCAGCTCACTCTGTCCCCTCACAGGTGCTTCTGTGAAAAGGCACATGAACTGAATAGCTGAGACCCAGAAGGGGAAGAATGCATTCGGGAAGGAAGGGACCCACACCCACTGGTTGCAGGACCAGGTCAAACTGCCTGCTGGCTTGGTTTTTTGTTTCCTTTTCCTCTTGATTATGATAAACTGTTTTGGCTTTCCAGTTAACAATTGCCATCAGTGAAGAAAAAAACCCACACTGAACACAGCTATACATTTTGCCACATCATTCCATCACTGAAGGTATTAAAAGTGAAAAGGAGAACCAGTATTTTCCAGCTCGGCATACCAACTATTTGTTTCCATAGGGCAAAACTCCCAACCGAATCACTATTTGTAATTCATTTATCTGTTTAACATTGCCAAGTTCAATGCAAAGATGACATTTTGAAAGGTCAGGGGAAGGGGGCCACAGAGAAGTGGAAATGGGTAACACCATGAATGTTTTTCTCCAGCGTTTTTCTTTGACGCAGCGGTTGGTCCTGCACTGGCATGCAAGCACTACAATATTAGACACCTGGAATGTGAGGAATGTCTGATAACCATACCCTAGCACAGGGATAATTCCACAGCCATAAACCAATGATATGACCTTTGCGCCTTCCCCCGGAAAGCTCAAATGCAGTGACATTATTAAAAGGGTATTATGTACAGTGTTGCTATAGGTTATTTATATATAAATGACCGTACGTTGGTGGTAGAGGGAAAATGTTGTCATCAACTGACAGCAATGTTAAGAAAATTAGCTATTAGTTTTAACTTAATTACATAAATAACATGCTATTTTTCCAGCAATTTTAAGTATTCACGATCCTCCAATCTTTGAGTGCAAACTTGACTTTGAAATGTTTTCCTTTACGTATCTTGTACCACTCTGCTCTTCATTTTATCTATTTACTAGCAAATATTCTTCTACAATAGGAAGATGCACTCTTAGGAATACTCAAGGTAAGAAAAGGGGAAAAAAGTCCAAACCAAAGACAAACCAACCATAACAAATCCAGTCAAGCATTTGTTCATGGAATTCAAAAAATGGCACAAACTCTGCAGTAATTTCCACAGGCAAATAGGAGCAACCAATCTGTACCCAAAAGCTTACTGTTTGATAGAAGTATGATACAACTAACTAGAGGTGGAAAACATCTGTAGACTGCAATACTTTATTAGGAAGTAATCAAAACACTTATGATAGAGGATTAAAACATTTATTCTGCTAATTTCAATGATTTGTCATCTTGGCTGTCAGACACAAAGTAACAAAAGCAGTCTTTATGGCATATTGTTAGGGTTAAATCTAGGACATTTTTGTATTGTGATAATTAAATATGAGAAAGAAATGTATCTCAAAGAAAAAACACCATCAAAACCCAAAAAATTATCATATTTAACATCAGCATTAGAAGATCATCCTGATCTCTAAATTTTCCCCTTTCTCTTTTCTGTAATTTCATACACACACTAGTCCAAATCACCCTGTTACTCACCTCATCAGCTACAGAAAATTATTTCTGAAATTTTGTTCTGTGAACTCCACTTCTCCTGCAAACAAACCCTTGCACTGTAAGGCAAGGCACTTTTGGATTTATAGAGAGGATATTTAAAGCCTCTCCTCACCTAACTCTGTTCCCACTGAAGTCCGCAGGAGTGTTACCAATTTCTGTAGCAGGAAACCTAAATCTGTGAAAAGAACTTTCAAAAAGTACTATCCATCTGAACATCTCAGATAACCTCACAAACATTCGACTTCAGCACTGTGAAGCACTTCAGCCAAGTATACCAATCATTCCAGAAGCAGGGAAGAGGGAACTTGAGCGTCCAGTGTCTCTACAATTCGGTTACAGACCTAAAAACTGCACCCAGGAGAGAGCACCCCACTCTGTTATTCTCAATACTGAGTTCTTCATGTCTCGATTCCAGCTTCTCATCCAATCACTTGTGACAATTTTCAACGCATACTTCATTTAACATTCTGTGTTTTGCAGTGCAATGCAGCTCCTGTTGCAAAATGACTGAGCTACATTAGAGTTCAAACAGCACACAACCACTTGGCCCATCTCTGGTCTCTGATAAACTGTTTCCAGGTGCCATGGGAGAAATCTTTAAAAATGTTTTAACAAGTTTTTACATGGAAGATGAACAAACACAGCACTGATTTTATAAAACTGCAAGCAATGTAATACTGAAGAGAAAAAAGACGAAATATTTGTATTTTAATAAGTATTTTAGTAAGAGGTCATAAAAATGTCTGCCAACCTTGGTGCAAATGGTTCAAAAGGAACCCTCAATCTCAGCTGTTTTCACAAATGAGAGACTCTAGAAAAATCATTCTTGAGAGTGGAGTGATTGAAGTCAGGGGCTAACATATATTAGTAAAACTGCACAAAACCAAACTAATGAGCAAAGGCTGTAGCAATGTTTGTTTCATACAAATCTAATCTTGAACTTAAAAGTGCAAGATAATGAAGTGTCAGGGTACTGTAAGATTACAGCAATGTGAAATTGTAGCTATAAGAAGATTTCAGATATAGGTTCTGGCCTACATTTAATCCCTCCCACTAATAATTTTATTATGAAGAACTCTAGTTTGTAATGCTTTTTTTAAACTGCCTTTCTTTGTATACTGAGATACTCAGAAAATAGTGTTATATTAAACAAAATCAATGCAGAGTTCCTTCGGCTTCTCTGCTTTTTTTACATTTCTTTATTCACAATATTAATTGACTTCAAGTTTTAGATCAAATTTATTCCCAGTGGCAGCACAGTTTGAGGAATGGGAAATATGTAACAATTATCCAAGAGGAAATGCCTAAGTTTGCTGTGACTTCCTTCCCACACACCCACTCCCAAAAACTGCCTGAAAAAAAAACACCCCTAAACCTGTAATGCAGGCAGCAAACTTTCTAGCAGGAATACAGCACACAGTTTACTGGAGCATGGCCTTCTATAGGAAGGAAAAAGAAAGAAAAGAAAGGCAGACAGAAAGGC
>VZTR01022630.1:1442409-1510434 GCA_013400775.1 Chaetops frenatus | reverse complement strand
ATATATTCTATATATATTAATATAAAAGATAGTTGAAATTGGGTGTAACATCTTCAAAATGAGACAAGGCAGGGAAATGCACAGCCTGAAGATCAATAAAATAAATCATCCAGGTCAAGAGAGAGATTGAGAAGAGAGGAAGAGAGCCAAGACAAGTGAGATTTGTGGGCAAAGATTGGTGCAATATGATGGGTGACAGCATAAAAAAGGAATTAATTTGGATGAAGCAGTGCATGCAGAAGTGAGAAGGAAAAAGGGGGATGGAGTGAGAGCAGCAGCACTGGAAGAAAGAAAAGTTGACATTTATGACAGCAGTGTCCAACTGCAACAGAACTAAACTGTCAGCTTTGACCAATTATGATTTTTAAAATACGAGCAACAAATCAGCACAAAGGAAAAGGATCCAGAGAGTCTTGTTCCAGTCAGCACTGGGAGCCCTGCTGTGCCCAAGTTTGTCCAATAGGATTTTTGTCCTGGTATCAGATAATTTCAATCAGGTGTATTTAGAGTGGTGGCAAGCAGCTGTTTTTCCAAGGTGCAGAGGAGACTTCCCTTCAAATGTTTTTCAGTCTGTATTCCTTCGATTACTTTTAAAGAATGCCCTCTTTGTTTTGTTATGTCCTGTGGAAGTTCTTTGTAGAGTTTTGAAAGACAAACACAGATAATTTTTGAGTTTTAAAATGCTTGACTCCATGTTCCATATACTATCAATGGCAAATCCACTGACTTTCACAAACCATATATTAGGCTATGAATATTCTTAGACCAAGTGTGAGTCATGTGTGTGATTTTTAAAATGTTGATGTTGTTCAAACTGATTGTAATTTGCTTTTAATTGCATGCTTTTTCTTTCCTCTCTTGTTTTCTGCCATTCTGCCACTTTACTACCTGTCTGAAGCTTTTTAATGAATCAGTGCATGAGGTCAACCATTTTGGCTTTAGGTGGTTCAAGGTATGAGGACATCTCATTTGTGTGTTCCTCTGCCCCAATATTTAGTGTTGTTACTGTAGCCGTGTGTTGTGTAATCCTGCCCTCCATTGTCTCATATGTGTGGTGTTGTGCTATTTCATAGGCTTCACATTTGAATTACAGTGTCCAGGAAGCTACCCTGGATTTGATGGTTCTCAGATATCTGTTATAGATTAAAATCTTGCTCTCTTTAATCCAGTGTTTGAAAATATCCTGTCAGTGTGTATTAACTGTGACAGTGGGTTAACTGTTAATACACAATCTGTGTATGCAAGCCTTCTGTTTGTTTCAGGATTTTAGATCCTGTTCTTTCTTTCAACTTTCCCAAAAATAAAATCAGCCATTTCCTGCTGGGAGCACTGCCCCCATTGAATTGGGCATCATTTTATTATCTCTACTGATCTGTATAGCAGAAGGCAGATGAGGCAGTCCTGCATAGATGGGAAGGCTTGAAAGTTCTTCAAGCCTTTCTTTCTAATAACAGGAACCTGGTTTTGATGATGCAGCAGCTGAATCCTCTATGTCAGTATCGTTGTGAATTCCTTCAGCTGGGGATTGTGTAATACTGTGGTTATCCCACTAGTTCAGCCCTCTCCTCTGTGTGGAAGGTCAGAAGGTGTATGGGGACTTCTCTGCAAGTACTGCCCATAAGGCTGAAGGTAGGATTCCTCAGATAAACACTTCTATCATCACGGGTTCTTTATTAGAGATGGTAAATGTAGATCCAGACACTATTTCTGCATTAACCAAATCTGAGTTTACTTTAGAAAAGCTGTCATTATGTTCCTCAGGGTGGGGGGGAAAGAATTACATAGGAGTTTTTCCCTGCTCAGAAATATGCAGTAGTTTTGCTCTCTAGGAAAAACTGTTGGAGGTTTTCTTTGACAAGAGGCCCTGTCTTGCTCACAGAGCCTTTCACTGTCCTGGTGCACCTTACCATCCCTTCTCCTGCTGCAGGAAGCAGGGGCTTATCCTTTTTATGAATTGAGTCCTAATCAGCACCATTCCCAGGACAATGCTGGAAACCTGCTTTGATCTTCATGAAAGAATGAGACCCTTTTTGTGAAATAAAGTGAAACACAAGTTCAGATTCTGTGACTCAGTGTCTGTCAGTAATTATTGACAGGTTCTTGTCTCAAGGAGCATAATATGTGGATTACTGGCATTTTTAGCCTTCCTCATTGGAGGGCATAGTTCACAAATGTGTTCTGACCTAAAAGACTTCATGCTGTGCTTCTCCCTGCACACTTGCATCCCCATACCCGAGTGCACATCCCTGCTGTTTTCCCACCCAAGGTCTTTCTGGGACTGTGCTGTGAAGGGGAGCAGTGACCTGTCTTATTTTCTGAAGGGATTTTTTCCTGTGAAGCACTTCACTGACCTGGTTCATGAATCCCCATGAAGAACTTGAGGGACATCTAAGGAAGTGTTCACCTGTGGGGGCAGGACTGAGAAGTGGAGGCAGAAATTGCTTAGTATTATAACTTAAAAATATTTTTACCAGAAACTGATTGCAGCCTTCACAATGGGCTACTATTTCTGTGAGTGAGATGGTGCATTACCTGACCATAACTTATTTTTCTCTAGCTTATTTTATTTCCTTCAAATTTGAAAAGCAGAAGATTTTAGAAATTTAAATAACATTTCTGCTGATAGTAGTGCAGCTCTGTTCTCTCATGAATATCAACTCCTGCTTAAATGCACTTTCTGTATAGTATCAGCTAACATTTAACTCCTTACCCTAAAATGTAATGGCAAATAAACACATAAAATAATGGCCTGTACCTCATCATTCCTTCCTTCCTTAAGTAGCTACTTAAACTGAAATTTTTAAGGTGGCAGTCTGATCTTGACACCTTCCATGAACTTTTTTTGAAGTTATGATTCTCAGTGGGACATTTTAAATGAGGTTAAGGATGCAGACCTATAAATAGCTGTATCTGTGTTTGTACACTGTGTCTTTTTATCCTGCATGGGGCAGATTTTTCTGCTTTCCTTTTTCAAGGAAAAAATAAAAGACTGAATATTGTAAAAGCAATATGTTTTTAAAATGCATTTTCTTATGCTCATTCCTTTCTCCCACTGTCTCTATGAATTATTTCAGCAGGATTTAATATTATTCCAGATACACATTATATGTAAAATATGTTGATTACAAGACAACTGAAATTCTCTATCACATTAGCCTACTTCAAAATTCCTATCTGATGTTAAAGAAAAATACAGATTAAATAGGTAAATAACTCAACCAGAACCTCCTTCACAGTTTGATCCCATTTCCCTACTGTAAATACAAGGTCTGCAAGGGTTTCAATGTAGAGCAGAGCCTCCAAGAGCCTTTTCTGTCCTATCTGTAAGGTACTGTACAGGAATTCTCACCAAGTTTTGAATGGTACCTGTCACTTGCACTTCCATCAGAATACCATGCTGGTTTTAACTTCCTAGCAAATAATATTTAGACTGCAATTCCTTGTAGGAATAGAAGAGAAACTACATTTACAGCAAATTTATCATTTATTGGACCCTATTCTATCAAGTACTTTCTAAAAATACAAAATAAATTAAAACACATATCTTCTTTGCTGAGCATTCTGTTACTGAAATAGATCTGAAATATTTTCTCAGAAGTGTTGAGCATTGGAATTCTTTCACAGCACAAATTCTGATACACTAATTTACTGCCTTCAGGTTCCTGTAAATGAAAAATATAAAGTGGAATTTCATATGAACCAGTTACTGTAGATGTTTTCTGAGCACCATAGAAATGTCAGGGTTCTGATTCTGACTGCTTTGTAATACATGCTGGACAGCTTGCTTTTAATCAATATTTTTGTCTCTTCTGTATCTCCTAATGAGAAATTTGATAAACTAAGAGGCTGGAGATCAAGGCAGCAGTTCAGGGTATGGCTTGGGGGCTGAAGGTGCTGGAGATTTTTTCTAAGATTTTTTGAAGGAGTTTACATTTCTTTGGCTGAACTTCTCTTGAATATCTTCTGAAAAGCTCTTTTCTGTAAAAGTCTGCCAAAATCCTTTTGGCTTTTGAGTGTGTGTATATATGTGGATGTGCAAAGTAATTTGTGTACTTAGTTCATATTAAGTAAAAATCTGTGCTAAAAACTTGTATTTTAATTTGTTTTACTGATATAAATTTTTAAGAGCTTTTTAAGTCAGTGTCAGCCTGAAGTATAATCTTACCATTGTTTTCCAAGAGATTTAACTTCATTCTTCTGTCTGATTGTTGTGCTTTGGTTGCAGAAAGCAATTTGGGTAATTGAAGTTCACCATGCACTGTCGTGTGCATATTCACTGTCAGTGAATTTGTTTGCAGTAATTTTTAGGAGCACTGCATCTCCCTCACATTACTTCTTTTCCCTGGATATTTAAATGGATTACATAGCCTTTTCCTTTAAAAATACACAGTTTTGTACTGAGTCACACACTCCCTGCAAGGGAGAGGTAATTTGCTATGTAATTCCCTCTGCCTTCAGTAATGTACCTTTTAAGAGGTGGAAGAATGGAATATTTTCTGTCTTGGTTGTGTTCAGCTGTGCTGAGCTGGGGGCTTGGGAGGGATTTTTGCCTCCAGATGGGAAAAATGAGTAGAGAGAGAAATGTTGACTAGAAGATCATGCCTAATGACTTTGAGGCAGAGATCTCTTTCTAACACTATAGACAAAAAACATTTAAATCTTTTAGAATCATAGAACTGTTTAGGTTGGAAAAGATTTCCAAGATCATAGAGTCCAGCCATTAACCTTACACTGCCAAGCCCACCACTAAACCATGTCCCTAAGCACCACATCTACCTGTCTTTTAAGTTCCTCTAGGGATGATGACTTTGTTTTTTTTTAATTTGTTGCTCTCGTTTAAGGTTGCAAAGTAGTCAAAATTTGATGACTTTCAGGAGAATTGGGGACACTGAAAGCATAATTAACCTTGTGCAAAAAATACATTGAGCATTTCTCCATATAACTCATCTTTTAATTTAATGAAGTGAGAAATACTGATGGAAACTTACATGTAAATTTTGTGCAAGGGCTGATTTTAAGATCTTTCTGTATGTATTTTTATCCCTTTTTGTTGTTATTTGTCCTGGTTTAGGACACATTTGGGAGGGAACCTCCGAAAGGGGACCCTCTGGAAAGCAGATCCAAGCCACCCCTCCCCCTAACTGGTTCAGGAAATAGATTTCCTTGGAAAAAAGTGGAAAAAACTATTTATTTAACAAAACAAAACACCTGCAAGCATAAAGAATGGCCAAATCTACACAATAAACCCTATTGCTGTTCTGAAGAGATGGCAAATTCAGGAAAGTCCTTTCAGTGGGTGTGTCCTCAGCTCTTCTCTCAGGCTTGAGCCTGGTGTCCCAGCTGCAGTGCAGCTTGGGGGGGCTCCTGAGTGATGGTCCTGGTGTCCCCTGGATCAAACAATAGCAGAATAGTCCCAAAAAAAACCTTTGGCTTCAGCAGTTCAACGGAACCCAGCACGAGCAGAGCAGGAGCCTCCAACAGCAGCAGCCCAGGGAACCTTCTGGTGAGAGCTTTGATGGGGTTCAGTTTGGCTCCAGCACAGGTGAGGCCAATAATGAGGTTGGGTCAGGTTGGTTCCAGCACAGGTGAGGCCAATAATGAGGTTGGGTCAGGTTGGTTCCAGCACAGGTGAGGCCAATAATGAGGTTGGGTCAGGTTGGTTCCAGCACAGGTGAGGCCAATAATGAGGTTGGGTCAGGTTGGTTCCAGCACAGGTGAGGCCAATAATGAGGTTGGGTCAGGTTGGTTCCAGCACAGGTGAGGCCAATAATGAGGTTGGGTCAGGTTGGTTCCAGCACAGGTGAGGCCAATAATGAGGTTGGGTCAGGTTGGTTCCAGCACAGGTGAGGCCAATAATGAGGTTGGGTCAGGTTGGTTCCAGCACAGGTGAGGCCAATAATGAGGTTGGGTCAGGTTGGTTCCAGCACAGGTGAGGCCAATAATGAGGTTGGGTCAGGTTGGTTCCAGCACAGGTGAGGCCAATAATGAGGTTGGGTCAGGTTGGTTCCAGCACAGGTGAGGCCAATAATGAGGTTGGGTCAGGTTGGTTCCAGCACAGCTGAGGCCAATAACGAGGTTGGGTCAGGTTGGTTCCAGCACAGGTGAGCCTGTACTGCTGTTTACCATTGGATTCCTTCAAACCCTTCACTGAATTTCAGCCTGAATTCAGTTGGCTCCAAACAGTGGAAGTTCTTTTTATTTATTGTAGTTAGGTTCTGCTGTTTGCTTTCTGTTAACTGCAGTGCTGAAGATCTGCTTCCACGAGTTGATAGAGGTGGGAACTTTCCTGAGCTTGCCAATGAGACTCTGCTTCTTCAGTTTGCCACATGTCCAACCTTCACATGGCAGTGCCTTTCATTTATTTTATGTTCATGGTCCTTAATGCCTTTTGGGAAAAGAGTGTGAAACTTGTATGTGGAATCAGCATAACATTTTTCACTGCTTGTGGTGAGTTAATACATCATCCCAGAATTTTTCTCTTTGGAAAATCAATCTGTGCTATATAAATTGACAGTCTTTGCTGTGTAGCACAGCATTAAATATTTACTTTGAATATTATTCAGTTAGGTCTAAACTGTCTGCCATAGAGACATATCCTAGTTAACCTCAAACTCTCTAAAATGCAGCAAAATGGAAATCAGCATGGTCTGCAGAAAGCTGCTAAAAAACTGCTGCAATCCTTGGGCAATTAGTCACACTTCTACCTTAGCAGCAGTGGATGTAACCTAGCAAAGGGCAATTTATTTTAAAGATGGCCATGTTTAGAGTTGTGGCTGGAGTATCATGAATTAACCATAGATGTAGAGAATTTTGTTTGGATGTGATAAATTGTGCCAAATGAGTGTGTGCAGCACTGCACAGGATGTGTTTCATGTGCTGCATTTTAGTGTCTCTGCCTCTATAGAGATTTTTAAGAGGTGATCAAAATCCAGGTTTTTTTCAAGGTGGATTGCTATTCCTGGTGTTTGCTGCTGTATTCCCAAGGGTTGGGACTTGCTAGCCATGGAAGATTAACACCAGACAGTTTCCTGAGCCTATAGATCCCTGTAAAGTAAAATAGGACAGCTTCCTTTGGTATGGTTGCATGGGTTAAAAAACATGAGGATGTTTCATTGGATAATGGTTTCACTTGAGGTAAAGGTAGAAATAGAATTGTAACTTGTTATAGTCTTCAGATACCTGTGACTAAAACAGATTTCATTTCCTCACTAGAAATAAGAATCATTTTTCACTTTCTTTTTTTCAAGGCCAGACTTAAATATTTTGTTTATGTTGAGCAGAGACAATTATTGTTCCCTTCTCAACAGTAGTGGGCTGTTGCTTATTTATGTAGGTTATAGCCCACATTTAGGAGATACAACTGTCAAAGCTACCTCCAAACATCCTAACAGGACACAGCTGTGACTCACTGAGCCCTGAAGTCTCAGGAGTTTTCTCTTTTCCAAACACGTGTGAATCCTGGTTCCTCTTTCTTCATACAAAAGCTCAGTGCTCTCAGAGTATGAGCAAAAAGCACTTGATGGGTACTCAAGTAACAGACCCCTTGACAGAGACTTCTTTGTTGATGTTTGTGTGGCTTCTGCAGGAGTAACGTGGTAATGTCAGATATCTGGTCAGTCTAATTAGTGCTCTTCCTTGCCTAGAGCCATCAGTGGAGACAGTCAGGAGCAATACAGAGCATTAACTCCTTTTTATTATCAGATGCTCTTTTTATAGTGAAGTGTTTGAAATAAGAGACATCAGCTGTCTAAATATCTCAGTTTCACAGTGATAAGAATTGCATTCATCTGCAGTATCCTGCAGGTTTTCACATCATAGGCTTTTGTTCTCTTTGTCTTGCTCCTCTCCTTTTTCCCATTTAATAATGTAAGAACAGGACAGTGGCACCAGTTCTGTTAAGCCACCAAAACACTCTGTTTTATCAGGGATGCTGAATGTACAGAATCCAAACAACCTAAAAAACAAAGGCAAAAAGAGTTAAGAAAGCCAGTAACGTAAAGAAAGACAAAGTCCGTCCCTAAAATTACTGCTGTGTATCACAGATGATGAGCAGACCCTGCCTTTTCTCTGGAGAACTGACAATCCACCAGCCATTTCCACAGCTTCAGCACTAACTCCCCTCTTTACTGCCAACAGAGCTCCTTCTCCACGTGCAGTCTGCCACAGTCCTCAATGCTGTACCCAGCTGACTTTGGCAAAAGGACTGTAAGTCTGAGATGCAGGTAGAAGTGATTTATAGACACACCTTAATTACTGCATTCTGTGCACTGCTGCTGAATAAGAGGGGCTTGAGTTGAAGGCAGAGCTGCAGCCTGTGTGGTGGGACAGAGCCTTGTGCTTTACCCCCTCTGCTGTCAGTGGGGTGGTGCTGAGCTGCTCTCTGCCTGAGGGCTGTCCTCACCTTCCAAATCAGACATCACTGTATCATTTTACTGAGGGACAGAAGGATTTTCCTTCTTGTTTACTGATTTCTCTCCTTTTCCTCTGATAGTTTGAGCTCTAAAAAAGCTATGCCTAACAGCTTTCCCAGTATCTATAGGAATATGAAGTTTGTTCCCTGAATTCAGAATAGCCAAGAATTTAGTTAAGTGTTTTGGATAGAGTCTTTAAGAGTACCTTAAAGCCACCCTACTGCTTTAACAAAAATGGGGCTATGATGAAACCATAATTCATTTCCCTCTTATTTTGTGTAAAGGTTTATTAGCTTGTGATTTAAGCAAACCATATGGTCCTGCTGGCAATCCTAAGTTATGTCAGACTCAGGCATGTAATTTAACTGCCTCCAGTAACATATTACAGGGAGAAAGCACTAAATCCCAAGTCTGGCCTGTGCTTTTTCCATGTCCTAACATCTGTTCTAGGAAATTTTTCTCAGATCCAAACAACTTTACACAGAGCCAGATCTCTTGTCTTTGTCTTTCTTTTCATGTCTATTTCTTTTCCTTCTCTGCAGCCTAATCAGTTCAACTGACTGAAAGATAATGCAGATATTTGCAGTCTCTTTATCATTTCAGCAATGTACATAGTGAGATAAAAAATACTTTAAAAACTCAAGAGCTGTAGATAAATAGGAGACTCTCATCTGAGAGTGACACTTTGAGAAATGTTAATTATTTTTTCAGTCCTTCTGATATTCCTTCTACTGACTTTTAACTGCAAGACTTTTTGTTTTGCTTGCCTAATTAATTTTGGGCAAAAGTACAGATTTTTATTACATTTGTCTTCCAATGCTAATTTTTTATTTATATAAAACAGGTCTATGTTTAGAAAATAAATAATTTTAAATATACTTGTTAGCCTGCTGGGGTGGTTTTGAAAAGATCTGTAGTGAAGGAAGTGGCAGGAGGGTTGGCCTATGCAGTGCTGAAAGGTCTCTTCCAACCCAAACCAGTCTATGAAAAAATGAAAACCAAAAAAAATAATGCTGTCCCTTCTGTAAAGATTATCTACAGGTGAGAAAAAGCCTTGCCTAACACTACCCTAAAGTATTTTTTGCATAGTATACCAGTGTATATGACTGGCTATCTTTAATGCCAGTCATATACATGTGAATTTGGATGCTTTCATATCCTATCACTTGAGACTAGAAAATTTTCGTTTGTGGTGTCTGTGCAGGGTGTTCTTTGCCTTTTCCTCATTCTGGGTATGCACATAACCTATAAACATGGGTTCATGGGTCACCATTTCAGAACAGAGCCTCTGCCCCTGCAAGTGTTTTTTCAAGCTCTTTTTCCCCCCAGTATTGATGATTCTGCCCCTTTACAGTTGCACAGTCCCACTGTAGTGAATTATATTGTGTTTCCAGCATTCATGATGCGTTTGTTGCTTGGATCATGACCCAGAATTGCTCTGCTTCTCTGAAAAGGTGCAAGCAGAAAATTAAGCTCTAGAACTATCTTCCTGAGAGGGCTAGAGAAGCCTTTTCCAATTTTCTGCGTGGTAGAAAAGTTCTCTTCAGGTAGTGCTTTATCACTGAGGAAAGCTCACAATGGGAAGAAAAAAGGTGGCTGCCACTCCACTGTAATGTAAACAAACAGAAGTGTTTGGGAATGCTGAGGTTCCATCAGTTATCCATCTGCCTGGATCAGCTTCAGCTATTGGAGTCTTTGGGCTCTGATTTTAGGAGCAAGAGTTCACTCTTCATATCTTCTGAAATGGGTGGAGTCTTTCTGGCTATGACTGCCAGGGTACAGGCTTACCCACAGCTAAACTGCAAATGTCAACAGCATGTCTCTGAAAATGTCCCAGCGTGCCAAGAGCTCTGGTTTTGGCAAATATTCTTTCTTTATTATATAATTAGTTGCTCTCAGGAGAAAAAATTCAAGGGTAGATGTGAAGTTTTTGGTGTAGGCTAAATTAGATGTGCACTGCAAGTAGTTTGCTTCAGTGAACATTACCCTATCATTTCTCACAGGACTGCTTACTGGGACAGGTCTGCACTAAGCTGCCAAATAAAATGTTTTGTTTTGTAGATGTTTAATTGAAATAGACCCATGGACTATCTACAGCCTGATGAATCTGAACAATGAAGTCTTGTGACTACATTGTGAATACAATCATCACTATTTGGGTGAACTTTGTCTTTAGTAAATCGCGTGACAAATGGCCCTTGCTGGGGAGCATGGAAGGTAATGACAGTTCTGTAAACCAAGTTGTTGGCACAGTTTAAAAGCCACTTACATTCCAGCCATTCCTAATACATGATTAGATCAATTTTCTGTTGGCCTGCAAAAATACAAACTATAACCTTGGAATTAAAAGAGCTGTCAAACAGAGCGATGGGAAAGACATTAAGTACCTGCCATAAGCACTATGGGAGAGAACTCTTGCAGAGTTAGCCTTGCCACCTATCACTAGGAGCCTTGGCCCAGGTATCAGGCTCCAGGCTCCTCCTGTCTTCCAGACAGCTCAGAGTTGTCCCACTGCAGATCTGCACCAGGCAAACCAGTCCTTCCCTGTTAGCATCACAGGCCCTGATGGCTGGCAGTGGGAGGGAGCCTGTCAGGAAGATTTCAAACCTGATTATGGAGAAGATGTTGCTGCAGAGATTGTTTTATCTTGGCAGCTGACAGATTGACACAGGCCCTTTGGAGTGTTGCAGTTGGCTGGGGCATGTTGGTTCGAGGTAGTTTTCTCAAGGCCAGGGGTTTTTAGCTGGTGTGCCTCTTTTCTGTTTAAAGGAAAGTTGCTGTGTAGGTATTTCTGATCCACCCACAGGAAGCAGAGGCTGATATCCTGGCAGCTGATGCACAAGTGCACCTTCATTACCCTACCATTTTTCTAAGGATCAGTTTCCATCCTGGTAGTATTTTTGCTAGTCATTATTCCTGCAGTTCTTCTTTGCATTCTTTTCTGATATATTTTCTCTATTTCATTTTATGGAATTTTCTCTTACTTTTAAAAATTGACAGCTTTTCTGATCTTGTTTTGCACACTAAACACTAATAAAACAGGGAAAGTTTGGTTATTATATTCGTACTTGCCTGTTTGGACTACCTGTCAATGAGGTTCTCCTCTGGTCTGTTGATTACTAGATGAATTCTTGGCTGTACATTTTGAATAGTTTCTGATAATTGCACATTTTAATCTTTTATCTGGTTTGCTAAGTGTTAGAATACCACCTTTTGGCAGCTGCATTTGAGTGGAAGTAGAAAGGCTTTCTGCAGTAAGCACTGCACAATGTCTATGATAGATTTTTATAAATCTCTTAATTCTCAATTGCAATGTTTCTTGGTGTGTCACTGACTAGGGATGAAAACCACTCTTACTATCCATGTTTGTCCAGAGTCATTAGTTCTGCTTTTAGGAGTACAGGATTTACTAAAGCATGTTACATACTTCCCTCCTACAGCACCTATATAGCAACTGATATGCTCAACTCTCCTTTCAAAAGCATATTAAATAGAAATTGAGCTTGTTGTAATTTCAATAATTCACTTGCAGGATGGATCACAAGTTGATTGCTATGGAGGGATCTAAAGGCAATGCAGTTCTGTGTTTGCATACTGAATTTATACAAATGTTTGATTATGTGCAACAGCAGCATCTGAGTTTCTCCCATTGAAAGCATGTTATAAAATTGTTTACGAATGCTTGGTTGTGATGGAAAGAAAAATCCTACATGGAAGAATTCAATGAAAATAATGTGTGCCATCCAGCTTTATTATAAAATTATTAAAGCACATCCAGAGGTTTTTGAATGCTAGATGTAGCTAGATTTGAGCATTTTTTGTGATTTTGCATGTTAATTAGTGATAAATTTTACCTGAGACAGAACCTGTTCCAAGCGCAAAATAAAATTACTCTTCATCTGTGTGAAAGCTAAGGCAGGATTTATAATCACACAGATTCTGAATCTTTCCCGTTTGCTGAAGAGCATTGTTCTGCTGTACTTCTCTGCCATCAGCAGCTCTTTGAATGTCTTATGTTGCTGAATCCCAGCACATGCCTAAAAGCGCTGTTCAAATGGTATTTTGAGAGAAGTAGCCTCACTTACAACTTCATGGGAACCCAGTCCTCTCCCTGCTTCAGAAATGTTACCTTTGTTCCTAAAGTGTACATGCAGTTTCTCTTTAGGCATCATTTACACTGAAAGTTTTTTTTATCCTTTTGGTATATGATCCATGAGTTTCATTTAATACCTTGCATTTTTGTGGGTTAGCATACAAAGGCCATCCTCATACAAAATAAATACAGAAGAGTTGAAGGTTAGTATGGTAATGGTTATGTTTTAGTGACCAAACTGAGTTAACTCCCAAGCTGTAATGTTGCTTTGGTCAAGTGCAGACATGCTGTCCACAGCACTGGCTGGTGCCTCCAGCCTGCATGAGGGCTGTGTGACATCCATGCCCTTTGTGCTCCAGCTCAGTTGTGACATTTACTAGGTTCCAGATGATCACTCTCCTCCTGTCCTCTCCAAAAATGTTTTAGGTAGAAGAGCTGATGATGGCTATGGAGAAGGTCAAACAAGAGCTGGAGTTGATGAAAGCAAAATTGTCCTCTACACAGCAGTCTTTGGCTGAGAAGGAAACCCATTTGACCAACCTACGAGCTGAAAGAAGGAAACATTTGGAGGAGGTCCTGGAAATGAAGTAAGTGTCTTTTATTATTTGTAGGCGTGTTTTATTGATGCCTCTGCATTCCTTTCTGATCCTTGCTGTTCTAAAGACAGCCCCTGATGGATGTGTCTGTGCAGATAGCAGCTATCTGGAATCAGTCAAGCCTTCAGAGTTGACTTCTGACATGACTTTCACACCTCCTCTAGAGCTAGAAAACATTATTCCTTTTGATGCTTATAGTAGACTTCTATCATTTGAACAATAGCATCTTCAAAGATCCTCAGCAACTGTTTGGGCTCAATATTTTATGTCTAATGAATGTGCCATCTTGCTTTGAGCAGCCTGTAACTACTTCAAGGTAAGGTGCAAGTCAGTGTAGCAAATGACAAAAGAGGGAAAAGATAAACATAATGTCAGCTGTTTGTAACTTTAAAATCAGACTGCAGATGTCTGGTCTGCTCAAGTATTTTTCAAACTCATGCAGAGGATTCATTAGCACTGGAGCAGTTTGAACTTCTCTATCAGTCAAACTTTTCTCATCATGTTTACACAAGGAAACCTGGATAAAACCAAGCTTTGGGAAGTTGGGGACAAGAGAGGGATTAGACTTCTCACTGTTGAATACTTCCTAATTTCTGACTGTGCACTACAGATAAATAGTTATCCTTAGTTTAGGGAGACATGAATCCATTTAGTGCAATGATGGATAGTGCTGCCAGCAGTTCATTAGAAACACTTTCAGTTGTTTAGCCAGGCCTGAAGAGAAGGAACATTTTTATTGGCAGGACTAGCAGTGGTTCCTCCACTGTGGTTTTGTGAGCCATTATTTATTTATTTAACTACTCTACACTGGTCTCTTTCCTTTCCTTTTTTNTTTTTGGTTTTTTTTTTTTTAATGAAAGTATAGAAAAACAGCTGTTACAAAATGGAAAGAGGTGGCTTAGGTCTTGAAACTTTAACTTAGGAGTGCTGTATAAAGTGGGCCAAGCCTCCCTAGCTTCATATTCAGCTACAACAGTTTGATCTAGACCTGGCATAAGGATGTTGGAAGACTGCAGTACTTAAAAGCCACACTTTTTATTTTTAATAAAAAATTTTATTGAGCCATAAATTTGACTGCCTTGAGAGTTGCTGTGTGGGGGGATGGGAAGAATAGCTCTTTAGGTGATGTGGGAATCCAGAGCAACTGGAGATGTATCCCATATCCAATCACTTGACAGCACTTTCCTCTGCCAAACTGCTCTGCCAAACCTTCTCATTAAAATCTACACGTAGTGTACTATATATCCTGAAATGTACTTGGAATTGTGGCGATCCTTTAATATAACTACTCACTCCTAACTGATGACCTCTCCTAGCTGTGTAAGTTATTGTTGGAAAGTTTTTGTACTAAAATGTGGTATCAGGGACTGCATGATCTGGTAGATCCATTGTAGCTCAGAAGGAAGAAGAACACTGGAGAGAATGGTAATGCTGTCAGCACATGGAGAGAAAGATGGAAAAAGCATTACATTTCTATAGGTAACTAACTGAGTGTGTTTTAGTCATAGCTGGTCTGTCTTAAAGTTCGACAAAGCTGCCAAAGGCATCCAGACTTCAAAAACTCACCCTCACCATGAGGCTCTGCTGCAGACAAGTCTCTACTGAGGACTCCCAGTCAATTAAATATCTTATTTTATATACAGGAACTCCACTATATTCTTTGTTGTCCTTCTTTCCCAGCCTATGTCTTTTATGAAAAGCACTCATTTGTTTTCTAGATTTGCAAAAGGCTTCTCATGTTGCTAAAGTATTTACCACTGTTTCAACTGAAAATTAACAGTAATTGAATGAGTGGTCAACTTTGTGAAGCAATTAGCTGCTTTTGGAGTTCTTATGGAGAAAAATAGCTGTTGCACAGATAGTGTTCAAAGGGGTGGTGAAGTAGTATTGTTTCCTAAGGTTCAGTGCATGCTTCAGTGGGAAAAGTTTGAGGTGCTCAAAACCAGCACTGATGAAATCTGGGATTTGATAGAGATGTACATATAAGAACCTAGGCCCTGCAGTCAGCTAATGGGGCTGGGGAGCAGGCAAGAAAAATAGCTAAGAAATGCTGCTTTAGGAGATTCTAGATATGGAGTGAAAGAAGGTGATAAAGCAACCAGAGGACTCCAGAAAGTTACCTCTGGGTTTTAAAAGGAAGTTGTTAGGTATAATGCTAGTGAAAATACACATTTAAAATTCTGTTTCTTAGAGCAGAACTTGTGTTTACTACTGACTCTGTAACCCTGGGAAGATTATTTCCCACTCCTTAGGGAATAGTGTGGCACTAGAATAGCTCAAGTGTGAATTATTCCAAGTAAGAAATACTATGTATTTTGAAGCTGTCTTCCTTTAAGTCTTAATATTTTCATTTTCTTTAAAAAAAACTTTATTGCGAGTAATTATGAGAGAGGCAGATAATGGTCTCTATTTATATCACCAAACCTGATCTACTGTAGAGAAATACTAGTGCTAGGATTTTTGTTTTGTTATGTTTTCTTTAAGAAGTTCTAATGTTTCCATCATTCGCAGCAAATCTTTTAAATTACGCAGGAATAAAGTGCTGTCTACAGAGAAATCTCTGTTCTTTGTTGCATAAAAACCTGCTTAGGCTGAGCTGAGTTATAAACTGTTGAAAATCACCAGTTTTACTTTCCTTTTTTTTTTCACGTGGTGTTGTCAGCAAATTTTGGCAGTGTGTGAAAATAACCAAGCACAAACATTCTAATCTGAGGCCGAGCTCATGCAATTGCCAAATGTGTAGCAGAGGATGCTGCACTTCCAGGGGAGGGGAACAGACACTGTGGCTGCTTGGCTTTCTCACTAGACAGCCCTTTTGTTATGGTCAGAAGGACCACAAGGTTCTTCCTTGTCATGTGCTTCAGGATTGAAAAGTCCCAGTTGGGGCATTTCTCAAGCTGTTCTTTCTGGAAAAGTCTCCAATAGCCCTTTCCTGAGTTATGTGTTCTCCTGCTAATTGCAATTGCTGCTAGCCCTATAATTCAAGGTATGCAGACTTACATAATGTAGTTGGCACTTCAGAGCTGAATCTTTCATCCTGCTGGCTCTCAACACAAGGATTATTACTTGTCTGAGAATAATTTACTCTCCTCTTGTTTCTTGAAAAATAATCAAGGATATTGGAGATGAACTAATTGTTATCACAGAATTTATGCTTCAAAATCAAGCTGTCAGAAAACATCTTTTGATTTCTTGTCTGACTGTACACGAGTAGTCTTGGAGTATTTATCACAGTAGTTTCTAATGACATGAATTTATCCCACAGATAGTGTTTCTTTGATACAGAGTGGATCAGAAATGAACCAGGCCTGTGTAGCTTAATGAGGCTGTTTATTGGATGCCTTCCTTTTTCATCTCAGAGCTGAAGGCCTGCTGAGAGCTACAGGAGGGCTACTCATAAAAATGAGATGCCAACCTAAGCAGGGCTATGCAGGAGCACTGTTCACCCATATCTCTGCTACAGTTTTCCTGTGTGATACAACTCAAAAATATCTGGTAGATGGAGAAGTCCACATCTGCATTTTCTGGCTCTCACATAAGAAAATGCAAAGGCATGCACGTGAACACTCACAACCGAAAATTAAAATCAGTGGAAGCTGAGGTTGCTTGTCTTCTGAAAAGTCCATCTTCCCAGCAATAAAGCAGCATTGTCTGGAGGTATGAGTATGAAGCTGAAATTGAAAGTAGTCCAAAAGAAACTGATTAATTGACACAGTTTATTTGCCAGAAAAGTAAAATCAGTTGATCCAAAATGAGCTGTGAAGTAACTTCAAGCCCTGCAAACAGTTTAACCAAACAAAAATACTCCAGGTTGTGTGCACTCATGATGAACAGAACTAAAAAAAAAAGGAAGTATCAATGTCCATCCAACAATAACTTGTCAGCTCATCCACAATTGTCCTCTTGGAAATGAAGGAATTTCTTTAGTCTTTAAAGCAGTTCTGGTTTATGGATATAGATTACCAGTAGTGCTCCAGAGCAGGTGAAGAGCTGTCTCCACAGCTTGAAATCCCGTTGTGTTTGTTGTCACAAAGCAGCAGCAGCACATTGCCCTCCCATCAGCAAGGTGTGGCTTCCCATGCCCAGCATGGGCTCTGCATCCTGCTGAGCTGCACTTCAGGCTCTGGGGGCTCCTTGGTGTGTCAGACCAGCACTTGATGGCTGCAGTGGTACCAAAACTTCTCCTGTGATTGCTGCATGGGAATTTAAATAAGCTGAAGTCCCACAGGGGGCAGTCTGTGTCTGTAGGATTCACTGTCTGTGGCAAAGCTGAACAAGTGCATCTGTGTCAGTCCCTTTTTCCTTCTATTAGCTTTGGAATTTTCCTTTTTAAATGTATTTTTCAGGGCATACCGTGATAATGAACATGCTGGTGTCCTATTACCATTGTTTTGTCCTTTTCAATTTTGTTTTGTCCTTTTCAAGCATAAAATATTTAATCATATGCATTTATTTTAATTCTATATTGCTTCCCCATTAAATTGTAACTACTTCAGTTGAAGTAGTCTGAAATATGAAAAATAATCCATTTCTAATTACTGAACAATACAGACCTCATGTTTAAATAATTTGAAATAAACTGGCCTTGGAATTGCTGTTAATCTCCAAGGGAATTGTACAGAATCCAATAGGAAAGCTGCAATACAGTGTCCAGATATATTGTGTGTCTTGAGGCTCCATTTTATTGAAAGATCTTGGTTACCCACAAATTTGGTGGGTTTTGCTACTATTTTTTAAATTCAGGTGAAAACTCAAGACAAAACATAATCTCCTTTGTACTTTTTTTCTTCTTGGCAATTAAGGAATGAGTCCTGTTATCCTTCCTGTCCTCCTGCATTGTCCACGAGAGCCAGCCTGGCACACTGGTTCCAGTGCAACTCACACTGGATGGCCTTAATCATGGAAGCAAGCAGAAGAGTAGCACCCATTTTTGGGCAGCAGTACTAAACTGGTTGATCAAAATGTTCCACATAAGTGAACCTTGAATCTGAGTGCCACAGAGTGATAAAACTGCAAAGCAAAGATGTGAACCTTTAGCAAACTCTACATAGACAAAGTGCCCCATATGAGTGCACATAGAATTAGATTGTTGTGATCTACTCTGTTTCTTTAAGTATTGGGAATATAAGTATATTACCTTTGTAACTGGTTTGTTGTTACTCTTCACCTGCCTTGAAAATCTTTTCCTTCTGTAGTTTTTCAGATACTAAAACTTTGGCATGATGTGTCACAGTCCTGTTCTGTCATGTGATAAAACCTCTGTATTTCATTTTATCTTGAACTCTGTGGTCCCCGAGAAGAATCTTGCAGACAGAAAGCACTGTACTATCTTAATGAGCCATGACAGGCCTGGAAGCAAAACCAACTGCTGAAAGCTACACCAGGTGGTGTTAAAGCATTTTGATCCACTCAGTAATTTCTAAGACTGTTGATGTTGTAGGGAGGAGTTGGGAAAAAGAGGTCCAGTCATTAACTTCTGGAGAATTTAGCTACGCTGTGTTCTTGTTCCCATGCCTTCCCATGGGAGATCATTTTTCTGGGGACTGGGTTCAGTGTAAGTGATCCCTTCAGTGGCATAGTTTTCTAGATGGTGAAAGAAAATCAAACCTGTTTCAAGTGAGAATGTGGAAAATTTAGCATATACCCTCAGTGTTAAAAATGCAGAGGTTTTGTCATGCTTTCATTTTCTGTTAATAGATTGCAACATTCTTACAGAAATTGCTCTGTAAGATCTCATCAGTAGAGATCTTGGCATATATATACACAGAGTACTAAAATGTAGGATTTTTTTTAGACTTGCACAATCCTGACACTAGTGAATCAATACCCTTCTTCTCTTGTCTCAGTTTTGCTAGACTTATTGCAAACCATCTTAGGGAACAGGTGCAGCACAAGAAAATTTCATGTTCTTTACTGGCCTAAGGGCATTGCTTTGGTAAAAGTTTGTTTTTATCATAACCTTTATGCAGATCATGTTATCTAAAAGAAAATGAATTGTTGTTTTTTCTAGATAACTCAGTGTTAAAGTGGTAGAATAATAGGGAGAATGGTGGTTTTATTTTGACTAATATATAGAAGGAATGGCTTCTAAGATAGCTCTAAGGGCACCAATATGGTGCCTTCTGCTGACTAATTCTGTGTGCCTTTATCTTGTATAATGAAATACACTCAGAAGTTCTGTCAGAAGTAAGAGTTTATCTTTTCAAGGGAATCTGTGTAATTTTCCCTTGGAAGTATGAATCCTCCACTTCTCTTATTTCTAGAACAACACTTGGCAAAAGTATGTTTCCAAGTTTTCTGCATGCAAAGACATTGTTTGTGTATAGTTCTATACACAAGAAGCATAAATATGACTTGCGGTTTTTGCTTTAAAATATGCAGGGGTGTTTTGGCTCAGGGTTGGTTGCAAAGGTAGATTTCCTGTGCTGGCTGTTTCAGCTGCATCAGTGGTTCCTGTCGCCATTGCTAATCCAGCTGGAAGATTCTGGGGCTTCCAGGGGTGTTACTGAGCTAAACCAAATCAGGCACTTCTTACTTTCTGCTAAAGTCAAAAGAACCATGCATTCCTTAGGGTGCTTTTACCTCTTTTATAAACGTGAACTGTAAATAATAGTGCACATAAATCAAGTCTGTGAGCACTACATATTTCATTAAATACAGTCAAGTTGTGGGTTAATAGAAGTTCCAAATGAAAATATTATGGTATCTCATTGTATATATTGTAGATTTAATGTAGTGTGAACAATAGTAGCTTTGAGCAATTGTAAATCCCATCCGGACATCGTCAACAAAATTCAAAATGCTGGGAGGGAACTCTCAGAGGGTGGATGTGCTCACATGGTCACTGTGCATGTGCCAGGCACTCCTTTATTGGGTTTACAATAACAGTGGAGCTTTGCAGGGTGTAAGTAAGGCAAAGTCTAACTCCAGTCTGTTTTCTAGAGTGGAACAGAAATTCCTTTTTTTAAAAAAAGTGAGGTCAATTTGCTTTAATTACAGAAATAACCTCAGGAGCAAGTAATTGCTTCCCTGCAATCCTGGAGGACAACAAGTGGGAGTTGAGTAAGAAAAATTGGAGAACTGAGTCAGGTTGTTGGCAGTACATACAGTCTTTGTCTTTATACCGTGTGGGAATATCTATGATGTCTTTCTTGTTTTCCTCCCTTCCCAAACAATGCTTTTTGATTTCTTTTAGGCAAAATAAGAAGCATCATCTTCAAGTCTGTGGAATTTCTGAGTTCTATCTGTAATGACTGGATTTGGGAATTGTTGGTTTGGGTTTGTCTGGTGATACCTGGTGTGCACTGAAAGTGATTCCATGTAACTGGAGTCAAAACCAGGAAAATTGACCAGAACTGTTCATTTAGAAATCCTAGAAGATGACACTAAGCATTATGAAAGTGTCTTTCTTAGAGGTATGATGCTGTCACTGCTATTAAGTCACTTCTCCCCATCTCAGTAGTTTTATAATAGTTTTCTGCAGATGGCAGGGTAAGGAGAACTGTCATGCTGTACTAGGAGCTATATGCACTATAGTGCATATAGGAATGTAGGGAATTCTGAAAAACCATTTGACACAATTTTGTATTTGGTATTGCCTAAACCCCTTTTTCAGCCCTACCTCAACACTAAATAGATATGGCTATTCCTTTCTCTAGACCTGTAGCTATTTTTCAGTCTGCTGGCATTTTAAGCTTTAAAATTGATGTTGAGCTGAAAACTAAGGGATCTCACTGGTTTATTTACACTATGTAAACCAGTAATCCAGCTTTGTACATGAGGTTAAACTAAATTATATAGTTTGCATTTGCTATACAATCAACTAGTTTGATAATTTAGTTTAATTTCATGGATAAAGATTTTAGGTCACTGAGACTGTTGTGAAAAATGACAACTGCAAGTTGCTTTGAGCAGCAAGAGCTCTCATCAGAAAAGGATTGGAGTAAATGATCAAAAATATTTGTAAATGTTTAGAAAATAATAAAGTGTTGAATAACGGAGAAATTAACTTATTGAGACTAAATCATGACAAATCAACCAGGTGTCTCCATATGCCAAGTTACAGTTTTGGTAACACAGTAATTTTGAACTCAGTAAGATTTGTGTCATTGTCTCACAGAACTGTCTCATCAAGAAGTAGGGATTGTATTCCTTATTAAAGCACTATGAAGTGAAAAAACAGGTAGCTGGAAAAGAATGAACAGTAGTTGAGTGTTGAAATGGAAACCTCTGTTACATGATGTTGGTAGAGGTCTCTCTCAAGCCTGCTGCTGTTCAAATTGTCTGTAAGGAAGTGACTGCCAGGCTAAAGCCAAAGGGTGTGTATTGCCAAAATGTCATTCAGGCATTTTGGGGAACGAGATGAGAATTCAAACAGATCTCAATGAGGTGAGGGGTTCTAGGGAGGTTTCTACACATATCACAAATAGGATAAATACAGCTGAACGTGCTTCAGAGTACTTTAGGTGAAGTTGAGGATGGAGCTTGTGTTATCTTGCAGTTTTTGTGACTCTTCAGGACAAGTCATGTACTTCCCTTACTGAATGTCTGTAAGAATGAAAAATGTGTCCTGTAAAAAATGCATTATGTGCATGAGCTTGTTCCACATGTGATGTGGGCTCATCTGTCTGTTAATACTGTCTTTGGCTTGCAGATTCAATTTCTAAAGAGAAACTTTGCTTTTGTAGGTAATTCATGTTGAGTATTCTCCACACAAAGCAAACTTCTTTTTTTATTGGAAGGAATAAAAATAATTCGATTCATTGGTTCAAAGTAGCTGCAAAACTTTTTCTGCCTGTCAAGCCCTCATCAGGCAGGAAACCTGAAAGGGTTAGGACTCATGAATGCCAGAGATATCTTCTGATATTTGGAAAAAGCCTTTATCTCATCTAGCCACATTTTCTTCAAAAATATTAATAATGCAACAATAAATAATAGTATTTTTCAGTTTAGTTATTTTCATTGAAGGATTTTACATTTCAATGTCGTACTTTTTTAATAAAAATGGAGAGATGCTGTTGTTGTTCCTCAGAGGAGTAAACTGAAAAGCAAAATATGAAGTGACTTATTCACCCATGGCCACAGAACTGCAGTGATGTCAGGGATTAATTTCCGAAGATACTGGGTTTGTAGATTTTTTTTTTTTATGTCCTAACTGTTTGAGACACAAATGTTTCGTGAGGAATGTTGTACATGTAAGATACATGTGTTTATCTTCTAGCATGTTCTCATACAGATCCTTTCCACATCCTCATTTTTTGTTTTATGTGTCTGTACCTAAAGTTGAGTATGCATTTCTTGCCACTTCAGTGCTAGAATTGGAGAGAAGCAATCTGTTCTGTTTTGCTGAGCTGATCTTTGGATTTATCTTGCTTGCTAGAGTCTCATTGTTAGTGAGGACTCTGGTTTTGAGTTTGAAAAACTAGATTAATTTAGCCTGGAGATGTTAATTTAGAAGAAAAACAAATACATTTTTGCCTTGCCTTTAAAAATATGAAGCTGGCTTTGGACTGCAGTTTCATTTGTGACAAATGAGGCAAGAAATAAATTGGCAAACCTCCTATGTCCAAAGTACAGTGGTACAGTGTGCTCTCTAATTCCCAGCCCCAAAGATCTCAGCAAAGGCCACAAATTAAACAAAGTCAAAATTAATCAACTCTACAATCAAAATGCAATTATTGAGGCTTTCATTTACTACAAAGAAGCAGTTGTGAAAGAGGCACTGGAGCAAGTTCTTTTGTCCAGTAAGGGAAAATCAACAGCAAGGTGTTGAACAGAAAAATGAAACCCTGCAGGTGAGGCTGTCTTGGGAGCCAAAAGAAACCAGCACTTCTGCAGAAATGCAAGTAAACTGTCAGAGAATGGAGAAGGTGTTTGGTGCTGAGCTGCAGAAGGTGTCAGGGTATGCCCTTGGCCCAAACAGAAGAGGCCTGGGGACCAGGGCAATGCCCTGGGGTCAGGGACAGCCCCTTTGAACAATGTCCCAGCCAGGCTTCCCTGCAGGGCTCCCAGCTGCTCCTGCCTCCTTTGCAACACAGAGCATGGGAATGGCACTTCTGGGGGGGAATTGGGTGTCAGGGATGCCTGGGCACACCATGCCTGAAAACACCTTCCTTTATACATTTTGTGCCTTGTTTTGGGGACCTGGGGTGTTCTGTGTTACTTCCTCACTGTCTGTGTTTATACAGAGACCAAATGTCGTGTTCTGTTTGATGGGGAAATAGGATCTCAGTGCAACTTAAATACAGCTAAGTGTAAGAACTTCATCTTTAGTTGTCTGTTTCTGAAACAGAACTTATAGACTTACAATGAAAATAGTTTTAGAGGGGCAGAAATTGCATTGGGCAGCTGTATGGTTTTCATCTCAGTGCTACAAATAACATGAAAGTTTTACTCCCATACATGGGAGATGCACTGTCTTTAAATAGATCTCTATCCTACTTTCACTTTCTTTTTACTAACTCTCAAAATAGCAATGTGGTATTAATATGTAAGTAGTGCAGTGAGTTATGTCTAACACTTTTTAGAGTACAGCTGTGGTTGCACATTTTCATGGTGCAGACACTCCCATGACTGCAGTGTGCATGCAACACTTGTTTTGTTTGACTTGCCTAGAGTATGGGTCTAATTTTCTGTAGACTCTGATAAGCTCTGTAAGTTTCTTAGCAGATTAATGATGAAAATTTAATGTATTTTCAAGGTAGGAATACATTTTAAGAGCTGTCAGGTTGTAGTCTGATGCATGGAATAAAACCTTCAGCTCTTCAGAGTTGCTTCATGCCCTGTTCCCACTGCCAAGACAGTTTGGAAGCAATTGTACATAAATCAGCAGCCCATCACCAGGAAATGTGTGCTTGGTAAAGATGGAAAATTTAACTCTTCATGACCAACAGTCACAGATTTTCAGTTAAACTTTCATTCCCATTCTGTACACTGATACAGCTGGTCTGGAACAGGCATAGTAAAGGAGAAAATCTACCTTTCAGGTGCTCAATTCCCAAGGAAATCCTGCAAGTCTTAGAAAAAGTCTTTTAAAAATACTAACTGAAGGAATGCACCAAAAAAATAGCTCTCATTCCTCTTTGAAATTCGTGCACTGCCCATTTTTCTAGTTTATGTCTTAACTATGTGTTTTGATTTGAGGCAAGAGTTAGGATAACCTAGTGGAAGTGTTTGATTACCCAACTTCCCAGCACTTCAGCTGAGGTTGGTGACAGTCTGCAAGGGACTTGGAAATACACACCTACACCTTTAATGAACAAGAGGAGTTTGCTGATCAAAATGGGTTACAGTAACTTGTCTCTACATCCTAGCAATAGACTGGGTTTTTTTAACTGTGCAGTCTCTATAATTTCAGTTTATGCTGTGGCCCTCAGTTCTCATTATGATACTTGACATGATATAGCACTTTTCATCTGGGAATGTTAAAGTGGTGGCAAAGTCCATATTAACTCTTGAAATAAGCCTTTGGAAAAAAATATAAGTGTTCATCTTATTTAGGAATAAGGGAAACTCAGCACAGAAAAATTCAAATGGCATTAATAAATTGTCCAAGTTGCTTGTGGTAGAGTGACTTTCAGACCACACTGAAGTAATTTGCACTCCCAAAATAATATTTCATTTGCTATTGTGAATTAACAAAAGGATGTTATTCAAGTGTTGTGTAAAGGGCAGTATTAAAATGAATTTTGTTTTTAATGATCGAAAATTGTTTTGAACAGGACAGAGACCAGGAGATACACAGTGAGGGTCATTCCTATCTTCTCTGTTTCTCAAGTCTCCACTTCCTTCTCTTTGGCTGGTCTTTGAATCTTGTTCTCTGCCTACCAATGATGGTCTCTTATTTACAATGGACTCCAAATAATGTTTTTTAAGACTTCCACCATTCTACACACAAGATGTATGTTGGGTAAGAAAGGAGCTCATTTTCAGCTTTGAGGCACCTCTTGATCCCTTTGTTGTTGGTTCTGAAGAGAACAGCCCAGTGTTGTCAGAAGTTAAGAGTCTGTTGCCATTTCTGGTGCTCTAGATTATCCCACTGGACTTCCAGGTGCCTCTTGAAAGGCATGGATCTTTTGTGTGTTTTGTTGGCCTCCTGTCTCTTGTACTCTGGTGCAGCTCATGTGATACTGGATACCATTATTTGGGCAGTGCAATCCCAAGGCAGGCACCAAGGAAAATTGAATCATCACAGACAAGAGTGCAGTCTGCTCTGGCAGCTTCTCAGCACTGACAGGACATTCACCATCACTTCAGGATGACTTCTGATATCCCAGAATTTGGCACTGTAAACACACTCTGTGCTGCAAGACCTCACAGCTTCCAAAGAACTTATGTCATCTCCTTGGGCCCCCCCAAAAGGTGACATTCTCAGCCAAGGCCCCCTGCTTCTCATTCAGGAGCACAGAGCTTCCCAGGCTTACTGGGATTGGGAGTCACTGTTTTTGTGACACTTTGGATCACAGACTTGCCTCTAACCTTTGGAATGGTTAATCTCAAAACATTTCCAGTTGAGCCACTCCCACACCATAGGGTGCTCACCATCACTGAGGCTCAAAGGGTCATTGCTTACATGGTACAGGGCAAGAGGCTGATTGACTCTCTCATTCCTCTTCTTATATTTCACATCCATGTAGGAAAGGTACAAAAGAGAGAAGCTGCAAATGCACAAGTAAGACTTCTGAGCTTAAAATAGCCTGATTGAGAGAAGGATAATTAAGCTGCATTTATGCTCCTAATAATTCATGCCATGTGCAGAGCCACCACTTTGGAATTTTTCCAGGGTTTTTTGGAATTTTTTCCAGGGTTTGCAGACATGCTAAGATTTTGTTACTGCTCTTTGAATTTGTTCCTGTGTGTCTTTCCTTTTTGATACATAAGACGCTACAGAATGACAAGACTGGAAGTGGTTGTTCTAAATGGCATTTGTAACTTTTTCTAGGTGTGTAATTTTACCTTAGCCAAGACCCTTTTTAGGATTCCAAGGTCTAAAATGAATACACAACTTTTTCTTGCTTTTTTTTCACAACTTGGTGAGGGTTTTCTTGAAGCTGCTAAGTGTATAAAACTATTTGAGATGCCACAGTACTGTAATGCTGGTTTTTTCATTTGTATTTTCTGTAGCAGGCCAGGGAATACAAAATCATACAGAGAATCATAAAATACATTTCATTCTTTCTGAGTATTACACTTAGCCATGTTCTCCACAGTTGTTTAGGTCTTATTGAAATATGTGAATATGAAAATGAACAGAAGAGTTCCTCTTGATGTTATGATACATTAAAATCCCCTTTAAGAGGCATTTTAAACTTCACCTGCCATTTCTGGATGTGCTCTGCTGTGTGAATGAAGCTGTGCTCTGTGGTCTGCAGGCCAAGACTGGAAATACATCCCAGGGAACATGAGGAGCTGTGGTCTGACTGCAGGGCAGGCTGAGGAGCCACAAACCCATCTGCTCCTTCTCCCCTCTCCCAGGTGTTCCCTTGCGCTGTGTCTGCAGCTCACAAAACTCCCCTGCACTCGTTTAGGTCACTGACCTAGCAAGAAAATGTCCACGTTTTTCTGAAGTTACGTTTGTGCTGGCTTGGTGCACTGAAATGGCAATCAGTAAGTCTCAGACAGCACAGGGCAAGGTTTGAAACTCATGTCTCATGTTGTGGGAAGGAGATGACTGACAGCAAGCTGTTGGAGTGGCCTGAACTGCAACTTCAGTGGCAAAAACAAAAGCCGCCCTTGCCTTCTGGTCTTCAGTCATAGCTTGGGTAACGTGCTGAGATCGTAATGTGCAATAAACTTGCCCTGCTTTATAATCCATTCCTTTTCAGCTTTCCCTCTTAATGGAAGGTTAGTCCTGCTCCTGGCCTGAGAGGCCTCCTGCCTTTGGCAGCTGCCTCCCTTATCAGCAAAGTGTCCAAGGTGCAGGGTGGTGCTTTCTGTTAAGGGCCCGAGTTGCAGCAGTTCCATCCCACCGTGATCCTGTGTCTGTCAGTCATTCCTCTCTCTGAGCCGAGTGGGTTGATAAGACTGTCTAAAGTAAGTGTCTGGATTGAGAGGGTTAAAGAGCATCCATCTGTTCTGGATTTACTGCTGCTTCAGTGGAGGCAGGAGGGCCAGGAATCGGTGAGTGGCTTAGTCCAGTTCTCACTGCTGGCAGCTGACAGGAGCACTGATGAGGTGATAATGAACTAAAAACTCTGCCCTGTTGGCTGGGTGGGAAAGGGACCCAGACAGTGGGCAAGTCTCACCCTGGTCCTTGCCAAGATTTTCACGTTTTAATAGAACCCATCTAAAGCAAAATTAACAAGTATCCGTTTCTGGACAGGTTTCAGTATTGTAACTTATCACGGGTGGATGCAAAAGAAACCCACGCGGTGACGATTGCAGCGTGGCAGCTCTGGGGGGCTCAGGCACTGGGCAGCCCAACCCAGCAGTGGCAGTGGCACCAACAAGGGTGTTTAGCAAATGGACAGTAGGATGGAACTTCTTAAAATACCATCTGAGGTTGTGCAGAACACACCTCTTCCATTTTACTTCTGATCTTTGGTGGCACTTCTTAATATTTTTGACCATAACAACTGATCCCTGAAATATTCAAATCAGTATTTGAGATACATCCTAAGGGCATTGCTTTGTATTTTCTCTTCATTGCTTTAAATGCTGCAAAGCATTTGTTTGTCTTACTTCTTTAAACCTGTCTTTCATTAGAACATATTCCAGATCGCCTGTAACCTCACAATATTTTACTTTTGACACAAGCCCAGCGAATGCCAAGCATGGGTGTTTATTGTATGTCTCTGCTAGCAGAGTGTGGATATACTGCCATGTCAAGGTGTAAGAAGCACTTCAAGCTGGTTGGGTAGTGAGGAATACAGCGTAGGCACTCACCAGCCTTCTTACATTGACATATGGTGTTCTTCTCAACTTGACTTGCTGGTGACACACTTAATAAAGGGTCAAGATTTTACAGGCCTTTAATTTGTCAAGAGTCTGCAGAGAGTATGAGCATGAAATATCAAGAGTTTGTCTTTTTTGTAGAAAGCAATGCTGAGTTTTGCAAGCTGAGTTAGAAGCTGTTTATTCTGTAGCTGAAGTTTGGAAGGCAAATTCATTCATAGAGGGAAAACCTCTCTGACCTTTGTGCAGAACATTGAGGGGGAAGATCATGACCCCAGAGTCTCCGGTGGCTGTTGATTGAAACCTTGTGTTTCAAGAAATAAATGTTTAGGAACACTTCCTTAAAAGGCCTGGGTTGCATAGACTGACTGGTTTTTATAGCATTTTAAGTATTTTGGTAGAAGGTGTTTCTTCCCCTGCCCCCCCGATCATAGCAGAAAGGGCTAACTCAGCACAATCATTAGCGTGACCCTTAGGCTGAATGTAATTTTGTCATTATAAACATGACTTAAATTGATACAGCTTCTTTTCCTAAGCCCATAGGCCCGAGCTGTCTCTGCATAAGTGTGTCTATGTCTGTAACAATGTCTGCATTCATGGCTTTGCTCATGGCAATTGCAGGGATATCTTTTGTAGGTACAGAAATCATGAGTTCACCCCTGAGAAAAGACAACAAATATAATGGGTGGGATTGGATATGAGGGATGTTGGCAACTACGTGAAAACCTTATAAAAACTTAATTTATGTATTTAATTGTTAGCAGTCAGAAAGATTGAAGTAAATGTTTTCATACAATGTATTTGATGTCTCCATATGCCCTTGTATTCAGAGGCAGAAATTCAAGAATTTCAGAATTTCGTACTTGATCTGCTTTGTTCACATAGACTTTTAGCAGCACTTGAAAACATGAGAATGCAAATAATTTTGCTTATACAGTCAAAGTACCTAACCACTTTCAGATTAGATGTGTCCCTTCTTAATTGGCAACGACTGTGCTTTGTTAGCTGTACCAGTGCCCATCATCTGGGATGGTCAGGGCTCCAACAACTTTGTTTGCTACCAGAGGAATTGCTCCTTGTGTGGTGCCTTGTCTGTACCATGAATGTTGGGGTTCATGAAAGAAGAGTTATTTTTAACCTGATATGTGTGGCAGAGGTACCAAGGAGTTGGCACCATGGACTGTTATTTATGACTGGCAGAAAGCAGTCTCTTTTATGTGCATTATTGGTTGTAGTTTATGGTTTTCAAATTAATTAAAATGGATATATGTTTTCTTGTTTTTTTACTTTGAGTGGAAAGGGTATTTGTTCAAAATCAAAATTTTAGGATAAAATGTGGTTGTTAAGTGCCTACTGATCTCAAAGAGTAATCTGTCCACTTGAACCCCTTTCTCAGGAGTCTTCTGCAAATAAAGCCAGCAGTGACACTGAGTAGAGCTGCTAGGAATCTTCTAGCCATTCTACCTTAAAATGTTCCTTTTCTTCTAATGGAAAAGGTGGAAGGCTACCAAATGGCATTCTTGAATCTGTCACAGGAAAGGGCTTTTTTTGTGTTTTGATCAGATCAGCATTGTCAGAATTTCTCCTAAAATATCTTAGAGCAACAGATTCAAACATTCTTGTCTGAACAGATGAAAATTCAGTCATCTGTTCTGTAATTATATAGTAAGGACATACTACTGCTGATTTATTTTGTATTACATTTATTTGTTGGTGGTATGTGCCAACTATTCATGTCTAAAATAGAAACCATTTTGATACAGAGAACACAAAAGAAGTTTTTGCCATAGAAATACAACAACAAATGTGTGCATTTCAGAGTGATACTGATGTCATCCTGATCACATTATCTTTATGAGTCTTGTCTTGTCCCTCTTCTTGCTTTGTTTGTGGAGAGGCAGACTCTTGAAACCAGAGCCACTACATAAAAAATCAAGTCATCTTCAGATTTCTTCTATGCAAGACTTGGGCATAAAGGTGATGAGTTTTATCTTCTACCTAATGTCTCCTGATTTTCAGTATTTTGTGGGTTTGTAGCCTCCAGGTAAGGTCTTCTAATACTTGGGATAATTAGGAGAGCTGTATAATATAACAAAAAATCAAGCCCAGTGTGGGCTCCCCCAATGGGGCTGCAGTCCTTCAGGAATAGATCTGCTCTGGTGTGGGCTCCAGGAGGACAGCAGTGGCCATCTGCTCCACCATGGGCAGCAGCAGATCTGTACTGGGGCACCTGGAGCACCTCTTTCCCCTCCCTTTCTCTGATCTTGGTCTTCCCCTTGCTGTTTCTCACTCTTTTTCCCCCGTGCCTCTTCCTTTGCCTGTGTGGCCAGTTTTGCCCTTTCTGAAATACATTTTCCCAGAGCTGACACCAGCTTGGCTGAGGGGCTGAGCTATGTCCTGCCATGGATCCTCCGGAGCCATCAGGAATTGGCTGTGTCCAGCACAGGGCAGCCCTGGTCTCTTCTGCCAGAGGCTCCTGCAATCCCTCTGCTGCCAACACCTCGTCATGGACACCCAAGAGAGCATCAAATGATATTTTAAATTCTTGTTACAGGGAAATTACAAGAGTATAACAATGCTTACTAATGCACTACTGTGCCACTTGGTGAGTGACAGAATGTTTTCTTCATGGCAAGAAGGAATTTCTTTTCCATGTTGGGTTTTAACTGTTGCACAGATGTAGACAAGGCTGCTGGTACAGGAGGTCAGGGCTACATGGGGAGCCTGTACTCTTCTAAGTGTCAAACATGCTTAAAACATGTGAGAACACTTCTTTAAGCAGCAGGTACGGGGGCTTTGTGGCCACAGAGGAGTCTGCACTGTAGAGACAGGGTCTGCAGGATCAAATGTGTCTTAGGCCATGTTTATTCCTGGATAACAGACCCATAAGTGGATGTTAGAATGAGCTTAGATAGGGATGTGCTGTATAATATTCTTAAAATTGTAATTCTCAATGCTGGCAAAATGTGAGGTGACGTGGCCAACAGGCTGTGTTGCAGGTTATAGAAGAACTGAAAAAATGCAACCAAGAGAAAAGTCTGGCAGTGAGGTCAGAAAGGCTGAAATTACAAAATGTGTTCTGTAGAACATGGGGCACTGAAATTAAGGAGACAACATCAAGACCAAATGAATTTGGATTTGTTCAAGGAAGATGATGAGAAAATCATGGACTTTGCCTAAAAAGACAAGCAGCAGAATTGTTTGCCCCATAGGTGGGTATGGTATAACACTAGAAATCTACAGATATTTTTTTGTCATGTGGCTTTAATCCTGTTTCTCTTAAGAATGCCTCTTTGTGCCATGTTCTGTGTATTATCAAGTGTCAACGTGGATCAGATCTAAGTGGTTGGTTGGAGCTGAGGTCGCTTCAATTACCCTGATTGCTGGTGAAAACAGCAAGACTTGATTGGAGGAAGCAGATTAGGAGTTCTTTCAGAAGTGCCTACAAACGGTTTTTAAGAAGTCTGATCACACAGGGATTCTTTGCAACCTAAAAATTAAGTTTGCTTTAGGTTTCCCTATAAAGGAAATATCTATCTGATTACCTTTTGCTACAATTGCAATCACATTTTTATTCCTCCTCATTGTAACTTTATCTTGCTTTATCTCAGATTTTTCCATTAATTTCAGGAAATAAGAGCCTGACATGGTAATGCTTGTGAGTGAAGCCTGGCCTTGGCATCCTGATGTTTGAACTTTATGGATTAGAATTGTGACTCACAGCAATCAGGTTCACTCTTTTTGTGTCTGACAGGGAACAGAGGGGACTAAGCTAAAACCAGAGCCCCCAGGGTAAGGGCATTAGACCTGTCTTTTCCAAAGTGAATGGTTTCCCTTCTAAACAGTCTCTGGAAAGAAGCTTAGTAATTCCTTAGGGAGGCAAGTTATAAAACTTGAGATGCAGATATTTAAATCCTATGAGCCAGCCAGCAGTAGTGGAATTGGCTGTCAGAACTTGTAAAAATCTCAAGCAACCTCTTTTATTGTCTTGTGGCTGCAGCAGTGAGGCATCTCATCTTGTGCAGGGTGAACTTTCCCCACGATATCCTGTTTGCTACTGTTCCTGTGACTACAAAAGGCAATGCAAGTTATATCTAAAGGGAGCATCTTTAGGGTGTGAGAGGTTATCAGAGGTTCTTTCATCTGCTGAAATGTAAGAACATGAGAATTTATATCCATCATACCAGAGGGGCTGCAGAATTGACTGGAGCCCAGTCTTGAATCTATTCTATTTTAGTACTTAAGTGGTGCTGCCTGCAGTATTTCAGGTTCTTGTGTACAGTATTTTGAGCTGTGTAATTTTCACTGGAAGTTGTTGAACATGTGGAGGAATTTCCATTTGAATGCCAGTTAAGAGTTCTAGAGTGCTTGGGAGGTGTTACCTCTCCACAACAAAGGAATCCAGGTTATTCAAGGGAATTCATAAGAAAAGTTCTCCTACCTGCTGTTCCCCGTGTTTTGTATGATGCTACCACAACTTGCAGCACAATGTGACTCTAACTGGAAATATCCTTCCTAACTACAAATTGAAACTCGGGGAAAGGGGTTCTGAATCCCTGTCTTGTGCATCAAGCCTCAGGAAATCTTTTTGCATTCACCCTCTGGGCTCCAGTCTGGTTCTGGTTAGAATTCTGGTGTCTTAGACAGCAGACCAGTGTCATTTATGCATTTATGGAAGTCCTCTGGTAGCTATCGTGGGTTGAAGAGGAAATTATACTGCACTTAAAAGTGATTATATGGTATGGTTGTCTGTGATTGCAAGGGAATGAACTTGGTGACCCTACTAAAATAGGATTAGGCAGAAAAATCAGTGTGGGTGGCAGCCATTTAGATGATAAAATATTAATTCAGTAATTCTTGCTGTCCACCTTTTTATGCCCTTAGCTGTGATTGAAAGGATATCCATAAAGAGCAACATGAAGTCTGTTATTTGTTTCTTTTGAGAGCCACAAAAATCCTGAATACTGCAACTTCTTTTAGGTAGTATAAGGTCTTGATCCACCTAACAGTGTGTCAGCCTTATAGAAATGTATTTGATTCTGGAATAATGCTGTGTTAAAATTGTAGTCCTCAGGTCCTGTGCCCATTCAGGAGTCAGCTGTAGCCTCAGTTTCAGACATATTGGTATTATAATGGAATGTGCAGCCCTGGTAACCTTAGTTGAATTGGGAACTTCACGTAAAAGGAGACAGAATGATCATTTTTAGTAGTGTGGTTTCCCCTTGATTGAGAAATAGGAGTGTCTGCATGCAACTTAGCTGGAAGAAAGACAAATTCTAGTACAGAAATCAACAATTTAGACTATTGTTCTTCAACATGTGCTAGAAACTAAATGCCTTTTCAAGTGGGTCAGAGAGATTGCTTGAAGGCCTTTTGGCACGATGTCTGCTTAACAGGTGCATTCCCAGAATGCTCTATAATGACCATTAGTTTGAAAGAAATAGAGTAAGATTAGCTTTGTATTTCAGAGTGTTGTTAAACATCATTAAAATAGTTAATCAGTATTAAATCTCAGAAATTGTTATATCAGTCCACTGCATCATTAGAATTTTTATTCAAATTACTGCAATGCTTAAGCTTTGTTATCAATTCAACATTTTTTCCTAAATGGTCATGAAATCTTGCTAGTTTTTGTTTGTACTATTTAAGCTACCCCTGTAATTTCCCATTGTCATGCCCTCTGTAGTCTTAGATGTGTCAGGTAATATAAAATAAAGAGGTGCACTCTAGTAGGAACTTGTGCTGCACTGGATTTAACAGTGTTTCATTTTAGTTGTATCATTTAATGAACATTTTGAGACTTCACAATTAACCATTATAATAGCAATAGTAATAATCAAAGACATTTCTAGTTTGAGAAAAACAAAAACATCCTAAATGCTTGCAGAGGGATTTTTGTAAAAGTCCTTCAGTGAAGGTGCCTGGGAAATGAAGATGGGCAGAGCCCCACTTTGCCATGCCTGAAGGGAAGTTTGATGGCAAAATTCCAAACCCCTGGAACCGTAGGACTTGGAGTAAGTGTTGACATGGATGTAACCTGAGCAGTACAAATGACATTGCTTTAACTCTGTGGATGTTCAGGAGCAGGGATTCCTAATGGAAAACACAGAAGTGCAGATAATACATGGGAAGAGCCATTAGGAACTTGCTTCACCAAGCCCTTCCTGGAAGGGTCTGGAAGGGGCTGCTGTGGTCGTGGGTGGGTTCCATCTGCACTGCCTCCTTAAGCAGGCTGGAGGGGTAGGAAGTTGTAAGTCACAGCCTGAACACACCACAGATGCCTTCTGTCACTTCAAGGGTCTGTGAAGAGTTTCTTTAATTGCAGAAGATGGCTGAAGCCTTGCTGTGCTGTATGCCCCTAATTTCCTTCCTTTTTCCCTTGTGCCAACCCCTCCTGCTGTCCCCCTCTCCCAGCTCTGAGGTTTCTGTGTGTGGCTTTGTGCAAGAAGTGTTTTTTCTGGAGTTCACTGCTCAGGTGTCTGGTCCCTGCACAGGCTCAGCCCATGTCCAGGTGCACGAGGTGAGCTCGTGGTGTGCTTTCTATGGGCTCTGTGTGGTTGATGCCGCTGCCAGCACCTGAGGGTGCCAGTTCTGTCTTTCCCCAGAGCAGTCTGGACTGGCAGTCGGTTTGCTCTGAGGGTGGAGGTGCTCCTCAAAGCTCCTGTGCTCGGGCAAGCCTCAGGAGCTTGCTGGGTGTCCTGAAAGGGAGACATCCCTGGCATGGGAATGGTGTCTCCATAGGAACAGCCATGCTCAAGGGGCTGCTGAGCTGGAATTGTGCTGATAACACCTCTCTGTTTGGTTCTTGGACTGATTGATGTTCCTTGCAGTGGGAATTAGACATTATTGGTAATAACTCCTTCCTAGTGCCTCCTTCCCTTTCAATGGCAGGAATTCTCTTTGAGAAATTAAATGCTCTCTGGAGTGTTTCAATGAAATCCAAGTTTTGTCTCTGAGTCATCAATTTTGCTCTGTCTCTCAGCCATCATCCTTATACTCCTCCCCAGAAACTTACTAACTAATCAACTTAGCATTGGGCATTCTGAAATGTTTGCTGAGAAAACAGCTTTGTTTTGACAGACAGCAATTATAGCACCTGGGCTATAGGCAGACTTTACAACTCTTCTGGGGATCTCTTATGAATAGTCACCGTGAGGCCAGCACAGCCCTGTGCAAACAAGCTTTGTGACCAAATTGCACTGAAAACCCCCTGCTCTTCTACCCACATCCTCCCCTCCCAAAATTACTGAGTAGCATGGACCAACCTGCTTTATTTTTCTGGATCTGAAAAAGTTCTCACAGTTTGTAAGAAAATGCTGTTTAGATTTAGGAAGAGTTACTGTCTCATCCAGATGTGGTTGTTTGAAGTTCCATGCATGGCTGGGTGTGTGTCATACACACTCATTTGAAGTTGTTGGATTTAATTTGTTTTTTCCTAATTGGAGAACTGCAAAATATTTGAGGGCTTGGAGTGATTCAAGTACATGGGAAATTAAGGGGAATATGATAATCTAAACACAGCTTTTGTCTGTGTCCTTTGGGGAGGCAAATTGTCTGATATTGGTTACATTGCTCATCAATCATAAATCACATTTTTCGAGGAAGCAATGCTCTGTCTGAGGTCACACAGTCATCCTCTGTTACCCATTTGGGAGCCTGGGATCTCTGCTTAGCTGCCATTTCATTTTCCAACTGCTTTGGTTTATGCCAACATCACTCCTTGCTCTGAAAGGGTTTAATAGAAACTAAAAATTCTCTGTAGGTAGCATTCTTTCACTCTTTTCAGCAGTCTCAACTAGAGGAAAAGGAAAAGAAAATGTCTACAGCTAGGCAGCTAATTCAAGACATCAAAAATAGCAAAATGCTAATTTAAACAAAATAATATTGACCAGTTGTATTAATGAAAAACAACCATGAACTTTAATGTTGTAAAGCTGTTGGGGTGTGCTAGCCTCCTTCTTCTAACACATTCTTTTTCCCAGAGAGTCTTTTGGGCTCTTACTCTCAGAAGTATTTTCTGTAGGCTTTATTTCTGCTTCTAGAGCTGACTCTCCTGCTCTATTTTTAAATTAACCACTTCAACACCTTGCACAGCGAGGTGTACAAGACTGAAACCATAAATGAGTGGCTTTTCTGTGCAGAAGGTGTGTGTTCCAGGCAGGTTGTTACTGCTCTCCTGCCCTCAGGGTGAGCTCTGCTGTGAGCACGTCCCTGCCCTGCTGGGCTCTGCAGCCACCCCAAAGGCACAGGTGTTCATCCCCTCGCCAGCCCTTGGGCGGGGCTGGCCACGGCCCAGGTAAAGCTTTCCCAGGATGTGCTGTCTGCAGTTTTGCAGTGAAATCATGTTAATAATAGAATGGTAGCTAGCAGATTTTTTGAAATAGGATTGGGGATTTCATAGATAAAACCTAAAAATAAAAATTTGCTTTTTCACTCCACCCTTGAAGCCACTCTGTGTTAAGCACTTTGCTGCAAATGATTAGCCAAAACATTCTTATGGATCTGCCAGTGCTAATTTCTGTTTTATCTGAAGACAATTTTGCTAAGCAACTTAAGGTGCTGTTCTGCCATAGTTAAAAGTAGCCAGCATAATTAGATTTACTGAAAAAAAACAAAGCCAACAAAGATTTTATTTTCAGTTTATTAGGCCACTTGAGGTATTTGCAGTACACCTAAAATGTTACTTTACTGGTTTGTAACATCCTTTATTATTAATTTGGATCATATAGGACTTGAACAGAAATGTGTTTGCCTCTCTTTTTAGAAAGGCACTGTGGCATTCTGTATTTCTCTTTCCAACATAAGAAACTGCTGAAGTTACACGTGTTGGGGGTGACATACCACTGTTTCTGGTATCTAAGAACACTAGAGGAGTTGGCTAAAGGGAATTTTGGCTCCTTGAAAGTTTAATAAATACTGGCATTCTGGTGAAATTCTAGAAGTTATGGAAATGCTGAAGTCCTGGAAGTGTTGCAGAATAACAGGCAGAGGGTGGGTAACATGCTAGGAATTGATTAACTGTTACAATTCATGAGCAGAGTGATGAATAAGCTGATAAATATTCTGATAACGTAAAGAATAAGCTTTTAATTAATACCAGTCATATTACTTTGTGTAAGACGTGTAATGTCAAAAAATATTATATTGTTCCTTGATTATCTCTGAGGTTTGGTTAAAAAAAACCCTAAGCTTGTAACTTTTTGCATTAAGTATAATTAGTCTTCTGTAGAAGACCAATTCCCAACATTACCACAGAATCACAGAATGGTTTGGGTTGGAAGGGACCTTAAAGATCAGCCCTTCCACTACCCCAGGCTCCATCCTGGTCCCACCCAGCCTGGCCTTGGACACTTCAGGGATGGGACATCCACAGCTTCCCTGGGCAGCCTGTGCCAGGGCCTCACCATCCTCACAGGGAAGAATTTCTTCCTAATATCTGATCTAAATCTGCCCTCTGTCAGTTTAAAGCCATCACCCCCTAAGCTATCCTAGCCCTTGAAAAGAGTCCTTTAATATTATCTGTTAACACTGTATAGAAAATATGCTTAAAGTGAGCATTATCTGTCAGCATCTTCCCATTACAGGTAAAATTGGACAGTGATGTTTATTTTTGAGCTTAATAAATTTTGTGCTGGGCTTGATGCTGATAATCATGGGATCAGTGAGCTGGAAGCAAGTCTGAAATGACAGTGCAGGTGATACAGAAAATGGTGTAGTGTTCCCTAATGGTGAGAGCATTCATGTAGGGCCATTTAAATTGCTTCTTAATGCAAACTCATTTACACAAAGTGCTTATGATCATGAAGCATATAAATCACAACAATATGGAGTCTACTGTGCACTGTTTGGAAAGGAATGACTTGGAAAAGATTTATCCATGTTGTGGAAAAAAAGTGTGATCTTGGCAGCAGAAGGACTTTGGCTATGTAAAAGTAGGATTAATGAGTATGAATAGAATGAGGATTTTAGTTCTGTTTTATAGGATAATTGATACAGTTGTCACAAGACTCTGTATAGTCCTAATATCTAGAAAATCAAATACTAGTGATACTAACACACTTTTTTCAAGCAGAGACAGTCAAAACAAGGATCATTATCCAGAAACTGAGAACAGAAGGGTTGGAAATAGAAAGACATAAGACTGACAGTGAAAATTATTAACCACTAGGACAAACTCACAAGGACAGCAGCCAGTTCTCGTGGCTTTCAGTCACAAGGGGATGTCCTTTTCCTAAGCCCACCAGAATAAATTATTGGGAGCAACTGGGTATGATGTAAATATTTATTCTGTACAGGAAAGCAGACTGGATAAAATCAATAAGCCTTAATTCTGCCTACTGTAAGCTCTGAAACAATCCACAGAAGTCAAGGAGATCCTTTCAGTAGCATAAAACAAAACAAAATAAGCAGGTCTAAGAAGGTATTTTCCACACAACTGTTTTCATTTGTAGGAAAAGCAATCATGAAGCAAAGCTTCAGGAGGTTCAGTCTTGGATAAATCAGATGGGTTTATTGTTACTTACATCTGTTCTATCAATCCCTTCCCTTTCCTCTTTCCTTACCTAGAAATTTATTTTTTTTTTTTAGTTTGACCAGTTCAATAGCATTCTTAACTTACAGTATTTGATGAATTCTCACCTAAATTTTCCCAAAACTTCCTCTCCTCTATCTCTTTTTCTTATGTTTTTGTCCTCTTAGCATCTTTCAGGTGTGTCTGTTTGTTATGAAGCAGGGACATGTTACCTTGTTATGGATGTTGTTTTAAGATCCAAAAGAACTTTGAAGAGTAAAAATTATCAGGATTTTTTCCACTGTTTGCAGTGATTGTACAGAATGACTTGCTGTCATCAAAGCTGCAGGAAAATCTTACCTTTAAATGCTTGAAGGGAAGCTTCCCTTTTCTTATTCATGAATGATGCATATTGGAAAAAAAAACCTACCCACGTCTGGTTTTGGTGCTCCATTACGGACCTGAAGGGGCCAAAGCAAGTTTTTCTTCTGTCCTGTTTTGTGTGAACGTGGGGAGCTCCCATTTGAGGACTGCCCTGTTGCTTCCAAGGAGATCAGCAGAGGTGCAGCCAGCACCTTAAAAGGACTTCTCCGTTCTTTCCCCTGGAAATGTAACCTGTGGTGCAAGAGCAAAATTACTCTTAGCTGGGAGGGAGATTTCTCAGGAGTCTAACAATGCCATCATCTCTGTCACCACCTCAATTTCTTTCCAGATGCCAAACTGAAAACTCAGATCACAGCCCTTGATCACAGTGAGAACATCCATATTACAGCCTAAATTGCATGTCAGATTCTTCAACTTGCAAAGAAGGAAAAAACCCTTCCAGTGTAGGCTCTGCCTGCAAACAGATAAACCAGTAAATTCCCTTCCAATTCCTGCATTGCCTTAATGTTTTGAGTCAAATTTTTATAGTGCAGAAGAGACCTAAAAGCTAAACTGGACTGAAAAAACAACATATGGAGAGTATTTATTGCTTGGGTGGGGAGCTGTGGCTGAAGAATGGGATTATATCAGTGTGTTGCCTGCCTGGAGTTGTCACCACAGTAACGTGCAGGAGGAGGAGGCTCTCTGAAGGAGGTGCTTGGGCTGAAGGCAGCAGGGCCAGCAAGGAGAGGCACAGTGGGGCTCAGACCCATTGTTTCTGTGAGTGGCTGCAGGGCCCTCCAGGTGTCCTGATTTAAAGGCTGCTCCTTGAGACAGGAAATTGTATCTTGTTCTGAGGTTTACTGTAATAAAGTACATAGTCCTGGGGGAATGTGCTGCTGGGCCCATGAATCACTTTATGGGCTGGCTGTTGTGACCTCAGCCTGTGATTTATTCACACCATACCACAGCAGGAATGGCAAAAATGTCAGTGCTGCGTGGTCTTCCCAGCCAGATGGGCCTTGAACTGGGAGTGTGCCATAAATCCATCAAGGCAGGTTTGCTCTGGGCTGGCACTTCCACTTGTCTTGGCCACTCTGCATTGCTGGGGAATCCTCTTGCTGCTCAGGTGTTCCCTTCGTAGTTTCTTGTGTGAAAAAATGAAAAATCTCAGTGCAGTCACGGTGCTCCTTGCAGAAATAAGGCATCTGAAAGTGTGCAAGTTTCTGATAATGCCCTTCTTTCCTTTCAGCTAACAAGAAACACAGAGAAAGAGACCTGACTGTTTTCAACTCAGAATGTCACTATTTTACAGGTGTTACCAGATGTGCTCTTTGGGAAATAGTAGCACTTGCATTTACAGAGGTAGTTAAATGATGTGCTTTTGGTCAAATCACAAATGACAGGAGTGAAGAGTAGCTCCTGACTCTCAGCTCCACTGAGCCATGTTTCTGTTCCAACTGACACTGTTTGTTTACATGATTTGAATTTAGCAGTTGTTAGTTTTAAAAATCTAGCACTTTCCTTTGGTGATGGTCTTTCAGTTTTTGAAATAGAGCTTAGTTCAGGCTGCAGAAGCTGCTCCAATGGAGAGATAAACAGGCAGATCTCCCCTCCCGAGTTGATGCTGGCACAGCTACACCAGTACCAGCATCTGAAATACCTGAATTCACCTGAGTGAGCTGTGTCTGTTCAGTGACTCTGGCCCTGGCCAACATTTGAAGATCAGCAGCCTTGGGTTGTGCAGCATGTTCTGCCTGCTTATGAGAACACTCCAGGACCTCCAGTGCTGTGAACTGAGAAGGAGCATTTTGCTGAAGAGGCCAAGGCTGTAGCAGTTCTGGAGCCTGCAGGACTGATTGGACCACTCCTGGTGGATGGGTTTGTTCACAAGCTCCACCACCTTCCACACAGCTGCCCATTTTCTCCTTCTGCCACGTCACCTGTCTCACAGCATGTTCCTCTGCTCTGTCTGGGGATAAAGCTCTCAAGAAGGGAAATAAGTCACTTTTGCAGTGCTCTTCAATCAGAAACCTTGTCTTTTGCTTGGTAGTATGTCCTTTTTATGGTCTTAGAATCATCTGGCAGTTGCAAGCTCTGCTGAGAACAGCTTGCCATGACAGAAATGTCCCTTCCATCAGAGCTGACAGTGACACCTGCACTTCTTCCACGTGGAACAGTGTATGTTTAGCTTAGAAGGAAAAAATGCAGCTACCATGCACTTATCACAGGGTATTTTTCTTATTTTTGTTCAAACTTCACCTTGTTTCTCTTTCAGAAAACAGTCAGGAAGCCACAATGGCTTTCACCCTGCTTCTTGAGCAGCATCCTCCTCTCCCAGCACAGCACTGAAGTTTTGGCCAGTAGGATGTTCTTTTCTAGGACATGGTGGTAATTTTTTTTCAGAAAAAAAAGAGAAAGTAATGGACTGCTATCCATATCTCATTTTCCTGTCCTTGGAGTTTTCAGTTCAGATGTAGAGATGGGCAAGAAAGGCTTTGATTGCAGAAGGTGTGTGGCTTACATGGTGTTTGAGGCACCTCCAATTTCCACACCAGAGTAATGGCTCCACAGATAGAGTTACAGAGAGATTCTTGGCTCTGGTCCTGAATCATCAGTGAGGACTGTGGACTTACTATTAAAACAATAAGTGTTTCTTTATAATCAAAACAGATTACTCTAAAGAAAGTGAAAATGACCAGAGCTCCAAGCCAGCCTGTCTTTCCCAGGATACTGATAGCTGGAAAAAAGCAGAGGTCATGGATCATGTTCTGTCACTTCACCCTGTTGGTATTTTTCATATTTCAGGCAGACATCCAAAATTGGATACTTTTCCATAAAGCAAAAGCAGCAGAAACAAAATGGCAATAACAACAAGCCCGTTATCCATCGTTCCCACACCTACAGTCTTGACATCAGGAATCTGATGTGCACCTTTTCCTTTCTTCTACTCTTTGCCTCCATTAGGTCACCAGAATATTTGTATTTCTTCATAGTACAAATGTATTTAGAATGTTTTATGATTATACTAAAGTATCTAAAAAAATTTGTTTTACTTTATGGTGTTACATTTTGAGAGGGAAGCAATAACATTTTTCTAGATATGATCTGGGCTGGATGCAAGTACTCTCCACACTGGATCTCTGAGATTTTTGATATGCTGGTAGCTCATTTAAAGCAAGCTCACTCTCTTGGACTGTAAAAGAAACACCTGTGTAAACCCAGGGGGAAATTCCTCCCACAGAAAGTCTGTTGTGTAAGTCAGCTCTCCTGTCAGAGGGTGAACAATTTTGTCTGTTGAAGCACACCTTTTCCTCTTGAAATACATGATTTTTTCACATTTTTGAGACAGTGGCTTCAATTGGGATCCTGATAATAAACTCCTTGATATTGATTGCTGCAGCAAATAAGTCCATTTGCAACTTTATTTTTTGATGAAATGTAGATAAGTGTGTAGTATTCGGTTTGTTTTTCATCGTCCTCCTGCATGATGCCATCTTTCACACCACCTATTTAGGACCTCATTTTATTCCTCCTTTGCAAGGTGATGAGACAAGCCAACAATATCAGGCAATAAGGCCAAGGTTTTCTTTTAAATCCTGTTGCAGATCACCAGACAGAAATAGGTGTTTTCCCTAACATAGAGCAAATGAAGACTTCAACTTCATTTGAGAACTGCTATTTTATGATCTGGGTGATTACCTTTGTCTCCTTTCTTCCCAGTATGTATAAAATGTTTCTGAATTCTATTTGTAAGAGTTTTCTGCTCTGGGAAAGAGTATGGCAAGGCTGATTTTCACCATTCCCTTCTGGAATATACTGTATTGTTTGATTGCTTTCAGTAAAATTGTCACTTGCCACCTTTCTGAAATACTGGATGAGTAGGCAGTTTAACCTGATGAAATTTAACACAGGTCATATGATTAGTCCAGTATTGGGGCATAAATTCTCATCATCTGTTCTGGAAATATTTAGATCATGATAAAGGATGAAAATGTTCAGCCAAAGTAATAATAAATGGTAGTTATTAAAAACTGAGAAGGTGAGTGCAGAAGAAGAACATAATACGTTTTTCTTATCCTGTAAGCTGCAATTTGGTATCAGCAAAATTGTTTACAGGGAGATCTGTGGATCTTGACTTCCTGTTCCACCAACAGACATGTAGCCCAGACAAAAATATTTATTACTGCTTTTCAGAGTTGCACACTGGTACAGCATTTACGGTATTTTCAAATCTTTGTGGAGGAGTCATCTGAGTTTTGCAGGATGATAATATAATTTGTTGGGGTTTTTTTCAGACAAGAAGCCCTTCTTGCTGCCATTAGTGAAAAAGATGCCAATATTGCTCTGCTAGAACTTTCATCCTCCAAGAAGAAGACTCAGGATGAAGTGGCTGCACTGAAACGAGAGAAAGACCGTCTTGTGCAACAGCTCAAGCAGCAGGTGGGTGCAGGAGGGCTAGGAAAAATCCAGTTCATAATCTGGTGTGGCATTATTACCTTGATTTATGGAACTAATAATGTATAATCCTGTCATATGTTAGGACAGAAAGTGCATAAATAACAATTTCAAACTAGCTACTGGACTCAGCATTGAGGGGAAGTTCTTTGTGTCACTGCCTGAGTAATAAATGTGTGATAGGGTGTACAGGAAATAGTGAACAAGGAGGACATTGATTATTATCCTCTACAGGCACAAATAGTCAAAAATTCAGAGAAAAGTAGTGATACTTCTCTTGGGTGTTTGTATTTGCCTTGTTGGGGAAGAAGCCTATTTGGAAGAAACTTCTGCAAGCTGCCAAGCTCAAATATGAATGTTACCCCACACAGTCTCTCCTGTGATTTCTGATTGCAACAGGAGCACCACGTGCCAGCTTCTAGAGCAGACTTTGGGAGGTCTCGTGCTTCTGAGGAGATTGGTCCTGTCCTATTTCTGGCCTCTCCCATTTCTAAGATTTTTCTGTGTTGGCATTACATTTAGAAATCTGCTCCTGTTCAAGCATTTAAAATAATGTGTCAGCACTGTTGAATGCAATGTGAAAAGTCCATCACCAGTAAAACACAGAGGAAGCAAAAGGCATCCCTGGCAATAAGAGATTTAGGATCTGAAAAAATCTGTGCAGATTTTTCACTTCAGCACTTCTGGTGGGGTTTTGTGAGTTATTCCCTTTGCCACATTCCTTGTAATAGCACATGTGCTGCTGCCAATCCAGTATCAACTTCTTCAGTGCCACCATTTTCATCTTCATAAAGTTTGATGTGCAACATTTCATCTGTCAACCAGATCATTTCTGTTGCTGTCAAAGAACATAAGACAAAAACAGGTCAGCGTTGTGATAAGGGATTTCTGTGCTTCTTCCTTAGCAAACACAAATAGGTTATTGGCCATGTTGTTTAAGTTAGCAGTTATCTACAGTTTAATTTAAGAACAGTACTTTTTTGGGGGTTTTATGTACCAGTTTCAGAATGAGCAAGAAGTATAGCTTGCAATCTTGTATTATTTACTTTGGAGCAACAGTCAATTACTGTCACTGGGCAGCCAGGTGATCTGCTAAAACAAGAATCACAAGTGGTCACAGCAATCTCAAGAACTTGTTTTGTTCATGTAATTGTTGATGCAGCAGCTGTAATTTATGGTACCACTCACTCCAAGAGAAATTAACACTTCTTCTTAGTTCTTGTTATCCTAAGCTTAAATTCTGGCGATTTCAAGCCCCTCGCCCTTCCCAGTTTCCTTCTGATTATCTTTTTTGGGTGGATGGAAGAATCTGTAGTATTTTATGGTGTTTTCTACTGAAAATTTGTGTATATTTAATTAATGTATTAACCTTGTGCTTATCTGTAATGACTTAGGTTTCAGTTATATAATTTTTTAAGCATTGTTGTAGTTCATATCATTATCTTTCAGTGCTTATAGGTCTTAGAGTATCCTAAACTCTTCCTTAAATGACATGGCCATTTCCCTTAAGGATGCCAGTTCTAAGAGCTTTTCTGTTTATGTGTGGGATACTTAATTTCCCAAATAAATGAAAATTGAAATAAGATTGATTTGAAGTTGTTCTTGCTATGAAGTGAGACCAATTCTGATCTGAGGTTGGAGCAATAGTCCTTTTTTGAATAATTCATTGGACTGTTGAAATGCCTTGGAAGATTCTGGTTTCAAAACTGCCATTAGCTATAAAGACTTGTCACTGTTTAAGATTGTTTAAAATTTTAATCTTAAAAATAATGAAGAAAGCAGAAAGTAATCTCCTCAACACATCTTTGCTATGAGTAGTATAAATAAAAGTTTTATGTGTAGTATAAAATCACAGGTATTCTCCAGTACATCTGCAATGCCCAGGGCAGAATAAATGTTTATATATAAACAATCTAAACCATATTTAAAACATACCTGAGAAAAATTTATGTGACCAAACAGAGATTTGACACATCGTCCCTAAATTCTATCCTGTGTTTTAAGGATGTGTCATCAGGTATCCTGTTCTTTGTGTGCAGCTTTCAACACATAGATAGAAAAACTCCCCATTACTTATTATAGGAGAGTATTACTCACCACCTCTATGACTTGCAGAGAATCTAAAATTCCATTTATTTTCTTCAGTGGAATCTAGAATTCCATTTATTCCCCTTTTCTGGATGAATTCAAATCACACCAAGTTTGACAGCTCCAGAAATAGGAGATGGGTCAGAAGGGATGGCTGTGAGATTTTACAGGATCCTCATTACTGACGTAGTCAAGGGGAATCTCATTTTTCTAAATGCTTTGCAAGGATTCTGTGTACTTGGCCCTTACACCCCTCTTCACTTGTTCCAAGTCACTACCCTCGTATTTTCCAACAAAAAATGCTGCTTTCTCAGTTTAAGCCTTCTCTGCATGGACCCTTTTCTGCATCTTGAGAACAAGGGTCCATCTGTGTTTGCCAGCTCCACAGAACCGTGTCACCTTTCAGGAACTCCCTGAAAGTTTAGCCGTAATTCTTAAATTTACAGTAGAAATAGTGAATGAAAAATCTTTCAGGCTTGCACACGTATTGAACACAGCTGTTCAAGAAAGGTAAGTGATGCCACAAATCAAGATATTAAGGAAGACTTTGAAAAGCAGTTGTGGAACCCAAAAGGTTTATTCAACCCTTCAGAGTCAGAGCTGGGATCCTGACCTCAGTCGTTTGTGTTTCAGAGCTGTTGAGCTCCCTGGTAAGTGTTTGGTATTTCAGTCCATCCCGTTCCTAGGAAATGCTTGGGCTTTCTGGTGGGAAAGCAGCTCTTTCAGTTGGTGGTCAGACACTGCTGAGTAAAAGATTCCCATTTCCATGTACATAGGATGGACACAGAAATGCTGAGCAATATGGGAAGGGGTGGTTTGTGGGATGAGTTGTGCATAGTGTGGTACCAGCATTGCAGAGACTCCCTGCCCCTGCAGGCTGGGAAGAGCTTCTGACAGAGAGTGCTTTAGGAAAGCAGTTTGCTGACTACGCTGCAGTAGTGAGTGTGAATGGATCCAAGTGTGTAGAATAGCATTTGGATTATGACTTTCCATTGCTTGTGCTGGTTACCATTGGCTGACTTGCTGTTAGTTCACTTTTTTAGAGTGTAGAAAGATACAACACTCACAAAACAAAAACCCCTTCCAACCATTTCCTGTGATTTTTATTTATTTAAAAATATCAATGAAGACGCATAGATTCATCAAGGGAAGGGTATCCAGAATCTGGAGGCTCTGCTGTCATTCCTTGTGCTGACTCTCTCCCAACCCTGTCACATTCCTGGTCACTCACATGCGAAGGGTGCTGCTGCACAAGAGACAGAAGGAGTCCTGCCAAAGACATTTTGGTTCTTTAATTTCTCTAAGTATGTGCATTAAAGTTGGAATGAAGAGAAGCATTTTGGAAAGAGGATATGGCATCAATGTTGTTTTAATTTAGAGTTTCTGAATTGCAGGAATGTGCCTCAGTGTAGAGCCCATTTCCTAATGAGGCACTCAGCATTGACCAGGCTCTCCAGTAAATGCAGCTGCCTGTTTCATGTTGGCTGTCAGCTTGGATGAGGGATTTCCTCTCTCATCAGACAGGCAGGGCCATTGCAGGGCGAGGTCACCAGCTAATGTGGTCCCAGTTTAGTCCTCCCAGGGCACTGTGTCCCCATGGGTAGCTCAGAGAGAGGCAGTGGCTGGGAGGCTGCTGCCCTGGAGGGGCCAGGCTGATGCAGGAGCAGCGAGCTGGAGTTGTGTAACCAGGTCCAGATGTGGCACTGCCAGCACCCAGGGACACTGTGGAGAGCGTCACAGCCTTCTGACAGGGACCCAGGTGGCTTTGGCCTGCTTGGTGGCAGCACAGCCACTGCTCAGCTCTTAGGAAATAGCCTGCTTGCCATTTATCCCTTTCCTTGTCAAGCTAGGTCTGAATAATATCACCTTCTATTTATTGTAACAGAGCAAAGCTCACAGTTTTGAGTGGGAAAGGGAAGGCATATCTGAAGAGGCTGAAGTTTTCCTGTCTGTAGGCTTTGAGTCTTGAAACAGCTGGGATTTTCTGCTAGGAGCAGTTTGTAGCAGAGACTGGCATTTTCTGTATTTGGAGAGTGTGTAGCAGAGTGGGTGCCTGACTTGACCAGCATCCCTGTCACTGCCATGCCAGAAATGCAAAGTAATAGTGTTAAAATTTTTAAGAGGCTCTGAACAGTATTAGTGTTTTCTGACAGCTTGGAGTATTATTCCAATTAATTATTTGTAAATCACCATATTCACTTGTATTATATAATGATTCATAATTATTATTATAGGAGAAGCTACCAGGAACTAGCTTGACTCAGTCTTACTGATGACAGGATCTCAAAATTTTCATTTGGAGTTGTGTGACTTCAGGTTCGATTAATGTGATGCCTGAAGTGGCTCCCTAGAAACAGAGACCAGACAGGAGCAAGGGAATAAAGGTGGAGATTGATTTGAAGGCCTTCAAGGCCCACCCTGGGGGGCCAGAGGTCACACACATACCCTGGACCCTGAGATGGGCCCCAAGTCACGAGTTCTTCACACAGTTACAGGTTTTGGTCCATTTGCATATCAGTATAAATTCCCCAATTACAACTTCAGTTAATGATGTAACTCTCCCCAGTTTGCCCCCCTTTCTAGGATGCTGGGTTACACATTCTGGGCCCAGGACAGTCTGGGTGTCCTTGAAGAGCAGACCTAGAGAGGTTTTGTTATGTCTGTCTTAGCGTGAGAGAACAGCAGCTCACAGGTTTCAGAGTACTAAGTACTCAGCACTACAGGATTTGAAAAATACCAAAGTTAAAATCTAAGGCATCATTACTATGTATGTTTCATTATGCTGCCTATGCATAAATAAAAGTTATTTTCAGATCAGTTCCTCAAGTCTTTTAAGAACATGTTTTCATTCTATACTTCAGCACACTCAGAGAACCACCCAGCTTAAGCTTTCTCCATGTATTTCATAAATGTACATTTTCTTTCTGTCATACAAACTGTTAATGAAAAATACTGAATAGTATGGTCTCAGGAGAGGGCTCTCTGCAATCCAGTTGATTCATCCAGTTACACCTGTAATCTATTCCTAAAGACTTTAAGTGAAGGAGCCCTTCAGTCCTGGGAAGTCTTTTTTACAGCTTATCTGTCTTTATCATTATATGTAATGTCCCTTATTGTAATTTAAGCTCATTACTATTTTTTTCTATCTATTGGGTGCATAGAAAAAAAAGGATTTACTACCTGTCATGTTCTTGCCATAGACACTCTTGCTGTTCACTCAAAAAGAGCTTTTTATTTTAATAAAGGAAGATGAGCCCCATGCTATTGTAAGTGTGGGTTTTGTAGTCAGCCCTGCTATTCAGAGGAATCTTTAATATATCTTGTTGTTCCCTTCTGCTTCTATATCCTCATCAAGATTGTGCTTTCCTCTGTTGGCCAGCATGAATTTGAGGGGCTGTTATTTAACATTCCTAAAAATGGAAAGGAGTTATTTAGCAATGGTCAAATAACTAATAATTAACTAGTAGTAATAATTAGTATTTATGCAATATTTAATATACATTTCATCTGAGCAAGCAAGTACCAAGGCTGTTTTCTCTGTGCTACTTTGTACCTCTCCCTGTAAGATTTTGACTGACTTTCTTTCTGAGGCCAAGTTACTGCAAAGACTGGTTTCTCACGTCGATGTGGTTCATGGCATCATGAGAAAAAGGAAAGAATTGTAGATTCCAGAGTAGCTTCTCACCCCAAAAATTATATTTTTCCACTGTTACTTGTTTCCCTGGGAACCCTGTACACTGACACCTGACACTCCTCTGCTGTGAACTTTTCCAAAGTGAGGTCCCACTGGCTGGAGTCATTTCTGTTTATAACCAGAGAACGTAGAACAGGTCAGAGGAGGCTGACAGGCAAATGTTTTCCTCTTGCTGCTGTGGAGCTGTATCAGCATGACCATACTTCTGGCAGTTTTAGTTACCACCCTGCCCTATGAAATCATACAGATTGTGAGAGGTGTGTAATTAGTCTTTGCTTTACCTCAGCTGCCCTGGTTTGAAACCATGTCTGATGAGGGTGATTACCGTGTTAGCAAGTGAATTTCTTCTTCAGGTGGCATGGATACAATCACTGCAGGTAATTGCTAAATGTGGTGCTGTTTTGTGACAGAACCCCTGTTGTTCTCTGAAAGGTTCCAGCAGTCTGGAGTTCAGTGAGGGGAGGCATCTCTCAAACCACTGTCAGAAGGGAACTTAGGAAGGTTAGGAATATGTATGTAAGTTGGCTGAGAGTGGTGGTGTTGGCTCCTTTATAGCTGAGGAAGAAAAGCTAATATTTAGAATGAGTGATGAGATTCAGGGCACTTGGATCCATCTTTGTTTATTGATCTCTTTACCACAGTACCCATGTATTTACACTGGCAAGAGTGCAAATAGATGTAAAAATGAGGAGAGAAAACTTCTGTGATCAGGAATTTAAGAACAGGCAGAGGAGTTTGAAGGTGCCGTGTCAGAGGTTTCTTCATGAACTGGGCAGAACAGAAGGCACTCTGAGTTCTGGTGTTCTCTGAATAACAGTTTAACCAATTTGAAACAGGAACAAACAGATTAATGTACTTTGCCAGAAATCTTTCAAGGAATAGTGAAGCATTTCAAGAACTATTGTCACTTGCAGTGGACTTGTGTAAGCAGTGCAGTCTCAGCCTCACCTATCCAGTGCACGGTCTGTAGAGTGAATGTAAAGTCACCTTTGTTCAGGTTCTTCTTACACCAATATCTAAAGGGTCACTTGCAGCTTTTAAACTGCTGGCTTTAATACAAAAAGGTGCCAAAATATGTCGTTTTTATAGTATACTCTTAGCTGTACTGGCAGTGTAGCTGGCATACATGTGAGCAGGCAGAAGTGGGGGAAATCACTCAGTGCACTTCCTATTCAGGAAGCTGTTGGACTAGAAACAGAAGAAACTCCTGGCTGGAGTGGATATATATCCACTAATTGGGTCTCATCAAGCATTGCCAGCTGTCAAATTTAAGCATGGTGGCTTTTGTCGAAGGCCTGTAATGCACCCAGATTATCAATCACAGCCCTGCTTGCTTTGCCAGGCTTTGCTCCTCAGTAATTGTTTGTGTCAAGCAGGAGGTCTCTGCCAGGAGCAGACCCCAGCACCCTGACAGCAGTGAGCAGGCACAGAAAGCAGGGCTTTGTCATGCCCTTGGGCACTGCTGCCTGGAGCACAGCACCAGGAGCCCTCACAGATTAAAAGAAAGCACCTTCTCCCTGCCTTGTGTTCCAGACTTTTTTCCCATCATTTTTAATCATCTATTAGCACAGTAACAGCACTCAGTGCAGCGTCAGCAGTCTTTTCTGGGGTAGCATTTCATCTTTCCCTGGTATTACTTACACTTTTTTCCCCTCTCCCTCCTCCTTTACCTTCACCCTTTTGCCTCTTGCATGATTAAATAAAAATGTTTGTTCAGGGGAACCCTGGCTGCTCAGTGCCAGGGGAGGCAGTGCCTTTTGGAACCGTGTGAGTGCATCTTCTTGTGCCTGTTGGAACTTCTGTCAACAGCCTTGTCTGCTTCTGTTTGTGCCTTCAGCCATGCATGGCACAGCCTGGAGGTTTTTTGGGTATAGGTATGAAGTTTGCTGGAAGAGGAAGGTGCTTCACCTCACTGAGAGGGCTTTAAGATTTATAGAGTTATTGTGGAACTCGGATGACAATACGGTACTTGGTACACTTTCTTTCTAGACATTTATAACATTTTTTTAAATACTGTAAGGACTAATATTTCCCAAGTTTGAACTCAGATTTAAAAAAACCCATTTCACTCCATTTGAAATATTCCTCCATTTATTGAATATATTAAGATTTTCATATTCTAGTTTTACAGCTTTTTAATGGACTAAAAGTTTGCACAAATAAATCTAAATTAATTGGATAACAGCCAACAGCATTTAGTGCCACATATACAGTAGCTCTCTTTCAAGACTTATGGGAGACCCTGTATCCCATTCCTGTAAGAGACCAACCTGATGGTGTTGGAAATCAGGAAAGATTGTTAGGCCTCCCCTGGGAGAACCAGGTTTGTTAGCACTATTAAAGAGCTGAGAATGCTTCCTGAGCTTGGGTTTCCTCAGAAGACTCCACTAGAAGATCTAATTTGGGCCTAAAAATAGTCATTCCTTGGTCTGTGAGCAGTATTTCTAGCCATTGGTGCAGTGTTAAAATAGTCACTGTCATTTGGCATCACAGTTGTACCATACAGTGGTTTCCTGTAGTTATTGTGGCCCAAACCACTGATCTGACCCACAATGGTTTTCAGTCAAATAAAGAGAATATATTAGAACAGCTCTCTATGATACCTACAGTCAGCAGAGTATTTATGGAATTCATTCTGTCTCTGCTACAAATATTATGTTGAAAATAGTTCCTGGCAATATTTGTCTTAGCTGATGGGTCATGAGATAGATGCAAAATCTCAGAGTGGTTTAGAACAGCTCAGGATTGCCAATGGTTGTTCATTCAAGGAATACAATTATGGGTACATCTTCTTTTGCTTAACTTCCATGGTTTGTGGGGTAGCTGGGAAGAACCCATCACAACTGCTGCCTGATTGTTGTCCAGTGGCAGGATGTGCCTCAGGGGTAAAATATTTGAGACTTTCCAACCATTGGTCCTTGTGGCTGGGCTGGTTTGGCATCACTCTTGGTATTTGAATTGATGGTGTCTGAAGGATGACCAGAAAATACAGTGAGTTTATGATTACATTTAAATTGTATCATTTAGACCCGTTGTTTGGGGAACTCTGAAGTGCTGGTGACAGGGACAATTCCACTTAAACATGTAAAATGTCTTGATGAGATAAACCCACAAATAGATTTTTGTGCTGTGTTTCATGGTGGAGGGACAGACTTGATGCAAACTCTCTGAATAAGTTACTGCAATGAGCATATGAAGCAGCCTGGATTAATAGAGAGAATGCACAGCTCATGAGCTGCTATCTGCTGTTTATTAGACAACTTCTCTAGAGATACAGAAATGTGTGATCCCCATGAATAAAACTTGGTTTCAAAAGCTTGCCAAGAACAGAGGTTGTCCTGCAGAAGTGCTTAAGCAAGGTATGTGCTGTCATTAGAACATACAACTTTGTGCAAGCTTTCAAATAAAAACATTCTGTAAAATATATTATAAACAATGTCTGTAGTTCAATCTGTGGGTTTCAAATTTATATGTGGGATTCCACAATAAGGAGTTTGTCAGACCTGGGCAGCACTCCTCCTCTAGGCTTTACCAGCTCTATTCCAGAGTATGTTTCTGACTTTCCCCTAAATTTTGTGGATCAACATCAGTTCTGCTTTTTCTCATGTAATAATTTAGCTGGGAGAATATATATTAATTTTGTCTTTAGTGTTGAGGTGCACAAGCAAGCTACCAGTGTGGCCTTCAGTGAACATAAAATAACTTACTTTTAGGAGCCTACAGGTGAGAGTTTGAAGCAGTGCCTCCATGAATGAGGAACTTAGAGATTCTTTAAAAATTCACTATGGCTACAGTTTTGGCAGGTAAAATAGTGTCCATGTGCAGTTTGCAATGAAAGTTTTCAGGTGTTGGTTATTTTAGAAACAGTTTGACTGTGGTAATTTCCTTGTTTACCCAAACATTTAGTGATTATAGAATACAGGCAGAAATGAACTATACAGTACCCAGGAAAGAAAAGTAATGAAAATACAGTGAAATCATGGCACGACCATGAAACAACCACAATCTCCACAGTCATTCCTGGCTTTCAGTTAGGAACTGGAGAGTGTGTAGTGGTCCTTGGGTAATTTTGAGAATTGACACCAGTCTGAAGGGTTTGGGACTGTTCTTTTGCATGGTGACTGTTGGGAGAAAAGAAGAGCATTGTTAAGGGCTTGGACAAGCTGTGGGGGCTCTGGGGAAAGTGTAATTGGAGGGCCAGGAGTAATTTTATGAAATCTGTCCAAAAAAAAAAGAAAAAAGTGAAGTGAAGGTACCTTCTGGAAAAAAATCAGGAAACCTATTGGGTTGTGGAGTTTAATCCAGGTTTCTTCATTGCAGTGTTTTTTCTGCACATGCATAAGAAGGTACCTGTAAGGGCACATGGTATTTTTTTATAAGCAAAATACGAATCTGACATCCGGTTCCTATCACTGCTAGTTCTGCTTACAGCTCTGGAGGTTTTAGACAAAAGCACTCCTGACACAACTGATTTGTCTGCACTGCTCATTTATTTTCTCACAGGACCCCCTGGTTAAACCACTTAGCTGTTCATACTTTCTACAATGATGTAGAAATGTTTGCCCTAGGATCTGAGCCATAACCTCATGAGGTGGGAGAGGATTGTATAATAGCACCATGACAAACCAGCTCAGGACTGCAGGATGTTGGAGTGGTTCCCCACAGAAAAGTAAACGGTTTGTTTTTAAATCATTACAACAGCCATTTGCTCTAGAAGTTTCCATCCTTTTGGACTTTTTTTTTTCTGTGGAGGAGCAATAGGAGAGAACCTCAGTTCATATATTTACAGTTATTTTTAAAATTTCTAAGTAAAAGTTTGTCATTAGTAGTCCAGTCCTAAGCAGAAGCTTTTTATTTCTATGTTTGATATAAAAAGAATTGTAAAAATATTACATTATTATATATTCTATTTGCAACACTGCTTGGAATTTAAGTGTTGGAAAACAAATCTTAGTGGTATCCATCAGGAAATAAACTGCTTTTCTTCCATCTTTGGATTTTTGCCTAATTCCAATGATATATGCATAAATTAGTTCTTGTGATGGAATCACAATACTGATTTGGTCATTTTCTTGCCAAGACTTGTCACAAACATGCAATCTTAAGTTAACAGCAGCTGCAGTGAGAGATCAGGTTGAATTAAAGGGGGAACACAGAAAATGTCCTTATAGGTGAACTGATCCCACAGGCTTGTCATCATCAGGACACTGCAGAAATTGTTTTGGGTTTAAATGTTCAAAGGGCTGTAATGGAGCTCAGCAACGAAACCATATTTGGCAAGTAGGAGGAAATTTGGAACTTATCTCCCTCTTCTTCTGAAAAGTTGAGCTTTGAAACTCTCAGATGATCTGATGAAAATTCCAAATAATAAGAATTGCAGCATAATTTAGGTTGGAGTAGACCTCTGTGTCCAGTCACCTGCTGAGACCATCACTAATTAGAGCAGCTTGCTCAAGGCCTGTCCAGTTGCAGTTTTAGTATCTTCAAGACTGGAGATCCACAGTCCCCTGGCAGCTTCTTCTGGCATTTGATGCACCTTGTTATGAGAAGAATTTTCCTGATCTCTAATCAGAATTTTCAGTGTTCCATTTTACATCTCTCATCTTCTGTCCTATAGCTTCATGTCCTCTATTTCCTCCTATCAAGTAACTTTAGAAAGCTTCTTTTTTTCAGGCTAAGCCAGCCCAATTCCATCAGCCACTTCTCAATACCTGCTGCCTGGTATTAATAGTAGTTTGTTCAACTTGAATTTAAGTGGCAGAAGCACACAACCTGTTCAGTTTGCCTTCAGAATTCTCTCTGAGGGACTCTCTGCTTTTTGCTGGCCAGAGCCAGCCCAAGGGCAGGTGTGTGGGTAAGGGACATCACCAGGAAACTTCCCAGCCTAGTACAGCCCACTGATTGTTACCCACTTGCAGTTTTCTGAGTGGGCAGCAACAAAGTCCCAGCAAAAAAGATAAGGACAATAAAGAGGGGCCTCAGAACCTTGGAAAAACTGGCCAAGGGATCTGGAGCACAAGTTGTGTTCCCTTCTGTGCTGCCAGTTGTAGGCAATGATGGAACAAGAAACAGGAAAGTCATGCAGATGAACACCTGGCTTCAAGGCTGGTGTAAACAGCAGCATTTTGTGGTTTTTGATCATGGGTCAGTTTATACAACACTGATTTGTTGCTGGCAACAAATGGGGTCCACCTGTATCAGAAGGGAAGAGGGATCTTAGCTCAGGACTCAGCAGGGCTCACTGAGAGGGCTTCAACTCTATTTCAAGAAGGACAGGGGCATAGCCAGGCTCAACAGAGATAAGGTGTGGAGCCAACCTGCAGGGACAGAGCTCTGAGGAGAAGGCCCTGGGGGTGCTGGTGGGCAGCAAGCTGTCCATGAGGCAGCAGTGTGGCCTGGAAGGCCAATGGTGTCCTGGGGTACGTGGGGAAGAGCACTGGCAGCAGGCCATGGGGGGAATCCTGCCCCTCTGCTCTGCCCTGCTCTGCCCTGCTGAGGCCACACCTGGAGCGTTGTGTCCAGTTCTGGGTTCCTCGGGGCAGGAGGGACACTTATCTCCTGGAGAAGGTCCAGCTCAGGGTGACTTATGATAAGATGATGATGAAGGGACTGGAACATGTCTCTTACAAGCACAGGCTGAGAGAGCTAGGCCTGTTCAGCCTCGAGAAGAGACAACTGAGAGGGGACCTCATCTCTGTCAGTGACTGCAGAGAGGGTGCCAGAGGATGGAGCCAGGGTTTTTGGTGATACGAGGCAGACACCAATGCACAGAAGTTCCACATGAACACGAGGAAGAATTTCTTTCCTGTGCAGGTGGCCAAGCACTGGAACAGATTGTCCAGAGAGGGCGTGGAGTCTCCCTCACTGGGGATATTCCAGACCCATCTGGATGCAATCCTGTGCTGTGTGCTCTGGGATGGCCCTGCTCGAGCAGGGAGGTGGGAGCACTGTGGTCCCTTCCAGCCTGCCCCAGTCTGGGATTCTCTGCAATGTTTATGTCCTTCTCTGCCTGTACCAGATAACATAGTTTGTTGGGGTTTTTTTTCCACGTAATGTCAAAAAGCATGCAGCCTCTATCTGAGAAGAGCTATGTTTTCTCTCAGGAAAGTTAATGTGCTGTACTAGCATTCTGCTAAAAATCTGCTAAAAACCAGATTTTCTCCACACACACACACCAAAAGTCACATAAGAATTTATTATTTATTATCAAAACAATAAATTTTCAAGGCAATGTGAAATCATTTAAAATCAATTGTTCTCATTGCAAAGAAGAAACTGTTGAAGAGACAACCTTAAGTATAATAAAAAATAGTAAGAAATTGTCTTTACAATAAACTGGTTGTTTAAGGATTAATGTTGCATGTTTCAAGTAGTGATTTATGAATGATGAGTCAGTCAGACTTGGAATTCAAAACTTGCTTGACAAAGCAGAGCAAACAATATAAAAATTTTGCATGATTAAATTGCTTATTGCTTAAGCTCAATTTACTATTAGCTTTTGTTAAATTATTCCAAAATAAAATCAAATCCAGATTCAAACCCTGGACCTTCTCTCTCATGATCTGAATAGAGACAAGTAGAATCTGCATTCTCTAGCTTTGAGATGCTCATTAAACTTAGTTTTCAGTGAGCAACCGTAGTCATGAAGGGATTGAATCAACAGCTGGTATTTCTACAGTGAGCTTTGAGCTTTCATTTAAGACATTTAATTTTAGTGCATGTCTGATGATTTCATAAGTCTAGCTGTAGATAACTTGCTCTGTATCATATCTAATGTAAGTCAGAGTAGCCTTTTGATTTCCTTAGAATACAAGGATTTCACACAGCTCAAAGTGAGGCTTTTTGTGCCTTCTGAGCTGGGGAGAGAAATGCCACCAGTCAGTTTTGGGGCTGCTCCATGTGTGAGTTCCCAGTGACCCTGGCACCCAGGTAATGCAAAGGGAGGCAGCCCTTGGCTTTGCCCAGACCATCAGCCAGCACCTTTGGCTGCCCACTGAGTATCACTGGTGCCTGGATGGCTTTTGTGAGCCCTGCTGGGGGGCTGGGACATTCTTCCAGGTGCACTCTTTCCTTATTTGTGTGTGTGCTCAGGGACCTCATTTCAGGGTAGTCTGTAAAAAGGGCTTTATCTCACTAACACTCCCCTTTGCAGGCACAGCCATTATATTTTAATATAATATATATTATATTAAACATAGGTATATATATAAAATATATTTTAATGTTTGTTGCAATTGCTTACCTAGAATGGTATTGTTAAAGTCAGCTATTCCATTTATTCTTACACAGTTTATATTCTATTGTGTGTTTTAAAAAGTCCTATATCCTCTGGAAGTTGAAATTTCCTAAGAAGTTAAAGAAAAACAAAGAAATTTGTTTCATATTTTGCTAATTCTTTACTTGACTGTGTTTAGGTATTAATTTTATAAGCCTTCATTATGACACTTTTTCTTCCTCAAGATTTATTTATTAACTTTTAAATTTCCTCACAGGATGGCTTGTGTATGACTCACACTTTTCTGAGCAGTCTCAGAATGTTTCTATTCTTTGATCTATCAATTGAAAACTGATTTGCATATTGAAACTGCATTGACTTCTTTAGTAATAACCTGTTTTCAGCTTGTTAGCTTTCTGGGTTTTTTTAAACTGATTGCTTTTGGGGGGGGGTTCATTGGGGGTTTTTTAATTGACTTAGGGACACCTAACTCATGGTTTCATTGAATTATTCTCCAAGTCAATGTCTGAACCTTAATCTCAAGAATCCATAAGAAGAAATTAATTTCTTGTACAGCACAAGTTTTAGCAGGTACAAGTCAGAAGATCCACTTAATTGCAAAACTAATTTAGCCTTAAAGGGGACAGGTTGAAATGTGTCTCCAGAGTTTTTACCAATTCTCTGTGGTGATACCAACTGATGTTTTAGGAATGTGTCTTCTTTTCTTTCCATGTATGGATTTTGGATATACAGAGTAGTATAAATACCCTTTAGTCCCTGTGATAACATTAGAAGGTAGACTGAGATTCTTTTTGCTTGTTTTTTTTTTTTTTTAATAGACTCAGAACCGAATGAAGCTGATGGCTGACAACTATGAGGATGACCACCTCAAATCCTCATCCCATTCCAACCAAACCAACCACAAGCCCTCCCCTGACCAGGTAATGTGTCTCTCTTTTTTGGTTTTAAAGTCATTTTTACTATGAGGGCTGATGATTTTGTGTCATGAGTAGTTTTCCCTGACATGCTTGCAGTACCTTGGAACAAAAGCAGCATTCTAGAATGCAGTTATAAACCAGAACTGGTTGTTGCTGTTGTGCTGGCTTGGTGTGAAGCTCCTGAAATGTGAATGAACAGTTCCTGGTACCAAGCTTTTGTTAGGTGGGTGGAGAGGAGGAGGTGCATTGAAAAGGAAAAAAAAAACAACTTTACTCTCCTAAAATGGGAGACTCGAGTCCTGTATGACATATTCAGATTTTAGTAGCTCAGGCTTACTGCTTGAGCATGTGGAGTGTCCAGGACTGTTTCTTGTCTTCAGTAGCAGGAAATCATGCTCCAGGATTAGTTTTCTGATCTGTGGATTGCATATGAGCAGTTCCCCTCATTTCCCATGAGGAAATCCTGGCCTCGGTGCCAAATGAGCACAGACTGCTCCCTCACAAACTCAATGGGCTGTGAACTGAAGGAAAATCAATTTACCATCTCCAGAGCAGTGAGGAGCCTCCTGTGGCATTTACAGAGCACAGCAGTGTGCTTGATAACTATCAGAGAGATTAACCATCCCTTGGGTAGCTCAGAAAATGCCAACATAATTGCACATCTCATGTCGTAATCTCATCCACTCCAGTTTAATTAAAATATTAGCCATCATTAATCACTGCCTCAACAGAGTGAAGGAATGCTTCACTTTGCCCTCTGACTCGTGTAGAAATTGGTGAGATTTGAAGGGAAGCATCTCACTCTAGACCTGTGAGTGCCAACCTAGTGATAAACAGAAATAATGAGTAAGGTACAAGAGGAAAATGGCAAAAGCCAATTATGTATTCGCCCTGCAAAAATAGATCTTGAAAAATCTCCTTTCATGTTTGTGTCAGAGAACAAGAATGAGTGTATACAAAGAAACAAACAGAAAAATTCTCAAAGCAACTTCCCTTTGTATCTTAAATTAATACCTTCCTGCACTATACATTGACTGGCTTGAATTTTCTGCAGTGTTTTTGGAAAATGTTGATGTTACGTTTTTCAGGAGAGTGCAATTGTTAATACCAAAAATTAAATGGATTTCCTAATCTTAATCTGGTGCAAATGTTAGAATATCTGTTGTTCCTACACTGAACACTAGAGAGCTGAAGCCATTTCCAGCATGTAACTGTAGTACATGCTTGGAAATAAATCCAGTGTAGCATTCACAGATGAAATGAAAAGATAACATATAAAAATGAAATAAAATGTGAACGTTTACAGAAATTCTTGCAAAGAGCCCGCAGGGAAGGGCAGTAGGGAAGAGAGAGGGTGGGAGGAAGCTCTGATTGCACTTCCCCTGTGCAAAGGGGTGTTTTGGAAGCTGGCAACACCTACAGGGGAGCAAAGAAAGCTGTACCTCGAGGTAGCTCAGAGTATTGCATAAGGAATGTAAATGCTTTGTACTACTGTTTGTACTTACATATGTGTTTAAATACTAACCAATTCTTTATTTCATTCTCATGCTGCTCTGGGGCTTTCCTCCCAATGCCACCTGTGCACCTCTAGGATGAGGAGGAGGGTATTTGGGCATAACCAGTCAGATGCTCTTAGCTCAGCCATTTTGTTCAGAACGGTGAGAACCAACCTCTCCTGCCAATGGAAGGGTTTCTGGCAGCCACTCCCACACCTGGCTCCGTGTGCTTTGTGAAACTTGCCTGTGCTTCCTCCCCTTGCTCCCACAGTCTCTGCATGAGGGTGTTTCTCATCTGTTGATGTGCAGTTTGTGATTTTCTTCTAATCATCCTATCTTTGCTTCCTTGTGTTGTGGGGAGAACTTTCCAGGGCGTGCAGTTGAGTTTCTGTGCAAGTACGAGAGAACAGGAAATGTCTTTCATATCATTTATCACTGACTTCATGGAGGAAATGTTTTCAGTCAGATTCTTTTTCAAAGCAGTTTGTGCCAAGGCCAAACCTATGTGTGCTATTTGGATTCTGGTTTGTAAAGCAGTTGCTCAGAGATAATGTTCCTCCTGAAGGTTTTAAGCATGTTGGGATCTGCTGCTGAGATTGCTGCCCTGCACGCTGACCTAACCAGTCACAGATATTATCAACTCACAACACAGGGTTCTGGATATGGATTAGGAGTATGAATTGTCTATAAATGTGAAGGCAAAGAGGAATATCCCCTTAACCTCCCTCTCTCCCTTCCATCTCCCTCATTCTTTCAAAACAATGGGGGAGAAATTAGGAGCTGTTTTTCATTTAAAGTACATTTTGTTTCTCTATGTCCGTGTCCACAGTTTTTTCTTTTCTGCTGTCAAATTGTCCCCACAATAACTCCCATTTCCAGAAGGGAACACACTACAGAGGACAGAGCCTTTCTCCTCACTCCTCTTCTTTAGAAAAAAATCCCTTACTGGCCAGGACTCACATACTGGTTATTGCACTACAGTACATAGGATTCATTTATGCCTTGGAGTATCAGTTTTAAAGCAGAATATATTTCACTGAAGTATTTTAAAGGACTGATGACAGTATTTTAAAAATTATATGAAACTTTTTCTTTCTTCACTTCTCCTTTTACGAAAAAAATACTTCATGTGATTTTTTGTGCACTTTTTCTTAAGAATTTGATTTTTCCATATCAGTTATTTGAAAGAAAACTTCTGAAAATTTCTGTGGAAATCTTGAACCCTTGCACTTCTGAAAATTATTGCTTTGTATTAGATTTGTAAAGCATTCATGAGAGAATAAGGCACTCTCATCTCTTGCACTTGCTCAATTAACTGCAGACTTACATCTGTCTGACTGTAGATCGTATCCCTCTTTTCAAGCCAACCATCTGAAAAATGTAATCCAACTTGTGGCAGTGTCAAACTTGAATTTCATGCCTTGGGGTTTGAACTGAGAAAATCTCTTCAGTGGACAAATGATAAAGTGCTTCAATAATTTCCACTCCCTGTTGATTTCACATTCTTTTTGAATCACTGCTCTTGCCATGGTTGTGCGCTCGTGTTTGTTGTTTAAAATTTTAGAGATAATGCTTGTAAAGATCAGCTGAAGCACAGAAATTAAACAGGGGAGATCAGGTAAGTAAATGATGAAAAGGAAGAGGACACTCACTATGAAGGTAGGAGTAATTCTGATTTTCCTTCTGGAGTGAATATGGAGTTTGTGTAGACAACACTGAGAGGAAGATCTTTCTCTTTCCCATCTGCTGATACATTTAGGAATGCAACTGTGCTAAGAGTTTCTCATAGTCTCTCATAATTCTCACTGAATTAATGAGGGGTTGACATTAAATACCGTTTAACTCTCCAGTTTGAGGCACCTTCCTTAGGTAAGCTGTTACAGAGTATCCCAGTCAAAATAATGAGCCAGCCAGCAGCTTTGCCTTCTGTGCTTCTCATCTGAGAAACTTATCAGCCTCAAAATTGTCGTGCATATATCAGCAGGGAAAGTATAAAGGTGATGGATGCTTCCCAAGCCAGTTATTCCCAACAGAGTACATGTTTTTACCATGATATTCCATGTTCATTAAAAAAAAATAAAGGTCCTTATTCTCTTTGTAAAAGCTAAGATGATATAAGTTACAGAGTCCCTAATCTCCATGTGTTAAATTAAATTTATGTATTACAATGATAAAATGTAACTAATAAGGTAGGATTTGGCAATAAGTTGTTTTTAAAGTTCCTTCAGGTCTGTGGGTGCAGTCACCTCTGGTCAATATTGAAGATTAAATGGAGACCAAAAAACTATGTACAATAGATAACTACATTATTTTATTTTTATGGTTTAGGTCTTAAGGCTTTTCCCCTCCAGCATTTTGGAATTGACTGAATTTAGTATTTAATTATGCCAGGTCTGTACATGACAGCACTATCAGATAGAGCTCCCCTGAAATGGAGCACTGTTCATAAACATATGCACCCTGCCTGTACTTTCTGAGGATGGTAGTTTACATTCCAGTTTATAGTTCAATGTAAATACCATCTTTCATCCTGAAATAGTCTTTCCTAGCATTTCTCACTAGGCTGCTTTCCTTGCTTTCATGGCTACCTTTATTCCCCAGATGGAGCTCTATCCTCCTCTACATCCAAGTGTACTCCAGTGTGATTTCACATGACAATGCTCTTTGGTCTTTCTCAAAAGCTAACGTGGTCTGGCCAATGGCTTAATTAGTTATTACTCACTTTTATGGAGAGTAATATGAATCTACACCTTAAGAGATCTAAGATATACAGCAGGATAGGTGTTTATGTGGGTGTATCTTCCTGTAAATCTGTGCCAGCTGTGTGCCACATTGGGGAAGGAGAAGCAAAGCTTCCATACAGAAATTTCCTTGCTCAGTTCATCCAGTTGTCTTGTGAAGCACAGCTGTGCTACCTATGATAGGAGGAAGTGTGGGTGTGGTTCAGAAATCTTCTTCATCCACTCATCCATTCATTAAATAAACATTAATACTATGATTATTATAGCAGCAATGGAATGGTGAAAGACCTAGCATGGAACTGGAGTGCATAAAAATGGGGATATTTTGAGATGATGAAAATGTTGGCAATTCCTATTACTGTAAAAATATTGTAAGACAAAAAGGGTCTTCTTTGTGACGTTTTTCTTTAATACTGCAGTTTGACAAATTTTAACTCAGAAGCAATAAGAATTGTGAGTTGAGCACTGAAGACACTAGGAAAATTTAACACTTCTCTTCAGACTTCAGAGGTGATATCTGTGGTGGAAAGAGGGGCTAAGTCATTACAGGAAAATATTTGGTTCATCTCAAGGTTTAATGTAATCTTTGCCACAGCAGTCAAACCATGTGAAGTTTTCATTGGGATCACTACAACACTGAAAGTGTCTAATCTTTGGGAAGTTTGTGGAGAACATTGATTTTTTTTTCTGCATTATTTGATGCTGATTTCTTCTAGTGAAGTAAATATTTTTTCATGGTGAGTTCCATATTTAAATTACACAGGCATTTCTTCACTATATAAATGTGATCTTCATGAGACACATTTTGTAGAGAACTGCTTGTCCTACTGTCACACTTTTGAGGTTCTCAGCATTGTCACTCATTACACAGTGACCTCATAAGCCTTTTGACTAGATTTATTTTCAATATGGTCTTTTTAATTGTTAGATCATGCAGAATGGTCAAAACCATGAGGCCTTCATGCCTGACTCATATTACACTGTAATTTAGTGGACACAGTAGGAGACCACGATTCAGAAGATAAATTCTTTCCTGGCATCGTCTCCAATCATTCACTTGTTCTCTTTATCCCTGCCTCAAGTTCTCTAATTGTAAAATGAGCTGAAGTTTTTGTGAAAGTGCAAGTTCTGCTTGGGAAAAGTGCTGTGTAAGTGCTAGGTATTACTACTGTGCAATATTTGGAAATTGTCCTATTAAAGTCATATGATGGTGATTCTAATACCTCATTTTGAAATTGTTCCCCAAATTATGTTAGATTTCTATTTGACTCTATTACTACTTCTTATTTTTTTTTCCAAGATCCTATTCCTTCCCAATAAAAGGGAAAATAACCCATATTTTCAAGGAGCTGCCATTGCAGCATACTGAACAAAGCTCTTTAGACCACTGTCTCTTGTTCTTCACTGTCATCTCTTGTCTTCTGAAGAGTCATTTCTTCCCCTGTCTAAAAATCTACAAGCTAATTGTGTAGTATAATAATGCTATTATTACAATTCTTCATCCAGGTATGTAAAAGCATTCTGAAAGTGTCTTATGCTTGCCTTGGAGACATATCCTGTGCAAAATTTGAAGGCAGCTACGTGAGATAATCTTACTGTGCTTAAACATTATCACTTGTCCTGACTGAGAGACAGATGCCACATTTGTTTTTTCATATTGGTGACAGTCAGGGTTCTTCACTTCCCCTTTTCAGGTGGCAACCTTGTAGTAAGAACCCTAATGTGATGCACTCAAATAAGGTGATGTAACTTATTAATCCTTAGGAGGGTTAAAGAATGCTGTCCTTGAGACAAAATCAGCTTCTGCTCCTGGTCCTTTCCTTCTTCAGGAGAAGAACTCTTCTGCTAGCTTTTTTTTTTCCTAAAAACAAATATTTTGCTGTTTAATAACTAATTTCTGTCAGAAGAATGTATTCTCTGTCCAAGAATGTTATATCTATGAGCACAAAAGAACTGATCTTGATACATTGTTCATCTTCTTTCCAATCCCAGAATGACAAGACTAAGATTTCCAGATGGAATTTTGTAATTTCTGCAGCTCTGGGATGAATTAAGCACTCACAACAGAGGTGTAACTGGACTGTATCACTGTCTTCCTATTATTCTTACAGATCAAAGAAGAACACAAGTAGATACTTACAGTCTAAAACATTCAAAACAGATGGCTGGTTTCTTTTTGTAGAGATTTGTGCTTTTCAGCAAAACAATTGCAAAAAGGCCATCATTCATTTCTGCCGGATGAGATTATGCCAGGTCTGTGTCTTATTTGCTCTTTTGATTTGCAGCTGAACATGATCTACTAGTGGCTTGGTCTTTGTAGCAAGTAAGAATTCTGCACTCAAACATTTTTGTTTCTGGCCACTTCCAGGAGAGTTGTTCTTGCAGGTTGTGTGATAGTCTGTACTATCTCCCAATTTTCTGAGCTCTGGCACTCATAGACAGGACAGAGACAGAGGAGGAACAGCTGCAGCCAAGCCCTTTCAGTTGTCAGTTAGGAGGAAAGAAACTGAGGGAGAGGGGAGATGAACGATGTTAGAAAAAGAATCAAGCCCAGATCTGCTTTCCAGTGCATTAACTATGAAAATAAGCTCCAGAGAATTGTAACTAAAATAAAAACTGTAGGGGCATGTAGCCAATCTAGACAGTGCATTTTCCTGGCTGGTAAATGACTGATGGACATGTCAGGATTTACAGTTCCATCTCACAGCAGGCTCACAATGGGCTCTCTGATTGTTAAAGTAACTTTTAGATAAGAACTACTATATAAATGTATAAATAGGTGCATTTATTAATGGGATTTTGCATTTGAATGTAGAGCAAACAACTCTGAAAAGACTTTTTAAAGACAGGTAAACCTTCACAAGTCTTTGCTATGAAAGTGTCTTTCAGCAGCAGCAGAATGAAGACCCAGTGTTAGAGAAGGACAAGACCAAGATTGCCATCACCTGCAGATGGGGAGATTATAATTCATCAGAACAGGAAAAGCACTGATTGAGTTCTCTGGTAGACTGCTTAGGAAATACCTTCTGGTTTGCATTAGCAGTGGAACAGACAGCAGAGCACAGCCCAGATCCCTCAGCATTGCCATGGACATGCTCTCCTAGTGCTTTGCTGCCATGTTCTCATTTCAGACAGAGGTGTGGGAGCCACTGTGTCCTTTTATCCCTCGTAATGAAAGACACAGTAGACAAAATACAGCACAGCAAGAAATGTGTTTACTTTCTTGTTCACTCTTGCATAGACAACAAGTGCTAGAAAGTTTGAATGCATTAAAAATATAAGCAGGTTGTTCCTACTTATTCTCAAGTTGCTGTGTTTTTGTAAAGAAGAAATCAGCATAAAATCTGACACCTACAAAAGTTTGATCAGAATGCTGTTTAAATCCAGTGTCATGTACATGCTACAAACAGTTGTAAAACTATTTTTGGTTACTGTGGGACTACTTTTTTTTTTTTACCTTGATGGTAATTGTCAGTATTATCAGCCTGACTACCCAGTTTCACAGCTTTCTATAATTTAATTTGTTATTCAAAAATTTAACCTGGTAACTAACACAACTTACAGGGACAAAGTGTTCAAATGAAGGAGATTTTAGTAATAAAGAGGTGTGAGGTGTGCACAGTGCAGTTTATTTAGGGGTAACAGACTGAGCAAATGCTGTTGCTTTTGAAAGGAAGGGATTGAGAAAACAGGTAAAATTCAAGCTGTGTGCAAACACCCCCTTAGGTCTGCTGAAGTATCTCATTCCTGAATGTTCATTTTCCCCTTGGTCCAGTTACAAGCCCCTCACATCAGTATTTCAGTTCTGACCCCCAGCAGTCCCTGCTGTTCCTCACATGGTTCCCTGCCAACTTTGCTCCACAGCCCACATTAGTGAAAGTTGCCAGTGTCATGGAAAACACTCCTGGATTTGTTTTATATAAAAATATTTCAGAACTACTTGCTCTTTTTCAGTGCTGCAGGAAGCAACCCTACCAACCCACTGCAATTCTCTGCTTCACCTACATGATGGGGAAAAGATTTTATTTAAACAGGGGGAGCTAATGACAAAACTCATTTCCCTGGTTTGTGTCTTCTCTGTTCTTTTTTTTCTGGTCTGGATTTTTCCCAAGGTGAAGAGGGTGAACTCTGGAAATCATTAATCCATGGGATTTGTTCATGGTGTATAAAAATTTCAAAAATAATTTGCTATATAAAAATGATTTCTTAATTGATTCTGTCAGAAAGGAACCGAGTAAGCCAGCTCTGTCAAAATAGCCAGAATCTCTTTTAGCTCCTCATGTATATTGTTCTGGTTTATGAGGAGAAAATTTTAAAAGTTAGAGTTAAATCCTTTTTTTTTTTTTTTTTTTTGTCTTTTAAACAAATCTAAGGAATACTGAGCTTGTCCTTGAGCTGTTGTGTTGGGGTCTTCTGAAGAGACCAAGTATCTCTGTGCATCAGTGAACTGAGCTGAACTGAACTGAGGTCAACATGTGTCTTTTTGAGAACTTTCTTCTGTTTCCATTTAAAATAATGAAGGGAAGACATCAGTGATAAATTGCTCTGAATTTGGGAAAGCTTTGCACATTCTGAGCCAAATTCATGCCTCATAAAACTCCAGTGCATTCAGTGGTTTCAAGATTATTGTTGAGCCCTTATGTTTGTTGCCAAACAAACATAAATGGTCTGAGCAAGAAGGCATAATTCAATTTGCCATGCAGATACTTCCAGACTGTGTCACTCTGTATCTCAGCTTATTTCCATACTTCCCAATATAAGATATTTTGCTATATTGGCAAAATATCCTTGTCTAGCAATATCTATAATAAAACCCAGATACAGAGAGGTATACAGAGATTTGTCAGGTCCTTTAGAAGTAATTTCTTTTTAACAAACTTATGTGCCTGCACAGTCTTTGGCCCCATCTTCACCTGTGCAGTGGTAGTTCTGGAAGTAGCTTTTGTTGGGTAGCATAGTTGCAACTGTATGTAACAAAGTTTGAAAATATTTTTCGATGCTCAATTTTATCACCCTTTCTGTAAAAAACTTCTTCCTAATATCCAGTCTATATTTCCCTTGGCACACCTTAAGGCTGTGTCCTCTGGTTCTGTCAGTGCTGCCTGGTGAAAGAGCCCAACTCCCACCTGAGCACAGGCACCTTTCAGGGAGTTGTAGGGAGTGACAAGGTCCCCTCTGAGTCTCCTTTTCTCCAGGCTGAGCACCCCCAGCTCCCTCAGTGTTTCCTCACAGGGTTTGTGCTCCCAGCCCCTCTCCAGCCTCGCTGCCTCCTCTGGGCTCTCTCAAGAGTCTCAACGTCCTCCCTGAACTGAGGGGCCCAGAACTGGACACAGCACTCGAGGTGGGGCCTCACCAGTGCCGAGTACAGGGACAGAATGAGCTCCCTGGTCCTGCTGGTCACACCATTCCTGATCCAGGCCAGGTCCCATTTGCCTTCTTGGCCACCAGAGCACACTGCTGGCTCATGTTCAGCTGACTGTTGACCAGCACCCCCAGGTCCCTTTCTGCCTGGGCACTGTCCAGCCACACC
>VZTR01022630.1:1408098-1441661 GCA_013400775.1 Chaetops frenatus | reverse complement strand
TTACCTTTCCTTTTACCATTAATATATTTGTAAAAACATTTTTTATTATCCTTTACAGAAGTTGCCATTCTAAGTTCAAACTTAGCTTTTGCCTCCCTAATTATTCTCCTACATGCTCTAGCAGCCCCTTTAAATACTTCCTGAGAGACCTGACCCTCCTTCCAAAGACGATACATCCTCTTTTTATTCCTAAGTTCCTCCCAAACCTCCTTGCCCATCCAGACTGGATGTTTGCCTCGTGGACTCATCTTTCAGCACACAGGGACAGTCTGTTCCTGTGCCCTCAAGATCTCTGCTTTGAAGCAGGCCCACCTCTCCTGAACTCCTTTATTTTTAAGGGCTGCTTCCCAAGGGACTCTCTGAATAAGTCTCCTAAACAGGCCAAAGTCTGCCCTCCACAAGTCCGGTGTAGAAGTCTCATTGGTGTTCCTGCTGATACCACCAAATATTGAGAACTCTGTAATTTCATGATCACTGTGCCCCAAGCAGCCTCCAACCACCACATCTCCCACCAGCTCCTTTCTATTTGCAAACAACAGATCCAACATAGTCCCTCCTCTGGTGGGCTCACCCACCAGCTGCAACAAAGAGTTATCCTCCATACACTCCAAAAATTTCCTGGGCTGCCTCTTTTCTGCTGTGTTAAGTTCCCAGCAGATGTCTGGCAGGTTGAAGCACTTGACCCAGTCCTCTAAAGTCTCTTTTTAACTTGTAAAACTACAGTTAGATTCACATTTGTCATACTCAAAGATTTAAAAAGTATATACAAAATCTCAAAATGAAATCTTGAAATCTCTTGTTTTCAAGTTGAATTTGGAATATCATCACAAATGGCTTTGTTAGTCCATTGAGGTAGTTTGAGTTTGCTTGAGAGATTTGTCAGGCATTTCACATTTCTGCCTTAGAATTGTAGTGATTGTCTTTTTTTGTGAGATGTTGTCAAACGTAGCTGGCCATTAGCAATATTCTGAAGCTGAGAGTACATTAATCAGGCTTCATTCCATGCATTGATAAGAATGGCCTAAACCTGTCAGGGCAATTAATGAATGAGGGCTGCCTAAGGAGGTATTCCTGCGTTTGGTCTGTTTTACCCACTGGTTTCCTAGAAAGCTCTGCAGCTCTGAGCTGATGGTGATGTGGGTTATGAACCCAGCCCTGCCCTGCTTTCCCACTTAGCAAATGCTCTTACACCCTCTTGAGATAAGGCAGGGGCAGCTCTGCTGTGTGGGAAGCACAGTGTCTCTCCCTAAGGGGCCAGTTCCAATTAGATATGGCAGGAACACAGATATAAGGGCACTTCCTACTTGACTGGCAGCGTTTAATGGATCCCAAGTGAGGGGAATGATTGCTCTGTGAACAGCTTTGGGAGGGCTGCTAGCTAAGAACTTTCACACGCCTCATTTGGCCTGTTTCCAGCTCGAGGTAAAAGGGGGGAGGGTGCAGGAGGAATGTGCTTCGAAAGGGGATTTATCCCTGAGCAGTCAAATTCAACTCTTGTATGAAAATCTTCCATTCTTCCTTGCTAGATAGCTCTGCTTTCTCTTCATCAAAGAAGGTTTCTGTTCACAAAGAATAGCCAGGAAGGTTATCCAGGCAGGCTCTTTCCAGACTGGTATCTGCACATCTGATGGATATTCAAGAGACCGTGGTATCTGAAAAGAAAACAAGGCAGCTACCACATTGATTGGATTGTTAGACATTGACTATTATATTTTTATAGAACAATATTTTCTTAAAAAGTGATAGTCCATCATTTTACCCTCTGTGGCAAACCAAATAGTAAGGAAGATAGGAAGGACATCAGTTAAATTAGAAGCATCACTGGTTTTCACCTGCACAGGCAATACACTTTCAGATCATAGTCTTGGTAACACATATTATAAGATATAGGGGTAAATAGTGTAAATTCAGTAAATAACCAAAGCTGGTGAATATAATAGGCTAAAGACAGTTTTGCTTGTTGATAGAAGTGAAATGTAACTGTGTTGATTCTATTAAAATGTCCCTTCCTATTGCCCTGTATACAGGACAGCAGAGTATTCTGCCCTGCTGCAGTTTGCAGTCACTGATTCACAGGATGGGTCAGGCTGGAAGGGACCACAGTGGGTTATCTGCTCCCACCTCCCTGCTCGAGGAGGGCCATCCCAGAGCACACAGCACAGGATTGCATCCAGAGGGTTCTGGAGTATCTCCAGAAAGGGGGATTCCACAACCTCTCTGGACAATCTGTTCCAGTGCTTGGTCACCTGCACAGGAAAAGTTCTTCCTCATGTTCAGGTGGAATTTCTGTGCATCAGTTTCTGCCCATTTCCCCTTGTCCTATTGTTTGGCACCACTGAAAGCCTGGCTCCCTCCTCTTGGCACCCTCCCTTCAGATACTTTGACAGCAGGACCCCCAGGTCCTTCTCTACAGGGCTGCTTCCCAGCTGGTCAGCCCCAGCCTGTGCTGGTACGTGGGGTTATTCCTCCCCAGGTACAGGACCCTGCTCTTGCCTTTGCTGAATTTCAGACACTTCTCCCTGCCCATCTCTCCAGCCTTTTGAGGTCCCTCTGAAGGGCTGCACAGCTCTCTGGGGTATTGGCCACTCCTGCCAGCTTTGTGTCATCAGTGAACTTGCCCCTTCATCCAAGTCATTGATGAATAAGTTAAACAATCCTGGGCCTAGTGCTGACTCTTGGAGAATACCACTAGTGACAGGCCTCCAGTTAGACCCAGTGGCACTCATTACAACCCTTGAGATCTGCCCTTCAGCCAGTTCTCCATCCACCTCCTAGTCCTGTCATCCCATCCTGATATAACAAAACATTATTTTTATATCTGTGTTTATATCTGCAAAGGGAGGTTGCCCCAAGGCTGCACAGGTTTTTAATAAACCACATGAGCTCACTCTGTCTCTCTCACAGGTTCCTGGCCTGTCTCCTGTCTCGTGGCTGCTGTGTGGCTGTGGCACCACCCTGATGTGCTGGTGTGGGCTGCTGAGCTTGGCAGGACACAGAGCCTGACATTAGTCAGCTGCTTGGCCATGCCTCTCAGAGCCTCTACAGAAACTAATCCATGTAAAACAGTGTTAGAAACAAAATAAGTCAGCCCTGACAGCCTTATTAAAAGGAGTCGAAGCCAGAGTCTTTGTTGAAAGTAATGCCAGCACTCTGTTTTGTTGACTCAGAGATTATCTCACTTCTTATTCGTTAGCAGGGTCAGAGGTGTCCTATTGAAAAGATATCCCCAGCCCACTAACAAACAGCAGGTGCAGCCTCTGCCTGGGAACACGAACAGAAATTGCCAGGACTTTGGCAAGGCTTCCCAGCTCTCTTTGCCCAGAACCTCATTTTATGGAAAGGAGGCCCTAAGTCCAGTTCTTCCCTAACTTTTCATCAGCTGCAAACCTTAGAGGTTTGCATTACTGACGTTTTGAATATGTGCTTACAAACATCTAGAACAAATGAAGCAGTATTCTTGTGGAAGGTCATAAAGAGGGATGCCCAGTACGTATTTGTGCACTTGAGCTCTATATTTTCATTAAAAAATGAGAAATAGTTTTTCAGATACTTTTTATGGGCACTGGATGACTCTAGTTTGGATTGCACTGAGGAACGATGATTGGATTCAGATTGGGTAAAGTATAATGAAATAAAATAGTACTTTATTAAAGTCCTTTGATTTCAGTTTTTTAGTTTGTTATATAGAATCTGGCCTGTTTTATAAAAGTCATTGCCTTTTCAAAACTATAGAAGAATACTGTAACTATGTAAAACATTATAAAGAATTAAATTTTAACTTCCTGGTGAAGATATGTCTCTATCCAGTTTCTACAGTTGGTCTTAGAATTGTTGTGTTTTGGCATCATTTGAAACTGTTCTCTTTAGAACATGTTTATTGCATACTTAATTTAAAATGCAATGTTTGTTGGCAAAACGACCTCAAAATCTATATTGCTGTTGCCTTAGTTGTGGACAGACACCTTTTATCAGAAAAATCATTGAAGAAGTTGAATGCATTGAGTTTAATATTGTTTCATTTTTCACCGTATCATCGTTATTTCCTAGTCCAGTCACTCAGCTGTCATCACCACACCCTTTCCCTTGTGTCCTTGGTTTCTTTCTGGGTGGTTGGAAGGTTGTGGACCAGGGAAAGGCTGGTGAGGTTTCTTCCACTGTGAAGCTGAACAAGACTGTAATGTAGAGGCTGATCTTTGCCTCCACCACTGCTTGGGTCTCAGGCTGTTCCTCACTGCCTCTGCTCTCTCATTTCAGATAATTCAGCCCCTCCTGGAACTCGAGCAGAACCGCAGCAAGCTGAAGTTGTACATTGACCATCTGACAGCCCTGTGCCACGACCGTGACCCCCTGATCCTGCGTGGCCTCACCCCGCCCGCCTCCTACCACCTGCATGGTGACCAGGCAGCTTGGGAGAAGGAGCTGCACAAGATGAGCCAGCAGCAGGTCAGTTGGGGGCTCACATTCTGAACAAGGACCTGAACTTGCTGATTTAGGCTTCACTGATGTGCCACACCAAAATGGGGTGAAACCATGCTGTGAGCGCTGAAAGCAGGTAGCAAAGGTGAACTCTTCAGCTGATAAAAGGAGTCAATGATTTTTGTAATCATTGTCATATAATATTCATTCTTTTTCTATCCTCTCACATTCTTGTCTTAATTCTGCACTGCTGTCACCACAGTTGTTTAAAGTTACTTCTCCATTCATGATTCCCAAGCATAACCAACACCAGCTAAGATAAAATGCAGCTATCCCTTCTGCTTTCCCATACTCACTCCAATGGTATTTAGGAAGCTTCAGTTGAGAAACACAAACTAATGATATATTTCAATTTACAAAGCAGACTTCTCATTTAAGCCATGGAGCTTTTCTGTTTCTAGCTGCAGAGTTTCCTTTGTACCTGAAGTATTCCCATGGGAGGTGGGAATCAGTTCTCCAGATTTGCAGAAGCCCATCACAGAATACCCATTTTGCATCTTTGGAATTTTAATGAGTTTTGTAAATTACTTCAAATCCAGTGCATTAAATTCACTCCTGTCCCTTCTAATATGATCTTCTGTAGATAATGCTTTACAAGCCTCAGTGGGAAAAAATTAATCCTCTTGAATGTTAAGAAGTGCTAACATGATTAGGGAGGATACATTTAACCAACACCAAAAATATTTAAGCATGATGCCAAGGTATCCACTTCTCACCAATGAGATTGCCTAGTTTGGCTTGGTCGTTTGGGGATTTTTTTATAAATAGTTAAGAATTCATTTTCATACTGCTGCTTTTGGAGCTGTTATTTCCCACTGTAGCATTTTTTATTGACAAAGGTTGATTTGCTGTGTTTCATGATAGCCAATATACTTGGTAGACCTTTCATACCTGCTGGGGAGGCTCAGGTACAAACAGCAGGAGTTTTCTGTGGCTTCTTTTGGTAAATACAACCAGTATATGAAGTAGATTTAAGCTTTTCACTTTTCCAGTGCATCCACTGTGGTCCACAGAACCTAATGTACAAGTAGTTGTTGGAAAAGTAGCTGCCAGCATCAACACCATGGATCTAAGGGAAATTTGTTGCCACATAAATAATTTTGTAGTCTCAAAGCTTGACTGATAATTGGTACCTCTTATCTATAATAGTGTCTTGACCCTACCAATAAGTTCAGTGATAGTCTTTAGTGACTTCAACTGATTACAGAATATGCTGAGTTGGAAAGGACCCACAAGGATCATCAAGTCAAACTCTTAGCCCTGCACAAGACATTCCCAAGAATCCCAGCAGGTGGCTGAGAGCATTATCCAAACACTTCCTGAACTCTGTCAGGCTTGGGGCTGTGACCACCTCCCTGGGGAAGATTGATTGTAATCAAGCTATGGGGCCAAGATGCTGTGTCATTATTTGTTGGCATTTTATCAAAGACATTTTGTAAGGCTGACTTATTGTAGTAAAATTTCAGTCCATTTGTAATGAAGAGCTGAAGCCAGTACATATGAGTATATGGCGTCTCAAAGCCTAATCTAAAATAATATACTAGACTAAGTTGTGGATAGTAAAGAATCTAAAGTGCTCAGAACCATGTCATTAAATTATTCCTATGGTGAAAAATATCCCTTTGAGTCAGTTCTGACCCAATATCCCTGAATAAGCTAGCCAGAACTGTTTCTGGAACTTTCATCCTTCAACCAGTTCACGTCCTATTTGACTTTTCATATTAAAAAATTGAACTTACCACAAGGAAAGAGGAATGTTCCAAGTCTTGACACTGAGAAATAAAAATTCCATTCATTCATTATAAATAATTACATTATCCTAGTAATTTCTATTGAATACTATATTTTCTTTCACTTTGTCCTAGAGGTATCATTATGTTAATATCCTTGAGCTCTGTAGAGCTACTGCTCCGTTTCACATTTCAGATAGTTGCCTGTAAGTGCAGGATTTTAGTCCTCTATGAAAGGAAATGGCATTAAGAACATAATTATATGGTCCACATTTTTATTTATAGTTTGGGTTTTGTTTTGCTCTTATCTGTACAGAAGAAAAGAATGGAGTAGAAACTGGAATTTGCTGAAAATTCTCATTTAAGCATGTGAGACGTGGTGCACTGCACTGGGGTTGAGGGGCAGCAGTGTGAGAAAGTAAAAACAGAAACAGATCAACCAGATATTAGAAGTAGGCAGCAGTGTTTCATTCATTAATAGCTTAAGGTCTATCAGAAATGTTTCTTAGCACCTCAAAATCCAGCTGTTAATGTGCAGAACCTCGTATTACAGAGAATTTCTTATTTTCAGTAGGTCTTGCAGTGACATTTGGAAAAAATATGTCTTCCAACAGAAGATCTATACAATTAAAACAATTTTCTTAAACCCTAGGAGTAGGAGGCATTTTTCCCCCTGGCTCTTTCCAGCCATGTCCAGCATGTCCTCAGGCTGCTGGGGGTGCTGCCAGTTTCTGCTGGCCCCAAGCACCACGTCCTTCCCTGCACACTCAACCCTCCAGTCCCTCCTTCCCCAGAGGCTGCAGCATTTCCCTGTGAGCTGGGCAGGTGCATTTCCATCAGAGGCTCTCTCAGAAATCACCTGCTGTGGGAGCTTGTCTCACCCCACTACCAACAGTGCTGCACCTGTGGCTGCTTTGCTGTGAGTTACAGAGAGAAGCACTTGTGAAAAATCTAGGATTATCAAAGAGTCTTTGTGGTATAGAAAGATTGTCTTCCCTCTCCCTGTGCACCAGCTTCAGCCAAGGCACAGCCCTTCTAGGGATTCCTGCCTACTGATCCTCTCCCAAGAAATCAGCAATGCCTTTTCTGCCCAGCTGCCTGAAGCAGAGGAAGGAAAAGGTGATAATGTCATTTCTCTGTGGCAGTCACAACCTAAAGAGTCAGGGCTTGGTTCCAAGGAGCAACATTTACCTTGCAATTAATTCACATTTCAGTCTCCATAAAGCAGTGTTAAGCTTTTTGTACAAAAGGACACCAAACCTCATATCTGTAGCTGTCGAATTTCATTTTAAAATTGCGTATTTGATTGCTAAATTTTGAAAATATTCAACACATATTTTGATTTGTTATACAAACTATATTGCAAGTGGGATAAACTTTACTCTAAATTACAAATAGCCATTTTATAAACATCCTGTGTACTTCTTTGCTTGTGTTCTTCTGTGTCATCTATGAGGAATTACCCAGCTTAGTTTCTGTAAAGAAATTACTCTGCTATGATTTGCATTTAGTCATTCTAAATTACTCTATTACTTCAGAGTTTACCCTTGTCTTCTTTCTCTGACTGCTCTTCTATTAGCTTGCTATCTTCCCACACTTGATTGATGTCATTTATTTTTAATTTGTAATCTTATGGGAATGCATAATGTATTTTAAAGTTAAACAGTCCACTTCTGGTCTCTGTTAGAAATTAGAAGTAATAATTGCATCAATTTATATCCTTCCTCATGTGCAAATCTATTTCCTGAGTTTGGTTGAGAAAGCAATGGATATGGGAACTCTAAAACTGTTACATTTTAAAGCATTTTAAACTTTTATGTTTTGGGTGAGGATGAGAACTTGGATAAGTGTCATAATCCTTAAATAGTGGTAAAGTCACAAACATTATCTGTAAGTTGGCCATGTCCATAATGCTATAACATCATTAATTTTTATTTGTGCATGAAATTGCTGATATTAATTAAAATACATATTATCAATCACTAACATTAATTATTCCTAACTTGAAATGAGATATAGAGGGAAGAACACTGATTTCATGACATCATCAAGCATTTTGTGTGTGTGTCTGTGGTGTGTCAGAAAATGAGAATGGTTTCATTTGAAGCAGAAGGCACAACCCTGAGCTGTTCCCTTGTTTTCTTGAGGGCAGCTCTCCTTTCCTTGTTTTGCTCTTAGCAGCAAACTCTGTTACTCTGGGCCTTGCTCAGACTCTGTGGTCCTTGTGAAAGCTTTGTGCAGCATCTTCTGATGCTGAGCTGTGGGTTCTGCTTGGCTTTATATCTCTTTCCAAGTTAGGAATAGTTAATGTTAAGGATTGCCAGTATGTATTTTGATTAAAATTAGTAATCCATGCACAAATAAAAATGGGCAATTTAATGGCATTGTGGATATTATTTTAAAAGACAAGACTGTTTCATTTGAAATCTTACTTTGATTTTTAAATGCATGTTTTTAAAAGATTTTGGAAAAGCTAACATAAACCCCAAATTCCAAGATAAGGCAGAAATATTTAAAGGTTTACATTAAAAATTCTTTTTTTGTTGTTTTTGAAGTTTGTCAGACTGGATTTCCATACCCGTAACCCTTTCTTTTGCCTTTCTGTAGGTGTATAGTTGAGAAATAAAGGTTTATATGTAACTGGCCCTCACTGCTTCAAACACACATATTTACACTGGTTTCTCTGGGTAGGTGCAAAGAGTCTTGACCATTTGCCAAACATACAAAGTTTAACTTACTTTGAGACAAAACAAAGGTTTAGATTAAATCAGTGTAATTTCTTATTGATGCTTACTTCTGTTACTTCAAGCTCTAAATAACCATAACCTGATTCAGAAACACTTGAACTTTGGAGAAACATAATTCTGTATCTCAGTATTGTATCCTTATAGAAGTTCTCCACTAACTTTCTTTTTGTGCTGCTCTACAAGCACTTCATATTTTGTATTCAGGTTTACTGTCCATAGCCCAAGATGAGATACCAGTTTATCTGTGTTTGCCTTTTTTCATCACTGTTTCTGTAGAATTGTTAACGAGGCAAAAATCACACTGGGGAGCATAAATATGTTTTAAAGAATCTTAGCTTAATTTTGCCTTGTTTGCATTATGGGAAAAGCAGAGGCCACAAAGGTTCTGCAGAGCAGCAGCACAATTCACCCAGACTCCAGGTAAAACCAGAACATGCTTATTTCTTCACTACAAACTCATCTTCATATGTATCATTCATATGACTCTGAATGTCAGCTAATCTTTAAATAACTTCCAAAATATCTTGGAACATAGAAGCTAAATTCATGGTGAGTTGTTAGGGATTGTTTTTCAGTGATGGTGTTTAACTATAAGTGGAAAATTACTCCTATCATGACTTGCTCTAAACCCAGAAAGGAAGGCAGCAGTGCTGAAAAGGGTCTGAATCTAGTGCAGATTATCTACAAGCTTTCTTTGCCCTGAGATGCTGAAGGCCATTTCTGTTCTGTCCAAAGATAAATACTATGAAGCACTTCTGGGGTCCTTGATGTCCTTTCTGAGCTGTCTATTCTTACTTGTCATCAATTAGACAAAAAATATATCTGGCTTTGCCTTCTCATTTTTAATCATTTCTATGAGGCAAGTATGTGAATCTCCTGATATCCTCAGGTGGAAATGCCACAAAAAAGGATTCTTCACATTTCTTTATTTTCATAACAAAATGGCATGGGGAAGATAACACCATGTCAGCTTCCATTCACAAGAAAAAAAAATCTAGGAAACCAGGAGCAGAACTGATATTAATACTTTTAGAGAAACATCCCTAAAATTTGGACTTCCAGACATGCAGTTGAATCCAGTCATGCCACTGAGAACTGGATGTTCCCCATTAAGGCCCTTGCCTGATGGAGGACTGATGTGAGCTGCTCCCAGCTGCTTCCAAGGGGAGTGATGCCAGTGGAGATGACATCCATGATCTAGAAATGCTGCCACCAGCCAGAGAGTCAATTCACATGTCTTTGCTGCAGTAGAAATCACATTATTAAATCTAGCCATTCTGAAGCTAGCAAACTCAACTTGAGGCTATCATTGCTATTTTTCCAAAGACGTTACACCACAGACATCTGCCAGCCAGCTGTGGAGACTTTCTGTCTGTGCTAATTTGCAAAGTATTGTTGCTGGCCTTCAGCATTCAGAGCCATCTCCTTTTGGGCTCTTGACGGTCAAAAACTCTCTTCTTGGAAATATTTTCTTCCTCTGGTTTAGTTGGTTGCTTTTGTTTGGTTGCATTTGATTTATTAGCTTTGGCATGAGCTTATTTTTTTGGGCTTATCTTGATTTTATAAGGCATCTTATAAATACAAAAATGCTGACTGGTACAGCAAGAAACAGAGACTTCACTGATCTTGCAGTTGCCCTGTTGAAGACAACACCCTGCAGGATTCTCCTTTGTCCACCAACCTTCTTCCAGTTTTGAAGTTCAGTCTCTTCCAGGTGCTTTTCTATTTCATTAATTTAATTGCTGTGTCCTTTCCTGGAGCTTCACCTGGAGGATTTGGCTGAAAGGGCAGGAAGAGGGCTGCTGGCTGGGCAGGTGGTAGTGGTGCAGGACCTGTGCTTTCCCTGCTAACACTGCCCTCTCCTGGCTCTCCTCCTGTGCACCCAGAGCTCAGGACCCTTGCAGGTGCCAGATAACAAAAGGAGAACGATAACGTTGCCTGTTTCTCCTGTTGCCTGCTCTCTCCCAACACCATGGCCTCCCACCCCTCTGATAGATGGCACTGTGAAGTCTTTGTGCTGGCCCAGGAAGGCACAATGCAGCCCTGTCCCAGAGTTCAAGGCTCAGAGCATTCCCAGGAATGCAGCAGTGGTGAGGTGGTTTGGGTTTGCAGGCTGCTGCCACTGGGGCTGCCTGCATTGCTGGGATCTCACCAGGCTCAGCAGCCCCAGACCCTGAATCCTAGTCCCTGGTTTTAATATCCAGCCCCACTCCTGGCTGCTTGTTCTGACTCTCTCCATCCTGCCTGCTGACTGGACCTTTCCTAGGTTTATCCATCCATTTCAAGTTCCTGACTAACACCTCTGCCAGGCTGCTGGAACCAGGCTAATCACCCATCCACAGCCTGCCATTGCTGAGCCATTAATGGGTTACTCTGGGTCCCTCCCTTCTCCCCCAGAGCCCTACCCAAGCCTGGAGTGCTCCCCTCACTCTCTTTTCCCCACTTCCCAGCTCATGTCACTGCACAGAGCAGGATCAGGTTGCCTTTGCATTGTGATTCTTGGCAGGAGCCCCTCTTGGATTCCTATGGCTGTTCTGTAAGTGCAGCAGCCGGTAGGAACAAAGCACATAAGAACACATTAAACTTCATTCAGAAGGCAAAGCCCCAATCATTTACTACATGCTGCCCTGCCTAGTAAAGGGAACAGTGTAGCAAGCTTGGCCTTTTAATTTCCTTTCTCACACTTTTGTCCACAGAAGCCTGCACCATAACTTCCTTAAAAAGCATTTTTTATTCCATAGTCGTTCTTAGGCTGTTTGTTTTTATGCAGTGTTTCTTGCAGGAACAATCTACTGTGCTTTGCTTGATACCATCACTAAACAGAGACATGCTGTTGTATCTGCTTAGAATTTTAATTGTAGAAATCTAACCTTTGCCACTGCATTGTGCTCTGAAAGTGGTAAAATGATCCCTGCTGTGCTGCTGCCTGGTAGTTCTCTCCTTTTAAAACCTGCATTGAGCAGTGTTACAGAAGTGCAAAACACAGATCAAGAAATTGGTATACTGATGAACAGTTATCCCTTCAGGCATAAAAAATGCCAGTTTGACATTCTTTCCGTGTCATATATTAACATAGTAGAGTTCCAATAAAAATACTCATCAGTTAGGAATAAGAAATGTTACAGAACTGACAGATAATATTAAATTTTTGAAAACCACACAAAATTTAAAAGAAGGTTCAAGTAAGATAAGATAGTTGCTCACAGCAGCTCAGAATGACAAAGAACTTCAGCTTCTGAAGCTGGGTATAAGCTTCAGAATCCATCTTAAGTGTATGTACCTGCTACATATATGCTTGTCTTATATTCACAGAGAATATACTTCATTAGAAGAAAATCCTATCACTGAAAAAATAAAAGAGCTTTTTGCTGTATAGTATAGTATAGGACAGGACTGTCTGCTTGAAGGCTTATGCAGTCTATCTATCCATATCATCTGGCCTAGCAAAGGATGCTGCTTCTCCTTGTTCCCTAAAGTCCTCAGACCACTGTGAGTACAGTAATCCCTAAAATTGCTTGCACAAATTACAGCCTTTCTTGGGATTTTGCACAGTTCACAGGCCAGCATGGACTTTATCAATTGCTGGGCAGATAAACAGGTTACTGAAGGCAGATGCTTCCTGCTCTTTATTAAGACCCTGTGGGCCCCTAAACCTGGCAATGGCATTTGGCTCCAAGCTGAAAGCTGTGTTTGCACACACTCCAGTATGTTGTGTGACACGGTTTGGGACACCACTTGTTGGAGAAACTGTTTATAAACTCTAGACAGAGTGAATAATATAAAGTTTGAAATTCTGTATCCCATTACGAGCCAGTTCTAGTGATCTGAAGAACGAATGACCCAGCAGGAAATGCAGAGTTAGTAAACAAAAATCATGTATGTTCCACCACAATTGTGTGTAGTCATCTTATGACTGAGTTAGGAAAATTCAGAGTTTCTGAAAATTAGTAATTCCACAGGAAAAATAAAATTCTGGTTAACTCTGGGTATATTAAGTATAATTATGTGACATTCCTATTGATTGATATCAGGAATAATACTGCAGTATTGACCTATGAAACATCCTGTTGTTCGTGAGTGAAAGTCAGACTATTCATAGCAATACACTAGCAGGCTCCTGTATTGCTTCTAGAATATGGTTGCCTTCAGAAAAACATTCTACAGAGGAAGTTTTTCTCACATTTATCATAGAACAATGTATTTAGGAGTAGTTCAGTCATGTGAACATGGCCTTTACTGGGAAGGTCACAAAGCTGGTACTGTAGAATGACAAAGTGCCATAAAGAGGACGGAGAGCATTCAGTTCCAGGTGGGGGAGTCACCAGGGGAAGATGCTGGTGCTGGAAGAGGCCACCTCTGTTAGCTCCCTTCCTAAAGTGATGCAGGCAGGGCTGTCACACGGGGAGCCCGTCCAGAGCAGGGAGTGACCCTGTCCCTGTGTGTCCCTTGCAGCTGCAGGACGAGCTGGAGAAGGGGGAGCAGGAGAGCGCGGAGCTGCAGGAGTTTGCCAACGCCATCCTGCAGCAGATAGCAGATCACTGCCCTGACATCCTGGAGCAGGTCGTCAACGCCCTCGAGGAGTCCTCCTGACCTCGGCCACCCGCAGCCAAGCCCAGGCAGCCCACGGAGCCATGGCAGTGGAGAGCAGTGGGAAAGACAGAACACGGAAGAGAAACTTCTGGTGCACCTTTCACAAAGAAAACAAAGGCAAAAAAAACCCCTCCAAAAACTACATGCTCTCTAGGTTCTTCCAGTCTGTGGTTAACCAGTCATTTTTGTATTCATCTTCTCACTGCCTTTCTACTTTAGAATCCAATTCCCCATTGACTTTGTTGGTGGTGACTTTTGGATACAGCTAAGCAGAGCTCCTCCAAGTCTACTGAGCAAAGAAGAGGGGATCCACTGAACACAAGCAGCTCTGGTTGTCCATGAGGTTGCAGAAGAGTAGCCCTTGCCTTTCATTCATGTATTGCTTTTTCCTCCTTACCTTCTCTCCTTCTTCCTATTTTTGATTTTCATGAAAGCTGAAAGCCTGAACTTCATAGTGCTAAAACCAAACCTGAGTGTGCTCTGGTTATGGCTCATGGCTGGCCAGCATCAGCTAGCTCAGGTCTTGCTGCCTGTCTCAATGCTTCTTATGTTCTTAGATAACAGAATGAGGAAAGGAGAGTTTTCCTACTTGCTCCTGTTAGTCATTTCATCTAGCAGCTGGGAAAAAAGGTAGGCATACTGGTACTTTCTTTTTACCTAACTTGGATTTTTATTGTTCACTGATCTGACTCTAAAGTGCCAGGTGGGGCATTTTTTGAGGTAACTGTTTTCATCTGTTGATTTTTGGGGGGTTTTAGATGAGGTTCCTCATCATAGGTGTGTGTCTCCTAAGTTCTTACTTATAGAGAGCCTCTCTCCCTTCCAGCAGGTGTGGTCAACAGGTCAGTTCTCAGCTTTAACTTGTATAGTTTGTCCAATTTTTCAGGCCAGAGCTTTGTGAACACTAGCTGTCACCAGAATAGTCTTTGGCATTCTGTAAATGAGAAAATTGCATCATTTAGCTTAAAAGTATAATTTTAAAGCTAAGTTAGGTAATTCAGTAGCACAGTTCATACTGTAATTATAATTTAATTTATTTTGGTTTAGCTTACATTGATGAGGAATGAGTTTGAGTTCAGAGCAATAGCCCTTACGAAGAGAAGTATCTCTGCTGGAGTTGGCAGAGTAGGTAGGTGTAAAATCACAGCTTTACTTAAACCAGTGCAATTCTTCTGTGTCTATGAGAGGCCTTTGTTTTATTCCCATCCACCTTTGGCACTCGTTACAGCTCCTGCTGATGTAGGCAATATGACCTGAAATACCAGGTCAGTTTGTCATTGTGGTAGCAAGTCAGAAATCCTATTTTATGAGTAGGACTCGGGTGTTCCTTCTTGGACTGTGCATTAATGGGGGGACACGTTTTTTCCTGGCTACCAGTGGTTATGTGTGTCTGGGGGCATCTGCAGGACAGGACCCTGTAACACGTCCCCATGTGCTCCTTAAAGGAGCTGTTCCCTCTGGCTGGCTCATGTTCTTCAGAGAGCGAGGGGAAGGCAAGAGGAGACCAAATATCAACACAGCAGGGGAAGCAATCTTGGTTTTCTAGTCACTAGCTAATCATGAATGCTCAGTACACCTCCCATTCAGAGCCTGCAGTTTAATTCCATGTGGCTTGCTACATTTTGAGCTTAATCACTAAGCTGTCATGCTAAGGAAAACGTTCCAGGCCCTTTCGAGAAAAGTGCATTTCTTACATCTCTCAGATCCACAACACAGCTTCCCTGTAGGTCTTTCACACCTTGTTTTTATCTTTAGAAGTGACCAGTTGCTTCCAGCAGAAAAGAGATTAGCAAAAGTTTGAGTAAGGGAAGATGTACCCTGTAGTTTTTTCCAAACAAGCCCTGAAAATTGGGCAAAACTAAAACCTCATGTACCTGTAGGCTCTTTTGAAAACCAGCTGATTTAAAATAAATCATATCCCCGTCCACTGTAGTAATTCAGCAGAAGGAACTGCATTCAGAGCCAGGGTGTTTAGGAAGAAATAAGTCTCAAAAGAAGAGGCAATTCACACCTTTTCCAGCCTTGGAATTGCCAGTGCTTTGCAGATCAGGAAAAGTAGCATTAGCTCTTCCTGTAATAGCAGCCTGTGTCTGAAGCTCTATTTTTGTGTCGTGTCTGAGGCAAGTAATGGGAGCCTGGATGTGTGGAAGGGGGGAGTGCCAGGAGGCCTGCAGACAGTGACTGCACACACTGCTGGCCGTGCCTCACCCCAGAACCACCCCTCAGGTCCCCTTATTTGAGTCAGCACATTTCGATAGGAGCTGTTGTTTTGAAATCTTTTCCTCTTGCTTTTTCTTTATCACCCTAATTGCTCACCCGAGGAATTTAATGCTGCCTGTAAAAGCATCAGAGCCATCAGCCCAGCATCACCGGCCACCACCACCCCTCCTGACTCTCTCGTTAACTTATATGGTCACATCCCCAGCTGCCCTGGTTCCCTGCTGTAAAACAATCCTTCCTCTGTGAGAAGCTGTGGAATTTCCCTTATCGATGGTTCAAATGACTCCTGCTTGTAAACCTCTTACTGAGATGTTCCTTGATAGCCTTTCCTCTAGGGGCAGGGGGAAGGGATGGGAGCGAGGGGTGATCACTTGGAGCTGTTATTTCAATTCCCTGGCTTTACTGCCTTGCCCACACATCGCAGGAAAGTGCTGCTGCTCCTTCAGCATCTCTAAGTCGGCCTGTGGCTGCATTTCTGGAGTTCAAAGTGCCCCAGCCAAAGGCCTGGTGCTGTCAGGGCAGTGTGAGCAGGATCTGTGCATCAGCAGCCAGGTGAAGCTCACTGTTTACACATCTCCCAGCCTCTTCCCAGGGAGGATTTGTCAAGCCTGGCTAGTTTGCACACTGGCCATTTGGTCCTTTATCTGCCAGCCACACACCTGCTGTTCCTTCCATCTGGGTTGTTGGGCCCTGGCAGTTTTTCTTGTTAACCACTGTTATCTCCCAGGTCTTGTAGGCTTCCCATCTTAAAGATTGATCTTAGACCTCTATAAAGTGCTTTCAGGGAGGGACAGAATCTCATTTAGGAAAAGTCTTGATCTCCACTGAACTATTTCAGGTAATCTCTCTGATCTTGTGGTGAATAGCTTGATGAACTTTGGGTTTTGGGAGGTACTGCTGGCCACGATTTAATGCTGAACGTGACCGCTGAAAGCTTTTCCTTTTCACTTGTATGGAGTGCCACACCATTGGCCTTAAGGCAATAAAGGGATTTTATTCTCATAACCCATCCTGGAATTGTGTATGAGGCACATGGCAGAGGGGCCATATGTGGCATACCCTGCAATGCTCATCCAGCTGCCTAACCCACCACTGCTCTCTTAAGATCTTTTTCCCAAGTGTCAGCAGCCAGACAGATGCAGACAGTTTCCTGCCACAGTGGTCCTGCAGTGCTGCAGCTCTAGGAAATCAGGGGCCCTGCCCAGGGACCCTGGGGAAACTTGTTTTTTCTTCTCCTGTTGAATGAATTTCCATTTGCTACAGGAGCTGTGAAAATCTTAATTTAATTTTACTTTTTTTTTTTCTGAGCTGTCATTTGTAGAGAAGCTGAGAGATGTGAGTACTCGAGGACCTGTTTGTAGAAAATTAAGTAGGTCATTTTGGCAGGGTTTGGGCTAAAAAAACCTGGAGCCTGAAGCCTGTGAACATTTTAAAAGCTGACACTGCAACCACACTTGTTCATGATATCCATGAGTCCATATTCTCCTCTGAATCCAGCCTCATGTAAAACACTAAAAGGACATAACACTAGAATTGCAGGGTGAGGACACAGGCACTGTTTGCCATTGGAAGAGGAATTACCTGGCATGCTCCCAGATGAAGCTCTAAGCTTCTCTAAGTATTCTCTCTTGTTTTGATTGCCTTTAACCAGCTTTCACTCCAGATAAAATGCCAAACCCTCTTTGGAGTATCCAGTTTTTGCCAAGTCCTGGGGACAGAAGGCAAAGGTCCAGTGTGATGCATGGAACCTTGTTGCACAGCTGGAATATCCCTTCTCTAAAAAATGTCCTGGTACTTCGAGGCTCTGAAATTTGCACAAGGGAGCATAAATGTCATAGATCTTGTCGAGATAACCCTGGTTTCTGAACTAAAAGGGCACCTCTTTTCATTGGCCCTGTAATTCCCACCCGTTCTGCTGCTAGTGCTCAATTTGTTGGGAAATTTCTACATCTGATGAGAGTTGACAGGGCTGAGTCCCCACTCCTGTACTAATTGCTGATAGCTGCCAATGCAGGGGTCTTCACAAAGGATGTAGAGTCATGCACTGATACCATTTTAAAGCAGAAATTTCATGCAAACATAACATGTGCATCCCTCAAACGACTCCAGTGAAATGCAAAAGAGAAAGAGTACAATCAAGGCATCTGAAATTGAAAGGGAGCCTCTCCTCAGCTCAAGGCCTGTGCTGGAAGAGGGACCTGGAGAGGCCGTGGAAGGCTGTGGAAAACCAACACTGCCCCAGCAGAGCCGGCGGGGCGGGCACGGGGCATCAGGGGCATCACGCTTGGCAAGGCCAACTCTGCTGGCCCCTCTCATCTGCCTGGTGAGGAAGAGGAGTGTCAGGGGGTTTTTTAAACAAAACAATGTTTTTAATTGTTTTTTCCACATAAATGGAAGGAACCTTATGCAACAGCAGATCCTTCTGAACAAAATGGCTGTGTCCGCTGAATACTTTTAAAACAAAGGAAAAAAAATGAGAAAAACTGTTTCAAAACTTTTTAGTGTCAAAAGCATAAACTCAGAAATCCTGACTTTTTCCAGTGTGTGTGGTGAGTGCTGTAACCCTGTCATCAGTATCTCCCCTGACTTTTTCAGGGGTGTTTTTTTCCTGTTTTGTTTTCTGCTTGTCGATATTGTCTGTGTGGTCCTAAGGCTGGGGCAGTTACCAACAATGTGTGTCTGTTGTCGGATTGAAAACAAAGATAGTAGTAGAACTGAAAAAGATGTGTTTTAAAAAATATATAAAAATAAATTTCATTAAAAGGAATTCAAGTAAAGAAGCAGCAAAGCCATGACTCCTCCTCTCGGGATTGTACGGAAAAGGACTTGTGGGCTTATAATTATAACCTGTTGCCTTTCACAGGCTTTTGAGGTCCAAGGCAGCTTGGCCTCGTAGGAAATGTTACAAACCCTGCATAAATTCCCGCTTTCCCAGGTTTATACTGTCCACGTGTAAGACAGCAATGGGCAGAATGAAACAGTGGAAGTCAATCTTTTCTGATAACAGTTATCAACACCAGGTGTCCCCTAAGGTGGGAACCACTGATGTGAATGGGCCGAACTCTTTGGCCAAATTTTCTGTTTTCTCCATCACACCCCTCGATGCCAAGGACACAAGCAAGTGCAGATCAGCTGGTGCAGGTAGTTGTGTGTAGATTCATTATCCAAGTTGTGTTTCCTTGCCTCTGGTGTTGGTCACGTACCCGAGCGTGTTATGGGGCAGGAAAGCACCAGCAGCCACTTTCTGCTCTGGTTGCCTTAAAGACTTGCATTGCTTAAAAGGAACAACGTGAGGCTAAACTGGTGTGTGATGTTAAGAAAAAAACCCTGACAAACCGCTTTGCCTATGAGCATAATTAAAGAATTTCATTAAGTGAATGTATTTCTATGATGAGATTTAAACAGGCTGTTGTCCCCATTTTGCAACCTTACTTCAGATCTTGAAAATCAAGTCAATTTGGTTTGCTTTTGAGTAGATATTCCCATTAGGTTCTTGGTGCTTTGGTCGGGCTTTTTGTTGAAAACGTTGGTTTCTTTAAACTGGTGAAAAATGGATTTATTGGTCACGTATACTCTTATTTGTTATAAAACGTGGTTATCTTAAAAACCAAATTTGAAGCCAGATTTTCCATTGTTCCTTTTCTCTGCCCCATCTTCCCAGCTCTCTGTGGACGAGGCCAAGTCCTTCCTCCCTCCCTGCCCAGGGGTGGCTGTGTTTGGCCCCTCATTACATGTTCATTACAGTATACCTGGGGAGGCTTTAGTGTAAGATGCCTTTATTTGTTCAGATGCTGGAGGAGGATTAATCCAATGGGACCATGAAGAGGGGAATAATTTCTGTGCCAGCCCAACATGCTGCTCCATGCCCACTAAAACAGTATATTGCTGTTTCCTTCCAAGGCAGTGAATGAGGAGAGCTGCACACCGAGTTCACAAATCATCTGTGGGATGCTCCATCCCCTCCAGACAGACACAGATCCCTCATTTGCTTTGGGAGAGACATGTTGCACTTTAGTGGAGGGGGAGACAGGCTTTAGTGGTGGGATCTGGTGTACTTGAATTCCTTTTGGAAATGACAGCAGCGGGAGACATTGGTGTCCGTGATGCAAGTGCACACGCTGCCTTCAACTTGTATGTGTTTTATTGCTGGAGTCATGTTACTGACAGGATAATGACATTGCAAAGAAAATGTGTTATATTCAACTTTGCCTTGATAATATAAACACTTTGTTCTTTTTTTTTTTCTTCTTTTTTTATTCACAGACTAAGTTCATCAGGAAATTATAAAATTATTTAAAAATTCTGTGCCCTGTCTTTATTTCAGTATATGTTGCTTGGTGCCCTCTCCTGCGTGCCCAGGATGGGAGGGCAGGCAGGAGGGCTGAGTGGCTGTTCCCTGACACCAGGCTTGAGGTCCCACCTTCCCCAGTGGGACAACCCTGCTGGGGGTTTTGGCTGCACCACATGCCTGGCAATGCTCATGGACACAGCTGGGGCTGTGGAGGTGAGGGACTGGCAGTGACAGGGATGTCCCAGATACCCCTGGACCTCACATGTCAGGTGAGTGGAGATAAAACAGCTGCTGTTCACAGTCAGCTGTTCCCTTTGTCTCTCCTGCCTGTTTTCCAGGTCAGTGTGATGTAAACGTTGCTAATGAGTGACTGAATTCCAGATGTGCATCCCGTGTTGAGTCAGCGTCTGGGTCACATCTTCCAGAGCAATGTGCCTGGAAAGCCTTGCTGGGGAAAGGCCAGCAAGACTGTCCTACTGAACATGTTCCTGGTGAAACCTGGATGTGGGTCCTGTCCCTTGGGATGAGCTGTGCTCCCTGCAGCGCTGGAGGAAATGGGCTCTACCCACTGTCCAGTCTCCAGATACCTTTTGATGACATGGGAAATTGCCTGAGTAATGCCACAATAAAAATTTCATTTCTCCTGGCATTTTTGACTGTTCTGAAGAGAATAGCATTGCAACACTGAGTCCCACTGGTAGAACAATGTCCGTGCTAAACACGCTCCACCAGATTCTCCGCAGCTACCCTGAAGCCCTGACAGCACAGACCTCCCCAGGTTGGGACACTTTCTCACCCATTTCTCATCATTTCTTTCTCCTTTTGTCTGTCTGTGCAGCCAGTTTTTCTCTGGGCTTTCTTGCTGGCCTTGTCCCTTCTGCTTTTCCGTGATTTATCATTTCATGGGGCTCTTAAGGTCCTGACTTGTTGTTTCAGTACAAGTGACTACCTGTGTAGCAGGAACAGGCATCCTGATCTCAGTGCCTGGATGCTCCCTTCCCTTTGCTGATTGGATTTCAGTCACTTGGGCTTCAATCAGGCATGTAAAGCAGTGTGTGGAAGAAGGATGCGTGGGGATTAAGGGTCTGAGGAGCTTTGGGAGGAAGAGTCCCTCAGCCCCTTGGTTCCCAGCCTGGTTTATGTTCGCTCAAGCATCTTTGGCTGAGAAGGGGACTCGTGATTCCTGTCAGGCCAGGGTGGGCCTGGCTTCTGCAGCACAGTCCAGATCAGCTGAATGAAACCACGTGCCACATAAATTAACCAGGTACTGTACAGCAAGGTACCCACCAGCCTGATCATGGCTCAAACACTGCTTCTGAAGGACTTGTCCTTTTTAAAGATGAGAAGTGGAAGGGCAGGAGTCCGAGCAGGCCAGCACATCTGCAGGGAGAGCTGAGCTGAGCTCTGCAGCCCACGCTGCCTCTGCTGCTTGGTGGGTTGCAGGGCCATGTCCCTGCAGGCTGACTCATGTTTTGGATGGCCCATAACAATAACACTGTTCGTGCTGAAAAGACAAGATGCCAAACGCCTTTTTTTGCATTATCAGGTTACCTTTTATGCATTGTGCAGTAAAACACGAGGCATCTGAACAGAATTCTCTGTGTTGGCTGCAGCTACTGTGACACTGAGCAGGCGAGGCAGCAGTGGAAACAGCAAATGGTCAGCCCTGGGATCAAGCACACACAGATTTGAAACATTTTCCTTTGCAGATGGGTTCCTAGAGGTGTGCACAGCCCCTGTATTGCCCAGGCTCCTGATTAAATATGGGCCTTCTGTAGTGCTCTAGCCAGGATGACTTGGGAAAACCTGCTTTTCTAAATCACACCAGCCAGGGAAACTGCTGAAACCACATCTGCAATCCACTGAGAGAAGCTACATATTTAGGATCTCCTGTTCCTGACAGGATCTGCTGTGCTCGTGCTGCAGATGCCCTCTGCTTATGTGTATCGAAGCCGTAGGGGGCACCAGCCAGCCCAAAGATCACCCCAAAGCAGTAATTAGGGCCAATTGCCCATGCTAATGATCTGTATGTGACTAGTGACCTTTAGACTGGGATTTTGAGATATCGAGTAGCTCTGCTCAGTGGGCTTCAGGATGTTTAGAAATCTCAGGCAAGTAGCCAAAGTCTTCTTTCTTTAATGTCTTGAAAAACCCTCAAACTCAAGTAGGGCATATGACCTGGGAAAGGAAATGTTTTGTAGGTGGATATAGATTAGGTGCAAACAACATTTTGCATATCAAGCAAACAGAGCCATCCACCTTGTGTTGATAGACCTTATTTCTGAGCACCCTGGTGATGTATTATAAAACATAAGTGGAACAGCTGGGACCAGCTTGGGTGTAGCTGTGGGGTTACAGCAAGTGATTCTCAGGGTGTGGGCTTTAAGTCCATCTGGTTTTAAGTACATGAGCAGTAGCTTTTCCCAATGTTTACAATTGCAAACATTGAAACTGTTCTAGAAGATTGCCTAAGAAGTTAAATATTTAGTCCCAGGTACTGCAGCCTGCTTGTGTGAAGTTGTTGCTTACTTCAGTGGGAATTCAGCTCCAAAAATGTCTATGGACACAAATCTTGTGACAAGGAAAGTTAAAAAAACTTTTGGCTTCTTTATGTATTGCTAAAAAGGATGGGTGGCTGCTGTAGCTCAAACCCCATCCTAGAAGGATTTTTGTTCAGCTGAGTAAACCTTTCATTTTCTGTAAGAGCACACCATTTTGGGGAACCACAAGTCTTGGAATGTATATGAACGCTTTTAACCTTTCTTATATAATGCACAGAAGCTGGTTTTATCTCTAAGCACTGTATTCTCTTGTAGCCCAATGCACTGGAGTGCACGTATGCACATGTGGGTCTGTGCCCATCTGTGTGCTCATATATAAATATACAGAGCTGCCCACTGGAAACCTTGCTTAGAGAATGCCAGACCTGCAATGGCAAAGGCCTGGAAATTAGAAAATCCACATGACTTCATGCCTGATATGTCCATGATGCAATTTTCAGTGAGGTATTTATGTAACTATTTTTTTGCCAGATGCTTCCTTCATTAAGTGTGCAGGATGAATTGATTTCTTCAGACTGGTAATTGCACAAACCCTACCACTGCTGCCATCTGAGAGCAGCAGTTCTCTGTCACAAGCCTCTCATTCCTTTGGTTCTTTAAATTGTCCCTCCTGCTAGTGGTAGCTTAGACATCAGGAGGGCTGCTCCTGCTTGGGCTGTGTCTCCCTGGGCTTTCCAGCACTTCCCCATGCCCACATCTCTGACCTGTGATTGCCCCCACTGATTTCTGGTGGGTTTGATAATCTTCACCTAGCAGAGAGGAGTTCTCTTTCTTCAGCCACAGAGCTGAACATTAACTGTGATCAGGCACCCTAGACTGCCTGAGGCTTGTCAGGAATTCAAAGACTTGGAGATACAGTTTGGCATCATTTAAATGGAGGTAACAATGTTCTTCCCCTGTTCTTCCCAAAGCACAATGACTTTCCCAGCCAGGTCATTCCTGGCAGCAGCACAAGCCTTTCCCAAAGTCCCAAATGAAACATTTGAGACTGCCTGACAGCTGAAGTGACTGACATGTCACAGAAGGGGCACATGTTTGCAGACAGGTCTGTAGGCTGCTGTTGCAAAGAGCTCCAAAATGCTGTCAGATACTGAATGACTGGAGGACATGAAATACCTGCACGTGGGATGTAAAGACTGAGTGCAAAGTGCAGAAGGAGGTAAGTTAAGTTTGATTTCAGCATCTCATGCTGGTATCTTGATTATCTGCATAAGAGGAAGCCCTACAACAGGGTTTTTTTGTGGAAAACCAGGAGTCTGCAGTAAGGATGATGGATGATAAGGTCTTTCCTGCTGCTCAGCAAGGCCAGAGAGGACAATGGTAGCTGGCAGCTGCTGTGTCAGCTGCCATCCCTGCCTTAGGTTTGTGTGGGGCTGGTAGCACACTCCCTGCCAGTCACCAGGGCTCAGCTCACTTGCAGCAATCTGTTCAGCAGTTGCTGCTCCGTGGTTCTCATTGTCTCCTCAGATGACAAACCAGCAAAATGCTTTGTGGCACCCAGTTTTTCAGCTCTGCCAACTTCCAGTGTGTCTCAGAAAGCAGCAGCCACTTCTTTTATCTTTATTTATTAATCCAAATTGGTTACACACTAGGGGTTTGCTGGTCACTTTGGACAGCCTTCAGCCATCTGGCAAACACAAGAACTACTGGCCCAAAGCACAGGGTGCTGCTGCTCCTTCAGGAGGAGAGTTGCTGTCTCCTGCAAACTCCTTTGTGACCATTTCTAGTACAATACTATAAGATGCCTCTTTTTCCTGCCCCAGTGATATGAGAAGTGTGAAACACTGTCTTGAGGACAGATAAAAGAAAGACAATAAAAGAAACTCCTTCCCCTTGTGCATTCAAAGTGCTCCATCACTGCAGTGATATTGCACACCAGAGATTGTGCTTCCCCCAGTGCCCTCTGAAGGGTCCTCCCCTGTTAGTTTGGCAGCAGTGTGACACCTTGCATCCAAAACAGATCCCTCACTAGACCCTGGAGGAACCCGGAGGAAATGACAAAACTGGGATTTGTCAGCAAAACACCCTGCAAGTTCACATCTTCCATCAGGAATCCACAGCCATGGCCATCCCTGGTGTGGCAGGGAGGGATTGATATTTGTCACCCCTCATGGACCTGAGGAGGGTTCAGCTGCTCACCCAGCCCACGAGCCTGGAGTGCCATGGAAAGGCAGCAGCTGCTGGCTTCACACTGAACTGCAGGAACAAGCATTTGGCCAGATGGTGGATGGTGGAGATGTGGGGCACCCAATGCAATAGCAGCCCTTGCAGTCTCCCCCCAGTAGCCCAAGCCAAGCACAAGGACTTCAAGGTGCCAGTGAAAGGCTGCTCCCCACCCTTATTTTAGGTTGGAGGCTTTAATTGCCCCGTTTGTTAATGAAGTGATGACTCCTGACAGCAGCAGTGGTAACACAATTGTTTATGCTCATCTGTCAGAAGAGCAGATCAAAGGCACCTCTGGAGCTGCAGACAAATATCAGCAGGATGACCCAGAGGCTTCCCCTGTGTGAGTGACAGACTGGAGCATGAGATCATTGGGAAACCAGTCCTGGCTCTGTGCAGCACAGGGACCCAGCCTAATGCTGAGCCAGAGCTTTGCTCTGTGTTTGCTTACAGCTCAGTAGTGGCAGGGGCTCCAGAGGGTGACACCAGCTTTCCCTGGCTTTGTTTTTCTAGGGAGAAGCCTTGTTCAGCACAGCTCTGTCTCTGTGCTCATCCTCAGGTGTGCAATCTCCAGATGGTGTCTGGGCAGGTTCAGGCACAGCTGAGCCTGGGGCTGTGTTGCTGTGGGTGTGCTGCAGCCTGGTGCTGTGCAGTGAGGGTGTCAGGGTCCCCTGGGAGCCCCTGTGCATGGCTTGGAGCCAAACCCAGCCTGCTGTGGGCTGTCTGGGTGTCCTGAAGCCCACCCTCACAGCAGCACCACCTTCTCAACAAGGAACAGGTGAGGAAGCAGAAGAAAACACACGAGAAAATCAGCCAAGGACGAGCCAAAAGCCAGCTGCCCCTGCTCTGCCAGCCTGTAGCAGCTGCACTTCAGCCTCTGAATGGAGCACTCACACCTGGGGGTTCAGGTGTTCCTGGGAAGGTTCCCATAACTCACAGCCAATGAATGATGTGCTCCCCCCTAAAACCCAATTTTATACCCTCACTGAGGTCCACAAGAGGCAGATCTGGGCCCTCTGAACCTCACAAAATCTTGTTTGCTCTCCACAGATCTCTGTGCCTGATGTTATTCATGCTCTGCCATAAAAGGGATTCCATACAAGCCGTGTCTTGAAAGGTGTCAAAATACAAGGGTACAATCTTCCATGACATTTGGTTCTTCCAAACACAGCCCCTGAAACCCTGTGATGGAAAGGGGGGTGCTCATCTGCATTTACCAAAAAAAGAAACCCAAAAAAAGAATTCCAGCTCTCGCTGCTGGAGGGAAATAAAGAAAAATGTAGCTTCAGTGAACAGTAAAGACTCAGAAACAAGGATCAAATCCACAAAAATACTCCTCCAAGAGTGAAAAACAAGACCCTAGGTACGTGAGCAAATATATTTTGGGGCATGAATCATGGTGTCTTCTGTTTTTGTGGGCTTCTTTGGGTTTGGGGGTTTTTTGCTTTGGGTTTTTTGGGGAGTTTTTCTTTGGTTTTTTTGCGGGTGTGTATAATTACAGTCCCAGGATATGATGAAATATTCAGTGATTTGGTGTAACTTCAGATGCCACAAGTGGTGTTAGCAGGTAGGTGCTGTGCACATCCTGGAAAATCCATGTCTCAAGCTGAAAATTCAGAGTCATTACTTAAGAATGTCAACCACAGAAAATAAAGAACATATACACAATTGGACTTACATTACGTGGGGCCACTCTGGTGTCTTTAATTTTACCTTTGCAAGAGTACCTGACAGGATTCTGAGCTGGAACTCCTTGGCTTCTACCTCTTTAGTTTCTTGCATGTGTAAATGCACACAGACACACAGACACTTTTTCCATGAACAAGCCCTTGAAAGTGCCATGGCATCATCACTATCCTTGCACAGCCCTTTGCCTGGTGGCTGAGCACAACTTCTGAGTGCCTGAGAAGAAAACCATGTGGTTTCTTCCTTCTTTGTACCTTGTGACTGCACTGGTGCTTTGGTTATTATGCTTTCCACCTCTGCTTATTTGTGTTTTTAGTGCTGATGTTTGTGTAAGCCCATATATTACCCTTGCTATATATATATATATATATATTTGTTTAGAAGCTACACTGTCCAGAGATTATATTTGTGTTCCCTTCAGCTCTCACTGTGAAGGTGAAACTATTAAGCAAAGGCATTTGTCATCAAAGGGCACTTTAGAGCCTACAAAACACGGTGGTTTTCATACAAAGGCTGTATTGTCACCAGCTTGGTTTGCAGGAGGTCATCAGAGCAGCACAGCCAGGAGCTGCAGAGTCTTGCTGACACTCTCCAGTTTGTCCCTGGGATTTGTGGGACCCAGAAATAAAAACAGGAAATGTGCTGTGGCTTCACCAGCTGTAAATAGTGAGTGTCCCCGGGCTGTGTGAATCCCTCCCAGGCAGCTGCAGCAATCACACGCCTGGCAGACACTTCAATTCACATTTTCCATTTCCCTGCCTGCTGCCCTAATCCTCCCTCTGCAGCCCCACAGCCCTACCATCTCTGTCCCACTGCCCTGTTCTGTGCAGTGATGTTCCCAACCCATCCAGCCTTTGCTGCCTGGTGGCACTGGTGGCACTGGTGGCACTGGTGGCACCGATCATGCCCTCCTGGCTTGGTGTCTCAGCACATTTCATTTCCTTCCCTTCCACCTGCCAGGCCACAGAGAACGTGCCACCCTCCCCAGGAGCCAGCTCTGTGTGTGTCACCTGTGTGTCCCCAGGGCCACCAGGGCGTCAGGCTGGCCCCAGAGCCGGGAGTGCCCCAGCCAGCAGTGACTCAAAGAGGCACCAAGCGAGCACAGGGAGTGGCTCTCAGCCCTGGTTTGGCCTTTATGGGGTTCTGCCCTCCGTGCCCATTTGCAGTGGTGCCTGTGGGGCCTGGCAGGGAGAGGAGGCTGGACCCTCTCAGCCCATCCTGTGCCCCTCTGCCCTGGCATGACCCCACACAGCTCCATGGCAAAGCTGGGTGTAATGTCTGGGTTGTGTCTGTTCCCTCCTTTAGCTGAAGCTCCTGTGTGGGATAAATCCCAGTGATTATCAGGAGAACAATCCCCTTTCAACCCATCACTGCTAGAGCCAGGACTACCTTTCAAAGGAAGAAATTATGGAAGAATGGAAGAATGTTTGGGCAAGTGAAGTAAGAAATTACAAAGGGGGAAGGAAGGGAGGGAGGAAGGAAGGAAGCAAGGGAGGGAGGAAGGGAGGAAAGAAGGGAGAAGGGAAGGGAGGAAGGGAGGCACCTCTCTGCACACACTCCCAGAGGCTGTGCTGCACACCCACGTGCTGTGGCCCCTGCTGAAGCCCAGGGTTACCAGCACAGCCCAGGTTTAATTACACCTCAGGAAGCAGGGGAGGCCAAGAACCAGGACTTCAGAACGGGATCAGCCATTCGAATGGACAATAACAGTATCCAGAGTTGTCATAACTCATGCTGATAGAGAGTTTGGAAAGGATGTACAACTCTTCACCTCGGGGTTTAAGCCAAGTAGAAAAGACTGAGAAACTCAGGCCGAGAGGAGGGGACTCCAGGGGCAGATGAGCTCACTGTCTGGCTATGGCCATGGCCCTGTGCCTCCCCAAACCCTGAGCTGTGGGGAGGAAGGGAGGAAAGAAGGGCCTGGGGACCCTGGGCTGGCCCCAGGGCCCTCTCCTGTCCCCCTTGCCCAGCAATGCCATGGGACAGGTGATGCTTACCTGTCCATGGGAGGGAGGGGGGGGGAGCTCTCCCAGCTCCATGGAACAAAACCTAACTGTGTCCTATCCATCCCCATGCCATCAGGGGATGCAGAGCAGCTCTCCCACACCCATCTGTGGCTGGGCTGTCCCTGCCAGCCAGCAGTGAGGGCTGGGGGGGCTCTCTGGGAGCCAGGGGTGCCGGGGGGCTGCTGAGGGGGGGCAGTTACAGTTTAACTCACCCAGCCCACAGAGCTCGCTGCTGGGAGTGCCTGTCTAATCATTAAAGGGCTAAACGAGGAGGCCTGAACTCTCTGTGCTCTCCCCAGCCTTGCTGCCAACTTACGTGGAGCCAGGCAAGCCAGGCTTCACCCAGGTCAGCCTGGCTTCTGCTGCACCCTCTAAACCCCACAGTCTTCACGAGGGCTTCTGGTTATGTCCTCTCTTGGTTTTCTAAACCCACTTAATGGCTTGGCTCTCCCGTTTGCAGCAGGACTGTGGAGAGCTGCAGCTGTGGGAGAGCCATTCCCTGACCCACCCTCCCCACTTTGGACCTCAGCATTCAGGAACGCAGCTGCAGACACTGAATCCCTTGATGGGTTCTCAGATCTGTGTGTTGAGGACCAGGAGGGCAGGGACAAACCAGACAGAGGAAAATGTGCAGGCACAGGAATATGAAGAGGTGGCCTGGCTCTGGCAGGGCTGCACATGTCAGCCTGGCTGTCTCCATCTGACCTCTGGAGCAGCCCCCAGGGCCATCCAGGCAGGGACATCAATCCCAGGGACCCTACCAGTGCATGCTGAGGTGAGGAAAGGTGTTTGCACATCCTACCGTTGCTGCATTCCCTTTGTGTCCTGTGCTGGCAGAAGGGAAGAGAATACTTGGAGATGTCCACCTTTAAACCCCACAGGATTACCAGTGACCAGACCCTGGCTGACTCTTTGTCTTTTCTCAGCAGGGTGTCCCTGAGTCCAGGATGGATTTTTCTTGGTGATGTCAAGCCAGATGAATCCTGGTTTAATTGACCGTGAGTGAAGTCGTGCTTTGATGGTTAATGTTATACTTGGGGCTGGGAAAACTACTGCAAAATCATAGCAATTAGAGCTGGAAATGATTCGAGTCATCTCATTTATTTCCTCTCCCCCGTCGCTGTCTCTCCTGGCACGGGGGCAGTGAGGTTCCCAACACGTTGTTGGGTCCTGCCTCTCTGACTCAGGCAGTGGAGCATCCACGTGTCCCTGGGGAGACAATTCCATCACTTCAAAGACGTCAACCTTAGAAAATGTTTCAGAAGTTTAGCCTTTCCTTTTGTGGAGTGCCACAGATTCTCAGGTCATGAGCTTTGTGCCCCAAGGAAACTGGCTGCTCCCCACAGGGGCAGTGCTGGGAAGGAGGTGGTGCTTTTCTCTGGAGTTTGCAGGGGCAGGTAGAGAATGTGGGGGTGGGTCAATGCAGGTTTTCACACCTGCAAGGCAGGTCAGATCAGGTAGCTTGTCTGGAACGAGCTCTTCTTTGGCAGGGGCTCAAGATTTATTTTTTTTCCCCCCCGTTTCCAGATTTTTATTCTGTGAATTTCACCTTGACTCATAACAATCTCATTGCTGGAAATGTGTCCAGTTCCTCACAAATTCACTTTTCATTTCCTTCTACCCCACCACAGGACGGTGGGGCAAGTGGTAAAGGACAAAAGAAGTCCCTGTCAATGAAAGAAGAAGAGTGAGTATTCCTCCTCCATGAAAGCTGTCCCAGGATAGGCACCAGCTCTGCCTCAGCTCCACCCTGCAGGCAGAGAGCACGGCTGACCAGGGGGAAGATCATTGGCCAGGTGCTACAGGGATGGAAGAAACTTCCCAGGAGATCAGAGCTTATGAGCACCACAGAGCTGCTGGGCTGGGCTACCCCTGCATTAAGAGAAGTTGGAGCTACGTGGCTGAGCTTCTACTGCTAAGGTCTCCTGATTCTCAGTATGTTCTGCAGGGTCCTGCCCTTTACTGAGAGGGATTCATATTCCTTAATACATTTTAAATTGCTCCTCTCCTCTGCTGAGTGAGCTTACTATTTCCACATCTCAAACAGTCTGAGCACTCTTCCTGCTCACTATTAGTAGAGAGAGACACAAGAGAGAGATACAATAGCCACTGCTGTAGTAGAAGAGGACAATTGGAGCCATAGGAATGTTCCTGTGAGATGCAGAGAAATAAAACCAGCTTGTGCTGCCCAGGGAGCTGCATGGGTTAAGCTGCTTTGTGCAACTGAGCAGATGGAACCTCTTCCCTGGGTGTGCTGTACAGTTGTCTCCCACCAATGTTAGTCACATCCCAGACTCTGGCCAAGGAACAGAGTCCACATCCTGCCCAGATCCAGCTGTGGATGCTGTCCATTATTAAATCAGCAAGGCTTAATCATATGGGGACACGTAAAGAACATATGGACAACACCTCTGGCAGCTGAGATGAGACAGGAGCCCCTCCTTGCTGGCAGCTGGTGCCCCCCTTGCCAACACCTGGGAAGGATCAGCCCTGGCCAGATACAAGTGCCCTTCTCTCATCTGCCCTGTTCTCTAGATGCAGGAATAGCTTCAGTGGACAAAAACTATGGAATGGCATCCATAGGGTGGTGTTTTGGTGGAGGATAAGGCAATCTTGTGGGGGAGACTAGCATAAAAGATGGCAATCAACTTTTTCCTCCCAGGAAGAGAATGAAGACGTTTCAGCAGAGAGGACACAGTCAGGTAAAGCAATTGGTGGTCTCCTGTCATCACCCACCCACACCAACACCACAACCAACTCATTCTGTGGGGCTTTTTGTCCTCAGCAGTGGCAGCACTGCCAAAACATCCTCCTTGTGAGACACAGACCTCTGAGAGGGGCCATGCACCTCGTTCCTACTGGCTGAGGACACCTCACCTCTTCCCAAGCCCTCCAAGTGGCCAGCTGGGAAAGCACTCCCGCCCCCAGCTGTCCCTCCTGCCCTTCCTGGCACCCAGCATCCCCTAACACACACATAAGTACCTCCCAGTGGCCCTTCTCGTCCCACCAAAGCCAGAGTGGAGACATCAAGGGTGGATTAGAGCTGCAGGAATTGCCATCTTCCTCATGGGCTATGCAGAGGCCAGCATGGTATTTCAATAACCTAGTCTCTTTGTGGAATAATCCACATGACCCACAGCTGGAGGTTTTAAGGAACATGTGCATCCAGTGCTGCCCATCCATCTCTGCTGGTGGCTCTGCCTTCCCCATCTGCTCCCTCTAACCCTGCTGTAAGACACCATCCCAGGCTGTGAAGCAGGGCCAGCCCAGGGGGGATTCCTGTGAGGAGGGATGAGGATCTCTGCCCTGCTGGCCTGCTGTGGCCAGCTGTCCCTTGGAGCACCAAAGGTGGAAAGGCACGTTACTCTACAGACCAAGCAGCTTGTTACTGAGCCTCAGTTCTGTGACACTGCCCCTCACACCCCCAGGTCCCCAGGAGGGGTCCCTGCTGTTTGCTGGGTCCCCAGGGCAGCTCCCTGCCCTTCCCCTCTGCAGCCTTAAGGTGCAAGTGAGAAGTTGGACAGACAAGCAGGAAATAGCAGCCCATATGGTAAACAGGTTTTACCTCAGAGCAAAAGAGCTGGTACCTAAGATTTCCTGCAGCCAGCTGCAATTTCAAGACTTCCTCTGCCCTCTAATTAGTTGGCATTTGCTGTACCAACTATTATCTTTCTGGTTACACAGTGCTGAGGACAATGGCTCCTTATTTCCTGCCACAAACACTGGGTTACTATTTACCTCTAGCTGTACCTCCTCTGTCTCCTATTCCCATTAAAAGAAAGTATCATTAATGACTGCAGTGATGGGAAACGCTGGTGCAGTTGGTCATAAATTAAGACAGTTGGAGACTTCAATTACTTGTAGTGTGTAGCCTGTATTCAAACACTTACCTGCTCCTCTAAAAATGCTCACATATTTCCACTCTGAACCCAAATGGATGCTCAGAGCTGCTTGAAACAAGATGCTTGTGTCAGGGTGCATGCCTCAAGCTGCACTTTGTTCCAAGCCAGTACAAATTTGAGGAATTCCAGGGGCCCAAATGGCTCCCTGATGTAATTCCATTTGGATCCTTGTATGTGTGAGTCTGTGTAGGTGTAGGAGCAGCAAGGTGCTCTTTGCACTGCCTGTGAGGCTCTGCAGCTCCTGCTGCGTGGGGACTGTGGATGCCTGATGATGAGGGGCCCAGAGATGGGGACCTGGACACAACAAGTGTAACTTCTGGCTGCTGCAAAGCTGCCACCAAGCCCAGGAGACCAGGCATGTAAATCCTGTCTCTGTGCAGTCAGCTGCCCAGCAGTCTTGGGGGCAAGGCACTGCTTCCAGCTACACCAACATAAATTTGCAGTGATGCTGCTAATGCCTGTGCAGCTACTCCCTGCTGCTGCCAGGAAAAGTGAGAACGGGATCTGGCTGTGAATCTGTGAAGTTTTATGGGAAGAAGGGTGGGGGACAGCCCCCAGTGTGATTCCTGGTGTTGCAGGCAAGGGATGGATGTGCTTGGTGAGTGCCAGCCCCATCAAGAGCTTCAGGCACTGTCTCCTCTGCCAAACTTTGCCAGTCTATTTTAACAGCATCCCCGAACCGGGCTCTGCCTCATTCGCACCTTCACTGCAACCCAGCTGCCCACCCGCGCTGGGAGACAGGTGCCAAAAATCCCTGCTGAGATATAGCAGTAGGTCACCGGGTCAAAAGCTCTCCGCTGGCGGCAGCCAGGAGCCCCGCTGCCCGTACCGGAGCGGTTCTGGCTCCCGGCACGTTGTCTCCCAGCAGGGTGCTCCGGAGCCCCCTCCGGAGGGCACGGAGCTCCCCGCAGCTCCGAGAGCGGCGGAGGGGGCCGGACACTTACAGCTGGGAGCGACACGCGAGTGCCCGAGCATCCCTGCGGGGGCTGCGCTGCTGCCGGGCACGGCGGGGCTGCGGGGGCGGCGGGGAGGGAGCCAGCCCGGTCGCCTCCAGCGCACGGGACCGCGCCGTTCTGTCCCGGTCGCCCCCTCAGTCGCCAGCACGGCCTCCCCCCGACGGCAGCGGCTCCGCAGCTCAGCGCCGGGCCGGCCCCTGCAGCGAGCCCCATCCATCCCGGCGGCGGCGGCGGC
>VZTR01022630.1:1380866-1407495 GCA_013400775.1 Chaetops frenatus | reverse complement strand
TCGGTGGTGTTACTGCAGTGGGAAAGACCTGCGGTGTCAGCAGAGGCGCTGCTGGGGTGCGAGGGGCCGCTCTCTGTGAGGAGGGATGCTGCTGGGTGCGAGGGATGCTCCTCCGGGGCGGCTGACGCCGTGCCGGTGGAACAGATGTTCCTCAGGCGTGACAGACATGAGTTCAGCAAAACAGATGTTACTCCGGTGAGATGGACCTCACTGTAAGCACAGGGATTTTACTGTCGGATGAAGATCCTTTCCCTGAGCCCGAGCACAGCGACTTTCCGTGAGAGCAGCCACAGTGTCCTCCTCAGCCGTGTGCCTGCGGTGTGGCAGCGTGTGCCAGCACAAACCATGGCATGTGGCCTGGAGAGGGTCCTTGTACTCCTGGAAGCACAGATCAAAGTGAAAGTGTGCCCGGTTTTACAGTACCAGGGCAGGAGCATCCCAGTTATGTCTGTAACAGACACGCTCTTTTATGAAACTTGGTTTTTCTTCTGGGAATTGTGGTGCAATACTTCCCTTAGTGGTACGGGTAAAACAACTTCCCCAAACATTTTTGTGTGCTCTGATACACTTTGTTGCCCCATGTTTTTGGTAGTTTTCCTCTGCCATCAGCTGAGTGTCCCTGTAAGGCTCTCTATCCAACCTTCACCTACCTCTTAATGCATTCCTGGCTGCCCTGCAGTGTGTGATCATCATCACTCTTGCCCTGCTGCCTCTACCCACCTGTTCACCTTTGGGGTCAGGGTTTTTTTTGTGACAGAGCTGTTTCTTACACGTTTACTGGCACTTCTTTTCTTTCTTCAATTTCCTCATAGCCAAAACCTTGGGTGCTTGTGCATCGCATTCCTTGTGTGCACCTGCACGTTTGCAGTGTGATCTGCTCTACTCTGCATCCCCAGCGCATGAGGGCTGTGTGCATCAGTGCTTCCTCACCTGCCTGGGTGTTGAGGGCTCTCTCTTGGTGCCCTTTATGAGGGCTTTAGAGCCCACACAGCATCGGGCACACACAGGCTGTCTCTCCTTTACACTCATCTTCGTCCGTCTGTCCCTTCGGAGCCTGCCTGGTGCATGCACATCTCTAATGCCTCCCCCACCTTCCCCACATCACACCAGCCCTCAAGAGTGAGCCTGTCATGGCCCTTCCTTCCCACATTTGCTGCTGGGCATCCACACCTGGGTTGAAGGGACCACTTTTTCTGATGGTGGCAGTTTCACCTGTAGATGGAGAACCAAGCCTGTGTACATGCTCTTCTTCCCAAAAGAGAAAGAAGTGGGGCTTTCTCAAAGCTGGCAGGAGAGAGACAGGCTCCTCTTAAACCAGTGTCCTGTGCGTGGACACCTGGGTTTAGCCAAGGTGAAGGTTGGACTCTGCAAGAATTCAGGTGGACTGTTTGTCACCCCAAACATCCAAGGCATGGGGTGAGTTGCCACATGTGCAGAGAAGCTAGCCCAAGTACTGGGAGTTTTATCTCCTTTAAGGAAATTAGCTGAGTCTGTGAGGATGAACTAACTGAGCTGCCCCTGTTCCAGCCGTGGGTTTCCTCTGCTCACAGGCTCCGTGCTCACTCACGTTTCTGTGCCCAGGAGTGTCTGCAACTGATTCCTTCCTTTTGGAAAGGAGTCCCTCCTGCAGTATTAGCACACCTCTCCTCTCAGGAGCTGTAGCACTCCCTGTGTCCTTTCCCTTGTCTCTAGTGCATTGAAAATGTCCCTCCACGTGTGACTGATCTCTGTTTAGGAAAGCTAAAACTGAAGTTGTGGCTGCAAGCTCTCAGCCCTGAGAGGTCTTCTTGCTCAGCCCTTTCCCTCCCAATCGGCCAGAATTCATTACATCAGTTGAAAAAAAAAAAAAATTTGGAAAGAGATAGGTCAAGAAAGTTTGGGGTCCAGTGTTTTAAAGAAAAATGAACATTCTTGTATAGCAAAGTCTCCAGGAGCTTGCTCTTTTAGGAAGAGATCAAATACAGTGAAATTTAAAGTTACCTTTAAGCTATTTCTCAGTTTTTCTAGCCCAGTAGGCCCCTTTGTTTCTGGACTGTTTCACATCTTGAGTCTTTTGTCCTGAAGTTGTTGGGTTTGGGTTTCAAGGCACACAGGAAAAACAGCTCTTTTCTGAAAACTGCATGATTGCTCATTTAAATGAATATAAATTGTTCGTATTCATAAGATCTTTCTTTTGTAGCAGCTGATCAAAGTTCGAGTGAAAGCCATTTCATCATTTCCAATAAATTGGACACACAGACACAGACACAGACACACAGAGCATTTCAGAGAGACTTTTAAACACAGTACTTTTAAAATCAGGATGTGGACAGCCAAGGCATGTTATGTAAGGCAGGACAATCTGTGATTTGATTCCACTTTTGCATAGAAGGGGAGCTTTGCTTCCTGGGAGAAGGCATACAGACTTTATTAAAACCAAAGGCAGCGCAGAGAGGGCTCAGGGGAATTTCTCCTGGGCTAAAAAAAACCCCAAACCTTTTCTAATGGGAGATTTCAGAAATGAGGACCGGGTAGCATTTCAGAAAGAATATTAAGATGTAGCATGGTGTGATACCGGACTGCTTTCAGCAGAGGAGAAGCTTGGAGAGCTTTCTAATTCAAGAAGAGAACTTAAGGCAAGTGGCTGGGGGTTTAAGCTCATTTAAGTTAGAAACAGGCAATGTTGTTAACAGCAGGGTGATTAACCTTCAGAACAAATGACCAAAGGCAGCGTTTGCTTCTCCAGCTCTTAAAATCTTCCAATAAAGATGGGGTGTCTCTTTGGAAAGGATGCTTTACTGAAGTGCAAGTTCTTGGGCTCACTGCAGAGACAACTGGCTGAGACCATATGGATGGAATTACAGACCAGACCAGACCCTGTGATCCACCCTCCCCTTCCAAGCTTTGGCTCAGGACCTGATAAAGCTGCTGCAAGCCCTGTGAGAGGTGGAGCTGTGGGGTCACTGGGGCAGATGGTCACCCCCAGGCACAGCAGGTCCCCAAAACAGGGATGCTCTCCCTGCCTTGTAACTGGACAGCTGCTGGCAGCCCATTGGAGATGGCTGAGTTTGCAGGGCCAGCTCCTTGGTTTGGCTTCTTTTACTCTTTCTTTTCCTCAGAAAGGGAGCTCAGAAGGGCTCTGGCACCCAAATGTCCACACTGGTGCTGTGGCCCCCGTGTTGCTCATTGTGTTTCCCGTGGTACTTTTCTTTTGCAAGGTCCCCTTGTGCCCTGTGTACCCAGGACTTGCACCTTTCCTTAGGCTGCAGTGTCCCCCCTGCTTCTTTCAACAGCTTTCCTGCTTGCTGGGGGTGCTGCCAGGCAGGAAGATGCCTGGAGCAGATGCTGGGGTAAAAATGCCCACAGAGCTGTGTGCTCCCAACCCACTGGCCTGGCAGCCCTGTTCCGAGCTGCCTTAGCCCCCCAGCAGTTCTTTGAAGGGCTCTCCCCAGAGGCTGGCAGTGGCAGACCTGAGGGCTGTGTGAACCCCATCTCTTCCCCTCGGAATGTTTACCTGTCTAAATTTAACTCCCCAGCCGGCTGCATCCCTCCTAAACCGACCTGTTCTCTTGTGGCTGGGCAGTGAGTCTGGCTGCTGCTGCTGCTGCTGCTGCTGCTGCCACATTTCCTGGCTGCCTGGGCTGCTGCTTTGCTGCTGGCTCCCTCTTCTCAGCAGATGCTGGCTCTTTCAAGGCCCTGGGCAAGCCAGTTCTCCCTCTTGTAGGTTTTATTTTTAAACCTAGTTGCACAGCCCTCAGGACTGGAGGGTGCTTTGTCCTCTCATCTCTGAGTATTTATTCTGCAGTGGGCTTCAGGAAATCTCCCCTTGTCTCTCTACAGCCCAGAGTCGTTTTCCCCCTGGCTGTGGTTGCTGTCAGAGACCAGGCACAGCTGGGTTGTCCCCTGGCCAGCTCTAAAGGGACAGTGCCTCTTTCTGCTCCCACAGGGATCCAGCAGTGGGGAAGCAGTTGTGCTTCCCTGCAAAGGTGTCTTCCTTATTTCACTTTGTTCAGAACTGGGCTTTTGTGTGAGTTTTTTTGAGAAGTGAGTGATGTGCCCCTTGTCTTCAGAGGAGCTGGAGAGAGAGACAAGCAGAGGAAAAGAAGTGCTCCTGTTTCTGTCAGGCTGGACAGAATTTGCTTTCTTTAGAATTTCCAAGTTTGGGACAGTAAATATGGCCCAGTCTGGCAGCCTTCTCCATCTAAATAAAACCATCAGGATCAAACCACTGGTGTCCTGTCTAACCCTGCAAGAGACCCCTGATTGATCTCTCTTTCCAGGCATGCCTGCAGCTAATGCTGTGGTCTGCCACATGAGAGGGGTGGTTTGAGTCCTGGCCTCCCCTGCCCCTCTTTGAGCTAACCCGGTGGCCTTGGGTTTCATACTCCCATATTCAGAGCAAAGGTAACTCAGGCCAGGGTTTCCACACCTGGTGATTTGGGGTATCCAGCTCTAAATGCTGTTAAAGCTTCCGTTTTTCCCCCAAGGTTCAGCTATTTTGGATACCTGGGCATTCCTGAGTAGTCTGGCCTTGATTACTCAAAGTGACCAGTCCATTTTGCAAAGCTCCATCTCGGCCTCTGGAACGAAACAGAATGAGAGGAATGAATGCCCAATGTCCCAGGGATACTCACATGGAGTGAATCTTCCTGGGAATTGGCCTGTGGCTGGAGAGCTCATGGCTCTGTTGCGTGCAGGGATGGGTAAAGAGCTCTTGGTTTAGATTAATTTGTGGTTTTAAGTAGCTCGTGGGAAAGGCTCAAAAGGGTTTGATAGTTTTTGTCTTAGGGGAAGAAAAGCAGAACAACATTGTGTCTTTTTATGGAGAGAGATTTGTGAATGCATATGAAGTTTAAGTCTTGGCTTATTTGGGGGATTTGAGGGGAAAAATGTTTTCTGTAAACTCTCCCATCTGGATTGGAGGTGAGGGAGGCTGGGTGGAACATGTGTTTCAGGTTTGTTTTTGCCCATCATTAAGGGCAGAGGGTTAACAAAAGTCACAGGAATGCTAATATTTCAGTGGTCTCCCCAGAATTACCTTCCTTTTCCAGTTGTTCTGTATTCAGCTTTTTGGCTGGTTGGGTATCATTGTTTAACTGAGTCCTGAAGCATTGTAGCACCTCTGTTATGGACAAGTTGAAGCTGTAAAGCAAATTAAATGAGAATCTCCCTTGCTTAGCTGGAAAACCTTTCTGAGCTTTGTTATGTATCACAGAGTGTCAAGAGAGACATAGGAGCCCAGGCATGTCTTCATTAATGGAACATTTTTCAGAAAAAATAATTTTGTGACTGTCGGGTTCATTACTCCCTGAGGTGTTCCTGCTTACTTCAAAATTGTCTCCAATCATAAAAAATTGATACTGTATAAAGGAAAATTAAGTTCCTTTTTTTTCTCTCCTCTGTTTTTACAGCTCAAACCATTCTACAGGTTCCTTTACTGTATTCTGTGGCCCAGATTTGTTAATAATTACTGTAAATACTGATCCTGGCAGCATGTCAGGGTTTTGTTTAGTAAATATTTTGCCATTATCATTTCTGTGCCACAGCTGGGAAGGTTCCTAGTGTCCTGTGGCTGTCACCACTGTCAATTTTGCCCAGTTTTGCATCTCTGAAAACCAACTGAAGCTTCACAACCTTCCACTGAGATGATGCAGCTATTTATCAGGTAGCCCCGTTATTCTTCATGCTGATAAAGCTGCTGCAAGCCTTAGACCAGAATGTCAGCTCTTGCTCCCATGTGTGGTGTGCACAAACCAGGCTTCTCAGCAACATCTGCAGCCCTGTGGGTGGCTGCAGCTGTTATTCCACCTGTGGAGATTTCACAGCCTGGGGTACAGGTGCAGTGGAGAGAGTGCTCCTGTGAATTATGACCAATTACCTGTCCCAATCTCTTTTCTGTTTTTATAACTATTCCCCATTTCCACCTATTCTTAAGTAGCTGTTTGGGAGTTTTGACAGTGTTCAAAATGAACTTCTAATAATTTTTTATGAATGGCAAGGAGATTTTCAGCTGGGTAGGCTTGGTAAGTGCAGCACTGGCTTTTGTTCAGTTTTTACTGAAGCTGCACAGGCTCTTTCAGCATCTCTGCTGTTTTCCAAGGAGCCTGCTGGAAGGCTCAGAAGCTTTCCTCCACAGCATGCTGAGAAGATGCAAGGGTTTGTATTTCTGCACAGCAGCAGTTGCATCCAGTGGTATAAAACCCCATTGCAGGTAACAACCCAAACTTCTATCTACAAGACACATAAAATGTCTTTATCTTCTGAGAAAGTGGTGCCCATTAGGTCAGACTCACACACCAGGAACAATTTACTGTCTAAGTTTGGCTGCTTGTGTTAGACTGTGTCTGTACCATAGCCCCTGTAAGAAGGAGAGCCACAGTAATTTCTGTGGGCACAGCTGTGACCATGGAGGCATCTTGGTCAGCACAGCTGACACTGGGGTGTTGGGAGGAGTGTGTATTTTTTTTTTTTTTTCATTTCTTGAACTAAAAAAAGTTTTGTAGGCTAACTTTGATAGTCTGGACCAGGCCCTACTTAGAGAGGCCAGGTAATGCTTTCAAGTCAAGCATAAAACCAAGCTGGAAGCAATAGGAGAAGCAGTTAAGTTTAGACAGAGTTAGTGTGTGTTACCTAAGCCTTACTTTGCCTTACGGACAAGGCTGAACTAGGAAATGTGTTCTAAATACATTAGAGAGAAAGTTCTGTCAGTTTGTTGCTGCTTTTGGTAAACCTGTGTGAGATCAAAGTTGGCAAACCTTGTGCTTCATGCAGTCCATCCCCAGCTGAGCAGATGGAAGTTGGCCACCACAGGATGCCTCAGAGCAGGCATGGAAAGCTTTGCCTGTTACCTCTACCAATTCCTGCACCTCACTGAGGCAGCAAGGGGTATTGTCCTCTTACTTCCCAGCTGGTCCAGTAACTCATTCTTCCTCCTGGTAAAAGATCTTCCCAAAGACCCAAACCTTTGTGCACAGCCAGGGAAGGATTTTCTGGCAGAGCTGTGTGCTGGGAGCTGGAGCAGGGATAGGGGAGAATATGGTCCTGTGGAAATTGTGGCTCATTGATATTTTGGGACAGGCATCAGAGGCTGCCATGGGGTGGTTGTAGCTTCCTAAACTCAGCCTGGGATTGAAGGAGCTCCAGAGCAAGAGCCATTCCCAAGTCATGGATTGACATCCAGCAAGTCCATCAACTGGCAGGTGCTGGTCTGGTGTTCAAAGCTGCAGAGTTGCTTGAACATCATCTGTTCTCCATTTGGTTTCAGGCAAATGCTGCTGGTCTGCTCAGTCAACAGTTGTGACTCCACCTAAATAGATTTCACTTTTCCCTTCAGCTCCTCTGCCCACACATACAGACACCTTTGGCTTTTAATAGCAGCATCATCACATCAAATTCACCTGCTGGTGCTGTCACTCCTGCCTTGGCAAGGCTTTCTCTGGCCATACCTCAGCATTGTGCTAGGGGGATCTGCCAGACTGTCTTGACTGTCTGAGGCCTTGCACCTGTGACTGGTCCCTGTAAATTGCCATGCTCTGCCCTTGGCCCTTGGGCTGGAAGCAGTCAGGGAAATTCTGCTTTCTGTCATTGTCCCTGCTTCCACAGCAGGCTTTGGCTGCTTGTTCCTGTGCAGGTCAGAGGTTGCTGGTAGTTGTACATCTGCCTAAAGGTGTGTCCACAAATTCTGTGGATTGCTAGAGGTTGAAGTTAGGCTTTTGTTTGTAGGGTTTGTTTCTGCAAAGGAATAATATTAATTAAGTAGTAAGTTTCTAGAGGTAGTTTAATGTTTCCAGAGGACCACTTGCCTTTTCCTCTCCAAGGTTTTGCAAAGCCAGCCTTTGGAGAGAGAGATGTATAATCTTGGATGCTGATGGACAGATGCTGCTTTGGAGGGCATCCAGGAGTGTCTGCAGACCACACTCCTCCTCTGTGTGCAAAGTGAGTTTCTGTTTGCTACTCCTCTGACACTGTGCACCATTTCCCTACATTAAAATAGCTAATTACTCTGTAATGGTTCAGGTTCCTGAGAAGGTCCGGGTGCAGGTGTATTCCTGGACTTCTGTAAGGAATCCCTGGTGTGGATAACCCCATTGCAGACATCCATATGCTTGGAGCAGATGTCCAATTCTCAAGCAGCACAACAAACACAGAGCTGGTAAAATGAAAAAAAGCTCCCAGAAGAACACTTGGTTTGATCTAAATTGGCATTCTCAGAAGAAAAACACGCTTTTCTGTAGTGATGTTTCAAAACCTAATTATTTCTGTTTCCAGCTGACATTTCGACTTAAATGTCATTTTATATTGAAATCCAGAACAAGAGTTTAAATTTCAGGTCAACATCCCAAAACCTCTCATTTTGGAGCAACATTTCATTTTCACAGAATCACAGAATAACAGGTTGGAAGGGACATCAAGGATCATCTGATCCAGCCTTTCTTGGCAACAGCACAGTCTGAATAAGATGGCCCAGCACTGTGTCCAGCAAATCCTAAAAGTGTCCAATATTGGGGAATCCACCACTTCCCTTGGGAGAATATTCCAGTGGCTGATTGTTTCCATTGTGAAGAATGTTCCTTTTCTGTCCAGCTGGAATCTCCCCAGGAGTAACTTGTACCCATTACCCTGTATCTTTTCCATGTGGCTCCCTGTAAGAAAGGGAGTCTTCATTTTCTTTGGAGCCACTGTTTAAATGCTGGAACAGGGTGATGAGATCTCCCCTAAGCCTAGTTTTCTTTAGGCCCAGTTCTTTCCTCACTGGCAGGCTTCCCATCCTTTGGTCATCTTTGTGGCCCTTCTCTGGACCCTCTCCAGCCTGTCCACATCTTTTTTTTGCACAGTGGGAACCAAAAGACAGGATTCCAGGGCCCGTACATTTGTACAGTGCTGGTAAACAGAGAAAATTCTGCTAAAACATTTTGAATATTTTGTTTCCATCAATAATATCTTCCTTCCCACCCCTGCATTTTCAAGTCAAAAGCATTTGGAATTGTTCATACTATGAAATAGTGTAATATTTTGACCTTTCATCCCTATTTGGGATGCAGGCAAATGCTGAAATCCCAGCCCTTCTTGGGAAACTGAGATTCTATTCTCTGACCAGATCCACAAAAGTGTATTTCCACTGGTTTTGCTGGCTGGCTACTTCAGTACTTTGTCAGTGCTGACTTGTAATTCAGTGCAGATTGAATCCGTGGTGTGTCCACATGGCTGCAGAGGCTGAGGGCAGTTAATCTTCCTTGCTCTGTGTTGTGCTTTCAAATTAATATCCAGATTTCTTTCCAAAGATAAATCTTCCTTCCGAACCAGCATTTGGAAGTGCACTGCACAGCTGCCTGAACACTGTTCCCCTGCACAAGTGAGGATTCTGGTGCTGTCCCAGTCGAGCTACAAGCTGTTACATGAAATCTGGATGTTTTAAAATTTAAGACAGTTTCTTGGTTGTCTATTGTTTGCAATCTCACAGCCTGCCATGTATCTTTCTCCTCAGAAGTTGCTTCTCCCCCTTCCCACCATTGTGGGGAGGTTTTTCCTGCCAGGCTCTGAGCAGTGTGTCTCTGAAGCAGTTTTATGGTGTTCCCCAGAAGCAAGCTTTTGTCAGGCTGCCTCAAAGAGAAAAGTCTCTGCAGCAAGAAATGTCCTTTTCTGTCTGGTTTTGAGGTGTTATCTCCCTGCTTCCCCAAACACAATTGGCCCCATCTACATCCCTAAGCTGTTTTGTTTGGAGTGAAGAGAGCTCAGAAAATCAAGGGAGGCCACACACATGAACAACTGTGTGTGAAATCAATTAATCTAAATGAGCAGGAGACTTTTTCTTGAAGGAGGAAAGTCTGGTTCTCACAGAAACCTCCCTTGTGTGTGGTAGGACTGTTACAAACATTACATCACTGGCACAGTGATGAGCTAGGTGAACATTTTAACCTTTTTGGCCAATATTTAGAGGAAGAGTGGTGTTTGATTGTGTTTGAAGAGCTTACCATGCTCTTTGTGAGAATTTTAACAAGTGATTTTCATTATGGAAATGCTCACAGGTATAGTGGTACTGTGCTAAAGCAGACACTGCTGAAGGGACCTGAATTTTGACATCTTAACCTCAAATATTTGCATCATAAATTTGGTTCCAAGCATTGCACTCACCCAGTCACAGATAAGAAGTTGTGCCTGTCATTCCTGTGTGTTTGGGTAATAGATACTGTCAGTGATATGTACAAAACCAACCTCTAGGACAGGAATTACTTGCAGGAGTTTTGAAAAACCATTTTTTACCTCTGATTAGAGGAAAATCTTGCATTGTTTTTTAAGAAGTTTGATAAGCAAAAGAGGTTTCCTCAACTCTCCCTCAGGAGGAGGGTTGTTCACATCTCAGCACATTGTGGTCCTCTGCTGTAGGGTGCCCAGGGGTCAAAAACTGCAGTCATATCCCAGACTCACTCTGCACCTCTTTAAATAAAAGTCTCCTCTCCGGGCTGTCTGGGGCAGTGAGAACACCAGCAAAAAGCTGTGCTTGGCCTTTCCCTCCCTGGCTGAGGGAAGGAGGTGGAAACAAGGCCTGGAGAGAGCACACTTGAGGGGAAAGGAGTGAAGGTGCAGGAGACAGCCACTCCACTCAGCCTCTGAAATCGTCACAGGAGAGGATGAAGTACTGCAAATCTGAGAAATCCAAAGCCTCTGTGCCTGAAGTGTTACCCAGACATTAAAAGTTTTATCATAGCCACGAATCTTCCCTGACTCCACCTTACCTCCCTTTTGGGGATGAGGAAAATGGGAAGAGAAATGGTTTTGTGTTTTGAGCCGAGGGCTCCTTCAGGATTCACACTGTGCTTGGGCCAGCTCTGAACTCAAGCTGTGTCAAGGGAAATATAGACTGGATATTAGGAAGAAGTTTTTTACAGAAAGGGTGATAAAATACTGGAATGTTCTGCCCGGGGAGGTGGTGGAGTCGCCATCCCTGGAGGTGTTTAAAAGGAGACTGGATGTGGCACTCGGTGCCACGATCTGGTTGAGGTGTCAGGGCATGGGTTGGACTCAATGATCCTGAAGCTCTCTTCCAACCCAGACATTCTGTGAATTCTGTGGAAATTCATCCTCTGGACTGAGAGTTTCCCAAGGACTTGAACTAAGCCAGCCCTGTTAGGCAAAGCTGCAGGCCAGGGGTCTTGATGGGATTCTCCTGTTCATGCAACTTTCTTATGTTTTGCTGTGATTTCTTAATTCATTTCTAGAACACAGTGGATAGTTTACCTGATTTGAGAAGTCTTTTATGACTAAGACTGCAGTGTGTAATTTGTTCAGCTGAGGCCAGGAGATTGCCCAGCATGGAGGCCGAGGAGGTGAGGCCTGGGAGCCCTTCTGGAGAAGGCTCTGGAGGGGCCTCCTGTAGCTCCCTGCCTGGAAACATCTCTGGTTCACCCCCTCGTACCACCAGCTGCTGCCAAAACCCTGCCTAGCGGATGCTTCTGAGCAGCCACTGCCTTCTGTCATTCTGATCACAATAATTTGGCTTGTTTGTTACCTTGTTAGCTGTGTTGTTGTTTGTTTGTTTGTTTAGTATGGCTTGTTTGAGGGAGGCTAAGGAGGAGATCACTTCCCAGGGCCCTGAGGGGAAAACCTCAGCTTCCTAGAACTATGTTTATTTTCTAACCCTCCCACAGCCCTGGGGTGATCCCCTGGAAACATCTTTCAGAGGAGGTGTCTTCTGAAATGCACACAGTCATTTGCGAGTTAGTTGTCTGTACACCACTGAAATTCCTCTCCCTCGGGCACTTTTCTTATTCTAGATCCCAAAAGCAACCAGTGTGCCCCTTCAGGCACCCAAGTATCACTGCTCAGGAGGCTCATTTTCCTCGTTTCACACCCATGGAAGGAAATTCCATGTGCACACGTACTGATGGATGCTTGTGGGGTGTTTACACCATTTTCTCTCACAAGCCTTTGGAGAAAGGGTAGATGCTGATTTTGTCTGACTCTGGGATGGAAATACAAAGAACACCCAGCAACACAAATAAATTAAACTGCTGATTTCCAGGACCTAATTACAGCTCTTGGGTTTGTTGCCTGACCTGAAATAAAACTCTTGCGAGGTTTCCTTGTTTTGGGGTTTTGCTTGTTTGTTTATGTTAAACAAAGCAAGTGAGCAAGAGCCGCAGAGAGGATGGTTTTTGCCTGGTTTGTTTCCCTGTATTCCTGCCCGGCTTCTGCTCAGCCAGTTGTGCCCCACACTGAGCTTTGGGAGGGGCATTCTGGGCTAAATATATCTGTGGTGCCCTTGAAATGCAGGACGGGCTGCTGCGTCATTTGGTGGAGTTCACTTGGAAACTGAGGTGGGAAGCCAGCTTTTATTTTCAGCCGTGGCTCAGATGCATTGGGCAGTTCTCTCACCCGGAATTTTAGTCTTGATCAGGAGTTTGTCCTTGCAGGACAGACATAAAACCTGCACTCTAAATAAAGAGCTGAGCTCACTGCACTGACAACATCACATTGGGGCAACCGTATTTTTTCTTGCTCAGCAATCAGATTTACAGTCTGAGAGCCTGTCCAGATAGGGTACTTTGAGAGCAGCAATGAAAGTCATAGCTCAAATATCATGGCTTAATGAGTAGAGGAGCTGCTGTGATGCTGTGAGCTCTAAATATATCAGAAAGAACCCCAGTGCTGGCAGCATGCTGACAACTGGAGAGCTGGGGCTTTCACTGGTGTTGGAACAGAAATGTGTCCCTCCTCGAAATGTGTGAGGAACAGATGCAGCTTGGAGACTAAAGAGAGCTTGGATTTTGTAGTTTCTACTTCTGCTTTTTGGCTTGTCTTCCTCTGCTGTTTCTGCTGATGCAGCAGGAGCGATTCCAGGAGAAAGGAGGATATTCCTGGGGTGTGGAAGTGCCGAGGGGTGGACACAGCCCACCTGAGCTGGTTTGTGGTCTCTGCCACACCCAGGTAGCAGCAGGGCAAGAGTAGCTGCACTGGTAACGAGAATCTGCTGGGGCTCTTGGGGATGTATTCAGGCAACTGAGTGGGTGGGAACCTCGTGCTCTTTCTCCATGAGCTCTCCAGGATCACCTGCCTGCACTTCTGACATGCTGCAGTCACATCTCTGGCAGCTGAGTGTGTTTTTCAGTCCTCTCCCTTATGCCACTTTAAGTGAGAGGAATGCCAGTGCTGCTGTATGATTGCCCTGCTGAAAAAGGAGGTGAGAAAACTCTTCAGTATAAGATGTTGCAATTATCCGGGAGGGTAATAACTGTGGGAATTAATTTCTGTCTCGTGCTTTGTGGTGCCTGGCACGTTGGGGCCCCTGAGTGTTCCTGGGGCACCAGGCACTCAGTGAAGACCAAGGCCACCCAGCTTTGCTGGCAGAGACCTTCTGGCACACTGGGCTCCTGGTCTAAAGTGAGAGATCTGAAGGCTCTGGGACCTTCATGCTGATGGCAATAAACTCTTCCAGATTTCATTTGGAGGATTCAGTTGTAAGGGTGAGGGCTGGGAACTGAGATTTATGGGGTTAACCCAGCCCTCTGTGGCTTCTGTTAAGCCTGAGTGGCTCATTTCCTCAGTGGGCTTTACGTGGGCACTGATAGCTGTGAGCAGCAGAGAGTGCAAAGGATTAGAGTTGCCATTTAAACCAGCCCAGGTGGAGTTTATCCTCTCTGGTACTCAGGAGTGTGAGAGAGCAGAGGAGAAGGACATTTTTTTAGCTTCTCTTGTGGGCTCTGTGTCTGGTCCTGCTTTCTTTGACTGTCCATTGTTCCTAGGAAGCTGGTAGGTAGTTGAACAATCCTGGCAGATATTGCAGAAGTTTGGTAGCTTTCTATCTCCTTGAGTTTCTTTACAGCTCGTTCCAGCCGCTGTACCAAATGCTGTGGTGCAGACTTAATATTCATGGCTTTTAATAGTCATGGCATTTAATCAGCCACTGTGTGACAATGGCTGTCTGCAGGATGTGTCAAAAAGAGGCCTCTGTCAGGTGGGGAGGTGCTGCATGGCAGTGTGTGTCTCACTTGAGATTATTAACTAAACCACAGCAACATGCAATTAACCATTCAAAAGCCAGCATTGCTCCCATGTGAAATTTGCTCCCTTCCTTCTTTCCCCCTTAAGCTCTTCTCTTCTTAAGTTGTGGCTGTCAGTGCTGGGGATCTGCCCCTGGCCAGGCATTTTGGCTGTCTGCTATCAGTGGGCAGGCTGCAGCCTGAGTGGGGTTTGTAGAGCATCTGGGGAAGGTGAAATTTGCTGAATTGCTGTGAAACCCAAGTGATAACGCTGTGCTCGTGAGCACAGCACGAGGTTTTTGCCCTTTGGCAGTGCTGCTGCTGCCCAAGCTGGAGCTCCTGATTTGCTCTGGGAATGCTGAAGGGATGTGGTGTGTGTTTCAGTGTTGTCAGTGTCCCCAGTCCCAAGATCTGCCTGCAAAGGGCAACTGATCTTGCAGGGCAATGTGAGGTAGTGCCAGGGGCTGTGGTGGGCAGGAAAAACCTGCACCCCTCCACTGCTTCTGCCCCTTGTTCCAAGGGAGAGCATAAAGCTGCGTCCTGGCAGCCCCTGCTCTCCCTTGGGCTTCCACATGGACCTCTCTTTTTGGTGTCTTTTAAGAGAGCATCTGATGGGCTCAGGGCTGCAGTTTTGGGGAGCAGCCCAGCCTTACAGGAGCAATTCATTCAGCCATCCCAGCCAAAACAACCGTGGTCTTCCCTGACCTTGGTGGACATTGACTTAAGGGGATGGGCAAGAACAGGAAAGCAGCTTTGGGACTGGAATAAGCAGGGACAGAAAAGGAAATGAACAGGGATGTGGTAACCTGGATGGGGTATGGAACATGGGGAGGAAGCTGGGGGTTTGATCAGCCACCCCAATATTGACATTGCTGTGCTGGTGAGCCTGGCACAAAATCTCACATAACTGATGGGTGTGTGTGGAAGGAGATGGAATAGGAGGGGATGTGGTGACACAGAAAATTAGCCCCATTCCCACGAGTTTTTCCTCTGTTGGCATCTATGTCCTGTTCTGTATTATCTCACCCTGCAGAAAACAAAGTGGGAGATAACGTTTTTCTTTATTCTTCAGTCATTAATGAAACAAGACATTACAGCCATTGTTCGGGGGGGGGGGGGGAAGAAAAAAGTAGGGAGTCATATCATGGGAGAAACGATCTTTCTCATGGGATATAAAACTTTATGTGTGAATGGTGAAGGTCTCCTGGCACTGATGCTAATCCTGCCCAGGTCTGACTGTACAGTACTTAATGTAAAACACGTGATAGCTCCTTGTGTCGATTCAGTGGAAATCTGCCGTTTCCTAAAGAAGCGAGCTGTGTCCCTGTGTGCTGCTACGCCTGCTGTGCTGTGTGCCAGCCCAGCCTGCCTGCTCTGCTGGCTGCTTTGGAGCCCTTTGATGGCAGGCGCTGCTTAATTAGCAGCGGTGTTATGTTCCCAGAGCTTGCTACATGAAAGCAAAATACCGGCAGCCTGTAATTAATCGGAGCTAATGTGCCACTGTTTACACTCCATCTCGGAAAGCAGACAGATGTAAGAAGACACCCAGCCTTCATCTGGGATCCTCCCAGGTTATTTGGGAGCTATCTTGGGAGAGCTGCGCTGTGTCTGCCCACCCCGCAGGTCCCTCAGAAATGAGTCGGTTTAGCTTTTCTCGGGAATGAGTGGGAGGCTTTGTTTGCCAGCAGGGAGCAGGGTTCATGCCTTCTGGTCTGCGTTAGCACAGCTGAGGCAGCCTGGCGTGGGACGGGAGCACAGAACTCCTCCAGGAGTCGTGAATCCTGCGGTGGGAGAGGGTGAAACAAGCCCTGCTTCCTCCGTCTGTGCCCTGGCTTTGGCTCAGGAGGAGCCTGCCGGCCTTGGAGATGTGTGAGATCTCCTTGGTGGAGTGACAGGAGATTCTCTGCGACTCCGGTCTTAAAAAGAAAATACCATGCGTTCATTTCTGATCACCCTGCTGCAAATATTTAACAGAGCAAGGTGATGAAAATGCCTGGAGGTGTGGAAAGACTGAAAAAGATTACGCATCCTTCGTTAGAGTGAAAAGTAATAAAAAGCAACATGACAGAAGTATATAAACTTAGAAGTACAGAGAAGTAAACCAGGCATTCCTGTGTATACTTTTATGTAATACAGGGTTTCCAATGAAATTGAAATAAAACATCTGACACAGGTGAAACTTATTTTTTTTGTTACAGCACAATAAATAATTGAGGCTGAGAACACAGTAGAATGCAGAAAGGGTTAGATATGTGGATAAAAATCTTGCACAAAGTTTATTTATTAATTTTATTCTAGCTGGTTTGGAAGGTATAGGGCTTCCTTCTCCTGGACAGTCAAAAGCTCTTCCTGGCCCTACTATAAATAAACCTCCAGTGCCTTCCTTTGAGGCATCAGGCAGTGGACACTAGCTCAGAGGAGTCCCTGCCTAAGCCTGGCATTCCTGAACATTTCTGCACTGAACGATTACTGGGATCAGAGGTGGCCACAGCTTTCTGAAATGTGGGATGTGAGGCTGCTGTTGTTTTCCTCGTGGGCTGTAGGTTCGAGGTGACAATTGCCCATCTTGTCAAACCACATCTGACCTGTCTCAGTTAGCTCTTTGCCAGCCATGTGCTCCAGTGCTGTGGTGGATAGGTGACCTCTGCAGGTCAGAGCTGCAGGAGGAAATGTTCCACCATCAGAGCCTGTGCAGCCCCATCCCCTTGGGGAGCAACACATTTTGGGTGTTCCCATCAGCATCTTTCTTCAGCAGCGTGTTTGGTTCAGGCTCGGTGAGTTGTGGGCAGCTCAGGCAGGTGGGGAAGGCTTTTGCTGGGTTTGGCCTTTCTTTGTGACGGGTCTGTCTTTGGGCTCTGATTGTTTTCAGTGGGCACTGATGTATCCACTGTAGTGCCCTCACACTGGCACCCTCCATGCCAGGGCATCCCTGCTCCCGTACCCCACAGTTTTGCTGAGTGATCCGAGGCAGTCTGCCAGCATCGCTGGCCTGGAGGGGATGAAGAGTTGTAATATCCAGCAGAGGGTGCTCAAAAGCAGATATCCCAAATAACCTGGCACTGCTGCACCTCTGCTCCCCGTTGTCGGGCAGCAGAGCCCCAGCTCGTGGTGGCTGTGGCAGAGTGGGCTGAGAGGAGCAGCCCTGGAGGAGGCACGGCTGGTGCTGCAGAGCTGGCACCCATGCAGTACCACTGTGGGCTGGGGGACTGCTATTTTGGGCTAGCTTCTGTCTGATCCCATGGATGTGGAGGAGGCACAGAGAGTATCCTCCTCCAGCATGGTCTGCTGTGCAGTTTCACCCAGTGAGAATCCCATTTGCAAGCCCTGAGGCTGCTCAAAGTTGGAAACCACTTGCATGGGTGATGGGACTGGGGGGGGGATTTTGCTTCAGAAGTGATTCCCTGTTTGACCTGCAGTGCTGGTAGTGGCCAGGTCTGCTGTGAGTCCCTGTCACCTGTGTCAGGCTGAGCCTTTTGCCATGCAGATACTTTGGCTGCTCTCTGTTCCAGCCTGTGAGTCTGGAATTGAGTTTATGCCTAAACTGAAATGAAAATCTCCAGGTGTATCTTGGTCAAAACTTCGAGTTTGATCAGATTTTTTTCTTGCCCAAGCTGCCAGGTACAGTTCCAAACTGTAATTTGCTCCCAGTTTTGCTGAGAAGGGTCACAAATCTTTTGGGGAACTTTTCAGTGAACCTTCAGGTAGTTTGTACCAAATCTCAGGTCCAGGTGTGTTTTTCTTGTGTTTTTTCAGAGTGTGTGTTGTAAATGTCAAACGACTCCAAAATGGAGTCCCCAGAGCAAATGTAGAATGTGATCAGAGCCCTGGGATTAGGGAAGGAGAGGACAAATTTTTTCTTCAGGTAATTATAGGCAGCTGAGTTGCCTGTGGAAAAAAACCCTCCTGCTAATGCTCAGCACCTTTTGAGAATTTCCTGTAGAGGAGGCATCACTCAACTGCCTGACATCAAAGGGGAAATACCTGTCTGGTATTAATCCAAGTCTCTCTTGGATTAAAGGAAGATCATAGGTCTTGATTATATCCAGTGCAAAGACTGCCCTTCTTTCTTTACAAATCTCCCCTATTTTCCCTAATGCCTTTTCTACTGCAAAAAAGTCCCAGAATGTTTGATCAGCGTACCTAATTAATAGCACCATCTCACATAATTCACCTTTATGGTGCTCTCTCTCTTACGTGGGGTTTTCCACCAGTGTCTTTCAGTGCATTTTACAGAAGAGATTCTTTTGCACATGGGGAAGGCAAGGGAGGGGAGAACGTGGAAGAGACATGCTTAGGTCATGCAGCCAGCCAAAGGTGGGGTCAGCAATAAAACTCCAGGTTCTTAGTTTTGGGCAGTGCTGGAACTGTTCCTCCAAACCTCAGATTGCGTTTAAGGCTGGGTGAAACACAGCAGCCATTGAAACAATTCAGGACAGAGCAGGGAGGAAGGCAGAAATGTAATTACAGCCATGGGGAGCAGTCACGTAGCCAGAGGGCAGTGCTTGTGCAGAGCTTGGTGTTGTCTTTAACAAGCACCAGTGTGGTCAGGCACCCATTTATTTCCTCTGGAAGACAGCAGGTCAGCGCCCTCGGTGTGGTGCTGGGACACGAGGGCAGTGTTGTCTCAGGGGAGGGAGTCACCCACATGGCTTCCTGAGGGACCCTGGTGTCCCCAGAGCACCAGAGAGACCTGGGGCTGCCATCGTGCTGAGGTCAGATGGAAGCACAACCTGAAGTGGTCAGGCTGCAGTTAAATAGAAAAGGGGAAAGTGAAAAAAATACATCTCACTCTAAGGGCTAGAAGGGTGGTGGGGTTTTGTTTGCTTGCTTATTTTATTTTATTTTATTTTATTTTATTTTATCCTGAAATCTAGATTTCCCCTTTAACCCCCTCAAAGAATATATATTAGAAAAAAGAAACCTTCTTGAGCTAATTTGGTAATAATAGTATGGTTTCAAAAGTACTTGTTTAGCCAGTGCTGACTATATGCTTACACAGCTACCTCTGGCCTGGGAAAGCTTGAAACCACAATGGCTAAGTATAGAGGCCTCTAAAATATCTTCATATATGCAGTGCCTGAGTACACAAACAGAACTGGTCTCTCCTCTGTCTACAGTAGCAATATTTTCCATAGGATTTATATTGACAGAGGTTTTTCCCCTGTATATTTATTAAAATAAATATCCTCCAGAGCTGCATCCATGTGCTGAATCTCATTCCACAGCCACCTTGAGCCTGATATAAGAAATATAATCTATTCCTGAAGAAGAGTAAGCACTTTTTCATTCTGTGCTGTAGCAGACTCTTGAGTCGGGATGGGGGTTTTTTTTTTTTGATTGTTATTCTTTATTGTTTTGGGTGGGTTTTTTTTTTCCTTTGCTTTTAAAGAAAGTAGGGAAGTATTGGCAGGATTTCAGCCTTTAGCTTTTGAGAACAGCTCATGCATAAAGGAGAGATGCTCCCACCCTTGATGTGTGCAGGATCTGTGGACTCAGTGACCAGAGCTGTGCTAGGTGCATTCAGCTCTGTAGAGGAAGCACATCTGTGTGCAGTGTGAACTCCTCTCTGCAGCCTGCTTTCTGGAATCTCAAGCTGTGTCTCTCTTGGAGCCTGACCCCCAAATTCTCTGTATGACTCCTTTGAAGTCTTTGACTTAAACTGCCTGCAGTTTTGGGGTAGCTGTGGGCAAAGCAGTGTTTCTGTTCCTGCTCTGTGAGTCTGATAACTCGAGTATGTCCTGCCAGTTCCCAGCTGCAGGCTAGACTTGCACTGACACCCCATATTCTTGGTAAATGAAGCTGCTAGGAGTGGCACACTGAATGCATGCCCAAATTATATGCTCCAGGCAGCAACACCTGGTGCAGGACGTGCAGATGTTGCACAGGTGCTCCTCAGGCACTTGTCAATTCTCCTGTCCTGATTATCTGTCCTGACTCGGGGTCCTCTGCTGGCACACCAGCAACCCTGGAAACCCCCCAGCTTTCAGAATAATGAGGACTTGCCCTTCCTTTTTGGCAACAGCAGCTTCTTTAAATGTTTGTAACGTTATGCAGCTGAAGACAAATTCAGTTCTTTCAGCACCCAGCCCCTGTCTGACACAGCACAGCTCCAGTGCACTCACTGCAGACGTGTTTTGAAACCCTTCTGTCTGCAGGCCCTGTTCTTCAGGGAAACGGCAAGGAGGGGACAGAAATGAACATATGACAAGTTGTATCCTTAGTATAATATATACCTTAACAACATTATAACATGGAACCACATGAAATCTTTGTAACATCCCGGGGAGGTGAGACTCTCTTCACATTGTCGGGTTTCAACTCTTGCAGGCCACCAGTGTGTGTGAGGATAGTGAAAGTTTCCAGACGTTTATCAGACATCTGGAAATCCACCTGTAGAATGCAGCATGGGAACTGGGGCTCTTCCCAAGGCTGATGCTGCACAGAGGTGGAGTTGAAGCCCCTGAGGTGCGTCTGCAGAGGGCTGAGTGGGAGGACTCAGGGAAAGGAGTGTTCATCCAGGCAGTTTGTCTGAAACAGAAAACTCCTCAGCTTTTTTTGTGTGTGTGCAGTTGTGGAGAGCATTAAAAACACAGCTTAATTTGGGGAAAAAATAGAAGATTTGAGGTGGATAGGGAGAAAAATTACTAGAAGTAAACTGGAAGTGGTTGAGTAAGGGGACTGCAGGCTACATACAGGTAAGGTAAACCCTTTCCTAGAAATGATCAAGTATATTTGATCCAACCTCTGTGCAGAATTTGGATGTGATCTCTGGAAATCTGTGGTGTCTTGGTGATGCTGTAAGAAGGTTTTTCAAGGTTATCTGTGGACAGCAGACTTGGAATAAGCAGAAGGACTCATGACTCCAGCAGCAAGGCTCAGCAGTGGTGCTTGCAGGCTGGGGGGAGATCTGCTTCCTTGGAGGTAGTAAAGGATGGCTCTTGGTGCTCCATTATGCACGGTGCTCCACTTAAGTGGGTGAGAAGTTGAGGCTGGAGCTGACTCTTCACCGGATCTTACACTGCTGGTGCCACTGGTGAATCACACAGGTCACCTCCTATGCTGCTACTTGCTGGTGACTCTGCATGCCTTATCTTGGGATGCTGCAGTTCACAAGCTGTCTTGGAGAGCAGACTCAAAGCACCTCAGCCTTAATGAGCAATTTTGAGCAAGCTAGGCCATTTGTCTTTTTATCTTACCATCTTAAAATTCTGCAAAAGCAATGTCCATGTGGACGGAGAGAATGAGGTAGAGAGGAGCAAAAAAAAACTGATCCAAGAAAAACACAAAACAAAGCCAAGTGACATTTAGGCAGCATTCAAAATTGCAAAACCAAAATCCCCAGCTTAGGCACCACCTAGCTCCTGGAGGCATCATAATTCCACAAATGCCTCATTTTCTCTGTGCTTGTCTGGGGTTTTTAAATTATTTCTCGTTTAACATCCCTTAGGGGCTGAGTTTTTTTACTTAAGTGCCTGCCCCAAATCGCTTGAGGCTGATCACCATCCAGAAGGGAAAGAAAGCATCCTGGGCCCTCAGCCTGCCCAGGTGCTTTCAGAGCACATCTAGCACATGCAGGCACGATAAGATTTAAAACAAACAAACAAACAAACCCCACCACTACAAAAAAAAAAAAAAAAAAAAAACACCACCAACCAACCAAACTCAAAAAAGCAAACAAACAGTGGCAGCTGCCACTTTGTTTGGAAACATCTTATACAGGAAAGCTCTGGGATCACAACCTGGGTCTCTATTTTAACCAGCAGCTGCTTTGTGCCCCACGCTGAGAGCACTTCAGTCATTGCTTCCTTTGCATATTTTGTTTCTTGCTCCAAGTCTGGAATGATCAGGGGCACTGCAGTGTGGCTCACCTGGGCACAGTGAAGAGTAGCCCTTTTGCTGCTGGTCAGTGCCTTCTCCAGAAGGGAGAGGTTGGCAGTGAAGGGAGTCAGGGATCAAAGCAGGTGTCCCACCTGCTTAGGCTGCTGTTGGGCAGCAGGGAGCCCTGCTGCTCCCTCTGGCTGTGGCTCAGATGGGAATGTGGCACTTGGGTGGAAGAGGAGCAGCAGCTGATTCTGGTGTGAGCACAGGCAGCTCCTGGGGGCTCTGGGCAAGGCAGCAGGAAGCAGTAGTGCCTCTCCTCTGGCCTGCCCCTGCTCACTGTGCTGACACTGAGTGGCTCCGTGCCCGGCAAGGAGTTGGTTTGGATCTTTAGTGGTGTCTGACTGTTCTCAGAGGCCACAAAAGTACTGAGGACCCCAAGGCCAAGATCCACCCTTGGAGCAAAGCCCTCAAAAGCTGGGTGTTACAGTGTGCGCATCTTCCCTGCCAAGTCTTTTTTGGAGCTTGCTGCAAGTGACTTGTGTAAGACCTCCTGCATAATGGCTTTGCAGAGCCAAAGCCCAGCCTGTCCAATGGACCTCATCCCTCCTGGCTCCTTGGCTTTTCACTTCACTGAGGCTCATGGGGCTGGAATCGTTTGCTTTTTCTCAAGCTTTCCTTTTAAAAAAAAAAAACTTAGAGTGTTGCTTCTGTGGAAAAGCACTTCTGTTCCTTGCATGCTGCTGGAGTGGGACTCAGCTAAGCTGGGTCTGGGATCTGTCCTGTGAGACAGAGAGGAGGCGAGCTGCCCAGCCGAGCCCTGGTTTCACTGGATCCAGCTGTGCTGCTTTAGGTTTCTGGCTGAGTCCATCTGAAAGCGGCCCAGAGCAGAGCACAAAAAGAGAGAGGGTCGTAAGTGCCCCCATTCTCTCCTGATAATCCCTTAAAAAATAATTGCAGGCCTAAACCTCTGGCCTCCAGCAAATTTTCCACTCGATTAGAGGCTTTTGTGAAGCCGGGGAAAGGGACACGCAGACTTGCACATTGTGCCTCTGCCCGAAACTTCCAGCTGGGATTTTTTCCATCAAAAGGGGATTTTAGTAAAACCATTATAAGGGGCTTAGTCACAGAAAAGCAGTTGAGCTGAGACAGGGGTAGATTAGCTTTAACATGCTTGTTTTTGGCACTAGGGACAGGGTGGAAGTTACACCCGGCCGCTCACATGCAGCCTCCCCGTCCCACTGCCTGCCTGCCTGGCAGGTGTGGGTGGGAGGTGATGTTTCCCCCTGGTTGTCCCCGTGGCACGGTGCCTTTGCAGCCTGTGGAGGCGAGGGGAAGGGAGTGGGCAGCCCAGGCAGAAGCCCAGGTGCCGTGTGGGCTGGGTGTGGAGAGCAGCAGTCGCTGTTGGTTGGCCTTTGGTGTGGTCTGGGCAGGTCTGTGCTGATGGACAGCGGCCTCTGGCAGTGAAACCATGACGGGAGACAGCGTTTGCAGCCTTGAGGGCCGTGTGCTGCCTTTGATGCAGATGGGTGGTCCCCGCTGCAGGGACAGATGAGGAGGGGCTGTCAGGGGGGCAGACGTACCTGTCAGTGGGACAGCACCTGTCCCTGCAGGGCTGGCAGGGCAGCGCTTTGTCAGCTCTGTGTTTGGTGGGTCAGACCTGCCATTGCCTGCAGTCAGGGCTGTGACAGCTGAGGAGTTTGCACAGAGAGAGAGGGAGAGGGGGGTGGCTTCTTGGGGGGCTCCTGCTGCTGGGAGCTCTTCCACAGCCCACACTCCTACACCAGCATTTGCAGGCTGCTGGTCTGGAAGTGTCTTCCTGGCCTGCTGTGGAAGACCAGGACACCACACTTAGTGTTTCTCTGTCCTGACCCTCCCTCTCCAGGACTACCTTAGGCTGGAAAACTCATGTCCAATTTTGCTGCTCCAAGTAGCAGAAACCAGCAGGACTGGAGATGGAAGGGTTGGATGCCAGGCACTGTTTGGCCACACAGAGGTCTGGGGCATCACCTCAGTCAATTTGCTTCCACCTCTCTTCCCCCAGTAGTGCTGATTTTCCCTGTTTGATGTCTGTGTATGTAATGAGGCTGCAGAAGCTAATTACTAAAATTCTGTAATTTATAAGGTGTAGTTGCTTCTGAAAAAGACACCATCAGTGTACCTGTAGCAGCAGTGTGAGAACTGGATAAAAAAGATATTTAAGTCTATGTGCTAAAAAGGACCCACACATACAGCTCCAGATACCGTAATCACTACAGAGGTATCCAGTGGAGTAACTGTGCCAACAACACAGCACTGAAATAAAATAATCTAAGCATTACCTTAAGTTCAGTCCTGTTCCATTACCATTCTCACACTTGCATGCTTTAAAAAAAAACCCAAATAATTTTCTTACTTTCAAGCTGTAGATGTTAAGAGATGGAGTCTCAGGCCAGAAGTGCTGGGTCTAGGGATGGATGGTTTCCAGCAGGCAGCCCTTCAGGCTGGGGTGCATTGATGCACACCCCAAGATAAGAGGGACATGGATGAGGATCAGAAGAACCTGTGGGAGCGAGTCCAGAGGAGGGACGTGGAAGTGCTTGCAGGGCTGGGGCATTTCTGTGAAGACAGCCCGAGAGAGTTGGGGTTGTTCAGCCAGGAGAAGGGCAGGCTCTGGGGAGGCCTTGGAGCACTTTCCAGTACCTAGATGGGCCACAAGAGAGCTGGAGGGCGAGTTTTGCCTAGGACATGTGGTGATAGGATAAGGGAGGATGGCTTTAAACTGAAAGAGGTTGGGTTTCGATTAGTTGGTCTTTATTGTGAGGGTGATGGGGGCCTGGAACGGGTTGCCTGGAGAAGCTGTGGATGCTCTCTCCCTGGAAGTGTGCAAGGCCAGGCTGGATAGGGCTTTAAGCAACCACTTCATAGCAGAAGGGCATTCCAGCCCATGGTCTCTGAGGTCACTTCCAACTCAAACCATTCCCTGGTTCTGTGATTGACTCCCAGTCCAGCTACACCAGGTGTGGCTTTCCAGTTCGCTTTGTGGTGCAAACCCTCAGGACCCTTCACCACCACCGAATGCTGCTGGTGGTGGTGGTGGTGACGATGATGATGATGGTGAGCAGCCAGGAGAGCTCCCCANCCTTAAGTTCAGTCCTGTTCCATTACCATTCTCACACTTGCATGCTTTAAAAAAAAACCCAAATAATTTTCTTACTTTCAAGCTGTAGATGTTAAGAGATGGAGTCTCAGGCCAGAAGTGCTGGGTCTAGGGATGGATGGTTTCCAGCAGGCAGCCCTTCAGGCTGGGGTGCATTGATGCACACCCCAAGATAAGAGGGACATGGATGAGGATCAGAAGAACCTGTGGGAGCGAGTCCAGAGGAGGGACGTGGAAGTGCTTGCAGGGCTGGGGCATTTCTGTGAAGACAGCCCGAGAGAGTTGGGGTTGTTCAGCCAGGAGAAGGGCAGGCTCTGGGGAGGCCTTGGAGCACTTTCCAGTACCTAGATGGGCCACAAGAGAGCTGGAGGGCGAGTTTTGCCTAGGACATGTGGTGATAGGATAAGGGAGGATGGCTTTAAACTGAAAGAGGTTGGGTTTCGATTAGTTGGTCTTTATTGTGAGGGTGATGGGGGCCTGGAACGGGTTGCCTGGAGAAGCTGTGGATGCTCTCTCCCTGGAAGTGTGCAAGGCCAGGCTGGATAGGGCTTTAAGCAACCACTTCATAGCAGAAGGGCATTCCAGCCCATGGTCTCTGAGGTCACTTCCAACTCAAACCATTCCCTGGTTCTGTGATTGACTCCCAGTCCAGCTACACCAGGTGTGGCTTTCCAGTTCGCTTTGTGGTGCAAACCCTCAGGACCCTTCACCACCACCGAATGCTGCTGGTGGTGGTGGTGGTGACGATGATGATGATGGTGAGCAGCCAGGAGAGCTCCCCATCCCCATCCCCATCCCCATCCCTTTGCACCTCCCGCCTCGGCCGCGCCGTGCTGGTTCGTGTCCGGGGCTGCACAAGTGGGCCCTTTAGGCCGTCCGATTTCTCACCGCTCCCACTCGTTGCCGCGGGTGTCCCCTAAGACACGCGTGCAGTGGCGGTGCGGGCTCGCGGCGGCCCCGCAGCCCGGCGCAGAGCCCTTCATTAATTGCTGTTAATTAGGCGCGGTGGCGGGCGCGGCACTCGGCGGGCAATGCTGCCGCCTGGCGGCCCCGCCGCGCACTGCAGCCGCGGAGAGGGGCCGGGCCGGGCCGGGCCGGGCCGCTCCGGGGGACCGGGACCGGGACCGGGATGTGCCACCCAGCCCAGCAGAGACCGCGCCAGCACCACAGGCAGCAGCGTGGTCTCCGTCTGTTTTTCTGGCTCTCCCGAGTGTTAGGCAGACGAGCAGCCCGAGGGGTCTCGCTATCCCCGTCACCTCTGGTCCGTTTGCACAGAGTCCCTTGGCCAAGGGGGTGGAGATCTGCCGGAGCCAAGTCAGGCTTTGTATCCCCGGCAGCTCCAGGAGCCTGGGGGAGCAGAGGGGACCGGCTCACCTGTGATCCGACTGCCTTACAAGAGTTCTAGGCGGTGTGTAGCAGGAGGAGTTTATGACCCTGCAGGATGCACGTGGTTCAGGCTGAAGCCGGGGAGCCAGGAGTGCCACCACAGCTGTCACCAGGGGAGATAATGGCAGGGATTTATTGGCATTTCAGCTCACTGCACAGGGAGGCTGCTGGCTGCAGAGCTGTGTGCCCCTGTGATGCTGTCTGTGTGTCCCAACTGCCAAACCCCTAAAGATACCTAGGGGTTGTAAAGCTGGGATATTTGAGGGGACAAAGAGCTGAAGGAGAGGGAGGAACAGGACCAAAAAATAAAATTTGCTTTTTTTTTTTTTTT
>VZTR01022630.1:1348906-1372742 GCA_013400775.1 Chaetops frenatus | reverse complement strand
CCGGCCCGAGCGGCCCCGGCCGTCCCCTGGGCCCGGCCTGGCTCCAGCACGCGGCCCGGGCTGGCATCCGGGCGGGCCTTGACTGTTCAGACAGGGAGATGCCGCAGCCTCTCTGGGCAGTCTGGTGCAGTGCATGGGCACCCACACTGGTAAGAAGTTCGTCCTCATATTGGGGAGGAACTTTCTGTGCATCGGTTTATACGTGTTGCCTCTTGTCCTATTGCTTAGTGTCACCGAGAAGAGCCGAGCTCCATCCTCTTGAGTCATTCTTCAGATACTTACAGACGTGGATGAGGCCCTTTCTCAGTCATCTCCTCTTGAGGCTGAAGAGGCCCAGTTCTCTCACCTTTTTTCATAAGAGAGGTGCTCCAGTTCCCTACCCATCTTTGTCCCTCTGCACTGGACCCTCTCCAGGAGCTCCATGTCTCCCTTGCACTGGGGAGCCCAAAACTAGATGTGGTATACTAGGGCTGAGTACAGGGGCAGGATCAGCTCCCTCGACCTGCTGGCAGAACTTTCCTAGTGCATTACTAATGCTAATTGTTGCTCCTCTTCCTTGCCCTGTCAGTGCAGAGAAGCTGTGGTGGCTGCTGTACTGTCACTCATGGATGACAGGTGCCCACCAGGGCAGGGGTGGTGGGGCTGCAGACAGCAGTGCTACTTCACAAAATCACAGAGTCTCTTAGGTTGGAAAAGACCTCTGAGGTCTTTGAGTCCGAGCTGTGACGCAACACCGCCATGTCAACCAGAGCACGGCACTGAGTGCCACATTCAGCCTTTCCTTAAACGCTTCCAGCGACAGTGACACCACCACCTCCCTGGGCAGTCCCTTCCAAAATCTGATCACCTTTTGCTGTGAAGAAATTCCTCCTAATGTCCATCCTAAATCTCCTGTGGCACAGCTGGAGACTCCAGCTCAGCTCAGTGCTCCAGCCATCCCCCTCGCTTCATCTGGTGTCTGCATCAAGGTGTGCCAAGGCCGTGCTGGGCTGGCTGGTTGAGCTCTCTGGGAGCCCTGGGCCCCATGAGGAGGGACAGGAGTTCATGCAGCTGCAGAAGAGGACAGAGGGACAGTCGATGGCAGCCTCACCCTTGTCTGCTGGAGCACTGGCTGCTGCAGTCTGCACCCTGGCTGTGAGGCAGTGTGACAGCCTTGAGGACCAAAGTTTGGGAATCCTGTGTCCAGTCAAGCCTGCAGGAGTGATAACACAGACCTGTAAACAGCTCAGAGATCTGGGTAGCTGTCAGGGTTGCTGTACATCTCTGCACAGACCATTTTAGGGCCTCTATAATGGGAAATGAGAAATCTTCTGAAAATGGCTTTTGGCTAATGGCCTCCTTGAGCTAGCTCTGAAAATTGTTGAAGTGCTCACATAAACCGAGCAATTTCCAGTGATTTCCAGCAATTTCAAAAAAACAGTGTTTGAAAACCATGTTTCCTATGTGTCTGTATCCTCATGTAATGCTAACTGTGTACATCTTAACACTGGGCAGTATTGCAGTAGTGTTAAAAATGGTTTAAGTTCTACAGGGGATCAGGTAAGGCTTTTCGAAATGGTTTCAGAAGAGCAGGACTGCCCTTTCTTTGTGAAGAAAAAGTTAAAGTATGCATTTGTTCATCATGACGGTGTGTTTTTCATACTGTCTGGATTGCTAAAATACTGCACAGATCAGCCTAGTTACTGATGTGTTTGCTGTACTGATGCCTTCACTAACCTCAAGGAATAGGCTTTATTCTAATCATCATTTAAGTTTATCTGCTACAGAAGTGGTCATGGCTCCACCTTCACATACAGATTCCATCCTAGTAGATTCTATTGAGTATTTGGAGGTTGAATGTTTAGATTTCACTCTGCTTTTTTCTTCCCTTTTTGCTCTAAATTGGAGGCAAGGCGAGTTGAAGGACTCTGAGGCCCTGATCCTGCACTGAGTTCCCCATGCATATAAACATCCCTATCGACATTAGGCTGTGGTTTGGCAGCTCACAAAAGCCAGCGGTGCAGCTCCTGTTATTGGCTCCAAAACGGGCTGGCCACATGATGTGAAGCGCTGACCTGGTATTCATTCACCCTGCCTGCTCAAGTTAATTCAAGAGGTTTTTGACAGGTTAACTTTTTACTAGCAGGCTTTATGCTGGCTCAGGTGTCACTGTGCTCAGCTCCAGCCAGATCAGGTATCGTCTGCACCCCTGTGCCTGGCACGTGGCCAGAGCAGGGTTGGCGTTGGCCCCGCATCCTACGCTCCGGTTCGTTCAGCAGCAGCCTGATCACATGCCTTGGCCCCATCCCGACGAAATTTGTACTCCTGGGTGATCCAGCAATGGCTTACCTGGTTTCAGTGATTGTGGAGCCGCAGTCACACACAAAACTGTACTGGGCTGTCACCTTTGTAGCATTATTTATGCAGTTTGTGCTGTCGGGAGATTGGTTAACCGTCGGGTTAATCAGCAAAAGATTAGGGGCAATAGATTTTTTTCTCTGCAGATGGGCTGTGCTCAGAGCAACTGTAGAGCATCACAACTGAAATGGAGAATTTCCATGGAGTGAGGAGCAGGTGAAAGGTGTTGTGTCTCACGGGCCTGTCGTGGCAGGGATTCCTTGTCTGGAGGCAGTGGGATCTCTCAAAAGAAGGCTGAGTCCAGGAGACATCAGGTAAGGTGTGAAGGAAATATGGTACAGAAGTGTTGGTGTATCTCAGCTATTGTTGCATTACTCATAACTGGCAAAGCTACAAGCAAGTTACACAAGTCATTCTCAAAGAGTGCCAATGAAGGCATTCACTGAATTATCCCAAACTCAACTGCAGAATCTTACCATGGAAATAATGTGGTATTTCCTCTCTCCACGCCTTTCAAACCACATTTGAAGGGGAGTAGGAAAGGGTGTGCTCTTCAAGGCAGAAAAGCTTACCTGAAATACTTTTTTCTTTGTCTTGTCATGTTGTGTCTGTAGTGCCTCTTGTGTGTAGCCAGCAAAAATTAGAAATAGATTATGCGTTTTCTGGAGACTCTGAAGTTCTCTTTCTCACATGTTGTGGACTTAGAGCATCTGTCTTTCCTTGTCAACAATTAAGGTTTACATGTGTCTTGGTTTGAAAAGACAGGTGTCTGCTGAGGAAGGCAGGAGCCTCCCTTGAAGTGGAAAATGTTAACCCCCTCCCTCCAAATTACTACAAATTTGAAATTAAGGGGCTCTCAGGCAAAGATATGAGAATAGGAATAACAGTTCTTTTAATAGGAAAATTAAAATAAAATGCAGTAGCACCAAACCCTGCCAGAGTCAGAATCCAAGCTGGCAGCCTGGCAGTCAGGGTGTGGGGAGCAGGGCTGGGAGATGGTGGCTGCAGCCTCCTGCAGGGACAGGTGTGGGTTTGGTGGAGCAGAGATCCTGTAGAAGGGTGGAGTTTTCCTCTGCAGCTGCAGTGGCAGCCTGGAAGGGTCTGCTCTTCCTCTGGGAATGCGGTGGGAAAGGGCTGCCTGTGCTTCCCTGAGCCTCCCATTCTATCCAGGTGGGCATGCTGGGCTCCTCCCCCCTGAGTGGAGCATCTCCCAATGGAATGATGGAATTTTATCAGTCCTGCAGTGAGATTCAATGGCCCATGAACAGAAGAGATCTCCCTGGAGGGAGGGATGGGTGTGGGAGAGATAAAGAACCCTGCCCTAGCTGTTTTTAACAGATGGTAATAGAATACAGACTTTTTGTTACATCTTGCATTGCAACCTAAGACAACATGTTGAGTGGAACAGCCTGGAATTTGGATTCAAAATCCTAATCTACTGTAGTGTTGATTTGGGGGAGAGGAGGGGACAGGAATTACTATTCTAGCCTATTTTTATTTTTCAGTCTAAGTGACAGATGTTTGGAAACAGAGGTTTACAAAAGACAAAGTGCATGAAAAGGGCCAGTTTGTCACATGGTTGTTCAGTTGACTTTGTGTTTCCAGGAGTAGAGGAATATGTGCCATATTTTTCATGATCTCATGTGGTATAAATAGGAGGTGGTAATCACCGTGTGATAAACTGCATTTTATTAAAAATCCCTGCCTGTCTCTTACGCACCCTGATGGCTGCTCCATCACCCTGGATCCCCCCCATCTCTAACATTCCAGCCCCTTGAGCAGCTCCTGACAGCCACTCTCTCTGTTAGAAAGCACTTGCCAGATAAATGCTTCATTTTTTTTCCCTGCAATTACACCCGTGTTCAGTGAAGGCCGTACAGTTTTGCTTGGCAGGGGTTCAGGAGGATGCACATAATTCACTCGTGGCTTCTATGATTGGAAGCAGCTTGTGCTGATAAAGCTGCAGTGTTGTCTGTCCTGCATCTTTTATTGCATGGTTGGGCACAACATCCACCAGGTCTCTCTGCAGCTCCCATCTCAGCCTGGCCTTGTTTGTTACATTTGCCTGTCAGTTTGAAGGGTAACTTTTGGCTCAAATTAGTCATTTAAGAGATAATAGAGTTCTTCCCATCCTTCCTTTTCTTCTGCTACCCTACTCCATGTGCTTTCTGCATTTTCATAACTTCAGCTGGGGAATGAAAAACTTGGGAATTTACCCACAGGAATCTTTTTAGCCTTTGGCTTTTTTTTGCCTATGGGCAATGCAGGACTGCAGGACAGAAGTGACACAAAAATGCTTGGACAATAAAGCCCATGCCCAGCTAACCCTTCTCTCTTTTGATCCATTTAAACTTAGATACAGCCACACTCCAGGGAGCTACACTTGTGCTTCACCAGTTGGCTTCCAGACCTTCTTCATCAGTTTTGGACCATGACAAATCAACTAAGTCTGATACAAGCCATGGTGTTCAACTGGGTTTAATGTTGGTTTAGTGGAGCTTCTTCAAATTCAGTTTGGGGCATATTTTTTTTTTTTTTTGTGTATGAATGAGACCAAAAGGGTCCTTTTGGGACTGTTGCAATAGGACAATAGTTAATGTTTTTAAACTAAAGGAGAGTCACTTTAGATTGGATATAAGTTCTTTACACTGAGGATGATGAAACACTGACACAGGTTGCTCAGAGAGGTGGTGGCTGCTGCATTCCTGGAAACATTAAAGGTTTCCCAGTTGGACAGGACCTTGAGCAACCTGGTCTAGTTGAAGATATCCTTGTTCATTGCAGGGGGTTGGACTAGGTGGCCTTTCAAGGTCCCTTCCAAACCAAACTCCAATGATTCTGTGATTCTGCATTGCATGTATGCATATCTGTGTGCATGCATACACACATATATAAATCAGCATAGGGTGTTGAGTGAATGGATTCCCTTTGGAATTCATGCTGGCTGTGATCTTTCGTTTTTTGATCAGAGATTATAAAGAAAATTTAACTGATCAGAAGGTTATTTGGAAATTCTGATACTGGGATACTTTTGCCTATGGAGCTTTGTTGTGAAGACTAGGTCACTATGAAGCTTTCCTTAAAAAAAAAAAAAAAGTGGGTTTTTGTACTTTGCAGGCTTCATGTAGTGCTACATGAGGCTGTATTTTAGGATTACGTGGTTTGTACTCCACAAAGTAATTCTCATCTGCCATGTATTTCCTGGCATTGAGTGGTTTATTCAAAATACAACATACTGTGGATGTGTGCTTAGATGCTGTGGCAAAATTCAGAATTGATGTCTCAGTGCAGACTCCAGCTATAGATTTGAGCCTTTGGGATTTGGGTATTTTCTTCAGGTCTTGTTTTTAATTGTCAGTCAGTAGCTGAGAAGACCATAACTGCTGATACGAGGAGGAATGGTCGGAGGATGTGAAGTGTGGGAGGTCTGGCTGATATTCCCAGCTTTGCTGTTAAATCGGCCAGCGATTGTTGCTGCTGTAACAGATTGAACCAAGCATAAATGAAAGGATTACTTGAAAAATCGAAACAATTTCTGATTGTCCAGACAACTCCCTTGAATGCCATGTGCCTCTCATGTCTGTCTGTCTGTCTGTCTGTCTGCTCCTGTGGGACAGGACTGTCTGGTGCTCAGAGCAAGGGCCCCTGCCCTGGCTCAGCCATGCATGTCACACCCTTCAGGGCTTCTGTGGAGCTTGGGACTCGATGGTTAAAATTATCAAAGGGAGAGTGCTTGGGGAGGGCAGGATGTAAAACCTCAAACCTGAGTGCTTGCAGTTCATCGCATTGGGTGCTATCTTAAGTGTTGGGCTTTGTCATTTCTTCATTAGCAGTACCAAAGAAGATTGAGATGGCAGGAAATATCTGATGCAATCATTATTATTAAAAGCAGTGGCACAAAAACAAAGAGACCTTTCAGGTGGTAATTGCTTTCATAAGCCATTCCTGGGGATTGAACTCTGAGACCTCTGCAGCTTGGTCTGAAAGGGGCAGCCCCTGCAGTCACAGCAGAAACGTGTATCTGACATGCTGTGTGGTACCTGCCAGAGCAGCAGGTCTATGCACTCCTCCTTTGTAACAGCTGTTTAGTCCAGAGCCCAGCAGAGGTGGATGGATGCTCTGTGAGTGTAGCTGCACTGACAGCCAACATGTTCAGCCTGGCATGGGGGAGATGCTCTGGCCCTTGGCTGAGGCTGGAGCAGAGCGGGTGCAGCCTCCTCTCTGCCTGTCTGTCCATGCAGCCAGGGCAGAGGTGGCATTACTGGCCAGCCTGCAGGTGAAGGTTATTTGGCTGTCAGGGAAGCTTCTCCCTGTGCTCTCTGTCAGAGCCTACAAGGAAGAAAAGATGTCAGTCCCTGAGCTTTCCAGTCAAGCCTTGCATGGGGCCCCCAGAGTGAGGTTCAGGGACAAGTAATTCATGTATTCTTGCCACAGTGAAAGGTAACCTCACAAGAGGGTAAGCTCAACTTGGGGAGGGTACTGATGTAGCTGTGTGGCTCTTAAAACAGAAGATTTTTGTAGCTGTGGATTACTAGAGCATTACTTTCATCTACTGACTCCTCCCTCTCTGGACTGTGGCCACCAGCACATTTTCAGGTAGTAAATGGCATTGTAAAATTGGCAATTCACTTGAATTGGACCAAGTTATGTCACCTGCCTCATGAGCACCAGCTCTGAAGTAAATTCTTGGAGGAAAACTGAAAAATAGGGCAATACTGTTTTGGAAACACGCTGTGAAAATGAGATTCACAGTTAGAGCTTGGCACAAAGGTGAGAGTTAGAAAACACAGTTTTATAAGGAAGGCAGGCAAAAGACACAAAATACAGTCTTCTACTTAATGGAGGATTTGGATTGCTTCTGGCCAAAGGAAGGTTACTGTAACATTTTATTCCTAGAATTAACAGTGCGGAAACTGTGCTGAATTCCCCTGATTTTCTGAAAGTTATCTGGTGCAACTCTAATGGGTGCACAGAAAATTGGTTGCAAAGAGAGGTGCCCTTCAGAATCTTCTTTTGTTCTTGCTTCTGTTCTTGGAGTCATGTGGAAACTCTAGAACTCTGTTAAGGCAGCTAAATTCACCAACACATGTTACCTATGTGAGCACGACAGAAATGTTGAAAATCTTCTCTGGAAATGCAGGGGTAAAATTAAGGGCAGACACAAGCAGAACAGGAAGAAAATATGGAGTTCACCATGCTGGAGGTAGAAATACAAATGTGTAGAACAAGATCGGTGTTTTATGCTCCTCCTTTCAACTTGTGTCTACACTTTCCCATTAAAAAAATAAATAAAACACCATATAAACCTCTACCTACAGTATTATGTAAATTAGTCTGTGTGACCAGATCCTGTCATGCACAATGAGAATACGACTTTCTCTAATTCTGATGGTTCCAATTTTTTTTTTTTTTAATGAGTGCACACAGAAAAGTATAAGCTCTTACTTCTGTTTCATTTTCCCAGCATACATGCTGACTAAATTATGTGGAAAAGCCCCTTTCTTTCCACTATTTCACCCTTGAGATCTAGTATTTTCCTAGTCTTGTCAGTGTTGTTGTTCCATGCTTTTTGCCAGCAATCCTGATCTGTGTTCTTTAGGTTCCTTTTGGAACAGTGAATCCTTTTGTGAAAGATTATTCCTTGATGCCCTGAAGCAGGAAACATAAACAAAAGTCTTCAGATGTATTGAAATCTGTGAAAATATTTATAGAATGGCAGCGGTTGCCACAGGCCGCAGGAAACAACAGGTAGCTCAGTAATAGTCCTTTGCATACCCATAGCACCTCTCCTTTGGCCAGAGATGTCTGTGTGATCATGTAATACCTGGAGCTTTGTAGAATTTCAGGTTCCTTTGCAAGTTTTAGCCCTGTTTCATCCTTCATCTGTGATGAAGCTAAGTCCCAAAAAGTGTGTTCTTTGTGGATGGGAAGTGAGTACCTGCGGCTCGACTTTGTTTGGAATCTGGGATGTTTGGGCTCACGCTGTCTCACACTGGGTGCCCAGAAGTATGGGCATGGACTCAGCTTTTGGAAAGTGAGAGCTGAATGATTCCCAGCGTCACACGCTGGGTTTGCTGCAGGGCCAGGAATACAGCCCAGATCTCCTGGCTCCCTACCCACTCCCTGAGCAGCAGGGCCAGTCCTCAGCTCTGTTTCAAGGGATCCTAGAGAGCACTGGCATTTTAGCAAGTCAGCTGGCAACTTCACTCTGTTTTGTTTAGAATGGTTCACATTCTTCCATCTAATTCCCACACTGAAAATCTCCAGCTTCCTATTTTCCCCAAGCTGTCTCAGCAAGACATATTGAATATGCAGATGTGGTGGCACACACGTGCTTTTCCTGAAGCAGCCCCTCAAAGTTACTTCTGGATGTTTGTTTTACTCCAGTTCCTGTAATCCTCAAAGTGACATTAAACAGATTTTTTTGTTTAACCTTTGTATGAATCTCTCTCTCTCTCTGTCCCTTTATTTGTAAGGATATGTGGTTTTAGTTACATTTTGTTACATTCCCTTGTGCGTGGAGGAGACACTGTGTAAATGCAAACATATTGTAATTATTACACAGCATGTACAAACGTCTTCTCAGACATCTCCCATCCATGCCTTCTCCAGAACATATTTTTGAATGTGCACATCACTGTATTTTCAAACCCATTCATGTAGTAAATAACTCCTTTCTCTCTACAATGTTCAGAAACAGGAGGGCTGTTCACTCAAAACCTTGGAAGTGCATCTCAGAGGCAGATGGAATTGTGCCTGAGAGCAGGAGTAGGAGCCTTGCTAGCCCATTTCCTGATGCTGAATCCCTCAGAACAAAGCTGGCACTGGGCTGGACCCAAGCACTGCACGCTGTCAGCACGAGCCAAGTCAAGACAGTGAAAAACCTGGCTTCTGCTTCAAGTGAGGAAGTTATTTTGCTGGAACAGCATAAATCTTTTATAGGATTTCTTGCTTCCCCTGCAGTGTAGAGACTCAGGCAATTCCTTCTTTCCTCCTTCACCTTGCCTGCTGCAAGGATGGTGCACATATCCTCACACAGCAGCTTTCTGAGTGCACACCTGCAAGCAAGCCTAGAACCCCTGGATGCAGTGCAGCATGCTTCCCTCTCCTGCAAGACGAGCTATTCCTGTCTTCTCTGCAGACACACTGGGGTTTTTTTTGCAGGACAAACACATTTTTCTTTGCAAAAACTTTGTAGTTGTCCAGAAAAGCAAAGGTTGCATTCCAGATGTACAGCTGTCCCACCTACAGAAATTCCCTAGTCCTGTCTAGTCAACTTACTCAATAGCATATTGCCAGAGAGAATAAATATGTTCAAGAGACTGGGGAAAGAATCTCCAGGACTGTAAATATTCTTTTGGATTGTAGCATAAAATGGATAATTTTCATTTTCTCTACTTGAGTGGCCGTTGGAAGAACATAATCCCCTGGATTTCTCCCATTAAGTATGTGTTTTCCCTTTAGTTTCAAGGGAAGAATAAACACATTTCTTCATTTTTAAAAGAAAAAAGCCATCTCCTATAGGCAGTTCTCTGGTGTGTGGTAAGTTCTGCACAAGGTTTAGTGTGAGCATGGACTAAATGCCAATATTCACATGTTTTCACTGGAGGATGTGTATGCACATGTTCCATGGCCAGAGAGCACCATTAGCATAAAGGTGTGATGGTGAGTGGGGAGGGGAGGCAGCTCTGTCCCTGCAGGGCACCTGGCCTGACATCCACACTGTGCCCAGTGCACACTTTGGCCATGGGAGAGGCTGAAGCTGATTCCTTCTGAGGAAAACACCCTTCCCTCAGATAAATGAGCACATTGTCATACACGTACCTGAATTTTCACCAGGAATGAGAATCACTCAGTACCTACTCGTTCCCTTCTTCAGGTGTGATTCTGAGAGCTGGTGCCAGTCTCTCACCATCTGATGCTGTAGGTGTCCGATCCTCCAAAGATGACATTAACCCACAGTGGCAAAACAAGCAGTCCTGCCCTCCCTTACCTCTCCTTAGCAAACTGGATTGAAAAAACTGGTTGGCATTAGAAGTCAGAATATCCAAGTGCCTTTCTGAAGTTTGCAGGATGGTAGAGATCTGAATTGGGCAGCCTTATCCAGCCCAGCTGCACGTGCTGTGGGAATGGTGACTTTTAAATCTGTATTTGAAGGGCTGCAAAATGTGGGTGTTACTGTCTGGACTCTCAGAACAGTCAGGGGCCAAATTCCCTGGTGCCAGTCATTCATGGGCTTGTACACTGCTTTCTAACTAGATCAAATGTTAGATAAGCACTTACATTTTCCAGATGATTTAACCCCTTGGAGTTACGTTTCTGGTGGCTGTGACATTTTTCATGTCCAAAGCAGGGAGGGAAAACCAGAGTTTTCCACAGACACCTCTGAAATCTGATTCCTTGTTTTGAAGCGTAGGTGTAGGCTGAGCTCTTTGGAGGAAGAAATTGCCACTGATGGAGTGTAGGATGAGCTCAGAAAGCCTCACCATGGGTGGAAGGTCAGTCTGGTGGCAACTTGCACTGGCTGTGTTAATGTAAAGCAAGTTTTGATTTTTGTTAACCCTGCTGGGCAGGCAGAGCTGTGGGAGGAGGAGATGGATGCTATTCCAGTGTCTGTACCAAAATGTCACATTAGAGTTCATGTTGGGGAGAGAAGCAGGAAAAAAGCACAGGTTTTTTTGGAGAGCTTTTGGATAGCTTTGGCAGTTAAAATATCTATATAATGTGCTTTGAAAGCTGAGGCAAAGTCAGTGAAAATGAACAAATTTGAATAAAGTGTGCTAGCAGCTTCAGTTACTTTTCCAGTTGGTTTTTTTCCCCTCTTTTTGGGAAGGATTTATAAAGCAGCAAATGCTAGCACAAATACTGGAAACCTCATCTGTTGCAAATCAGGTAATTTTACACAGAGCTTACAAACTAATGCTTTGTTATAATTTTTTTTTCTTTTGCTATTGTTTTCTTGCACTTCAGGCCTTGCCCTGATAACACGGGGGCTTTGGCAGCATCATAGCTTTGTGTAGTTTCTGTCCAGGGGGCTGATGTTCATTTTCTGTGCAGTTGTGCCCTCGGCCTGTGGCAGTGAACTTACAAACAAGATCTGTAACAGGATACCTTTATTTTCTGCAGTTCAAATTGCACATAAGTGATTGGTGCTAGAATGAAGTTGCAATATCAAATTATCTGCTTTTTGGTACAAATGTATCTGCAGTCTATTCCCCAGACAGTTTGAATAGATTTAGCTTAAATCTCTTGCACCCAGAATTAACAGGAAATTCTTTCACTGAAGTGTGACAGTATAGAAGATAAGTTCTGAAATCGGTTAAATTGGTGTAATCTCCTGATACAGACAGGGCTTTATTTATAATGCTTCAACCTTTAATATAGTTTTGGGTTTTTTTAATATAAAACACAGTAAGCATGCTTGAAAAAAAGTGCTTTTTTTCTTTGGTTTGTAAACTGTTTGTGAAAGCTATGAAGATGATACAGTTATACACTTGGGCATTATTCCCAAAATGTTCTGTATTTGAATCCACTGTATTTGAGCAGGAACAACATTTAATTGATGGCAGAAGTATTTGATGGTTGAAAGAATGGAAAAAGCAAGCAAAGTTTAATTTTGATCCCGATTCAGCAAAAATGAGTAGGGATATACTTACTTTCAGGCACCTGGTTTAATGCTTTACTGAATGGAGGGAAATCCGCACCACAGATTTACTGTTTTCAGCCTGTCACTCAGCCCCTCCTGCTCCTCTTTTTCCCTTTCTGTGAGGCAAGGGAAAAATAGTGGTTGTCAGGGTTGTGGGGTCTGAGGGATGGATCTATGTGCTTGCTCTGCAAGTCTGGAGGAAAACCAGGCCATTATTATTTTTATTAGACTAGACCTTACAAGAACCTCTTTGAAGAGTCTATTAGGAAGGAGAAAAATTATAATGAATTTGGATTTATTCCAGTGGTTTACTGTTTCCTTTGGAAATGTACATGTCAAGCTTTGCTGGCAGTGATTTAACTGACAGGAGGGTATTGATCTGACCCAGTTTGATGCCTGTGACCTGCACTGAGGTGCAGAACGTCCAAGACACAGCAGTAAACTCTCCATCTCCATTTCCCCTGGTCACCCACTCCTGGAGAATTCAGAACCACTGTAGCAGCAGTTCAGCTGAACTTTGAATATTTGATTTCCTTTGGCAGTTGATGTAATTACTACAGAGTATGGAACAAGCTGAAAGGAGTAGATATCCAAAGCCAAAATGAGGTCCAGGCCTGTGAGATGCAGAGACATAAATCCTGGTTTGGTATGGCTCCACGGGGAGTGGGGGAGCTGGACACCCCTTCAGGGAGGATGAAGGTGCTCTGTGCTTTCCAAGATCAGAGTGAGGAAGGGAACACTTAAAGTCATCCAACTTTTTCCATCCCCTGGCCTGTCCTAAAATTTCTGCAGAGAAGTTGCTTTGACTTGGATTGCCTTGCTCTGCCTCCTTGCTCGTGTTGTCAGAGAACTTCATGTTCTTATGCCTCCTGACCTTCAAGGAGGGCTGACTTGTGTGCTCATAACCATGATAATCTGGGTCCAGGGTTCTCATACAAATCCTGCCGGCAGCATCAGCTCTCCAGCAGGACCAGGGCTGCCCTCCTGTCACTGCTTGAGGGGTTCGTGCCGTGCTCAGATACATCAGGCAGCAAACCAGCTCCCAGGGTTGGCCTCTGGAAAACAAAGGAGGGATGTATGATCTTCTTTTCACTTTCCTCATGTCTTACTCCCCTCTAGGATGGTTAATCCTTGGTGTGAGTTTAACATTTGGGAAAGCTAGGTGATAGCTAGATAGCCTTAAGGGATGGAGTCTTCCATTCTTGGAAATCTGATGTTGGGGAGCAGCAGTGTGGGCTTCCTAATCCTGCCTGGGCTTGTGTTTCAACCTGACCCCCCTGGGCTCCTCTCAGGGGGCCTGGGGAGCATTTTCTGAAGGTGAAATTGTTTGTGCAATTTAAGGAGATGGGGTGCTTGTCTGGCAAGGAAGCTGTGACACCGTGGGCATCTTAAATAAGCTGCTGAATGGTCAGCAGAGGATAATTCTTGGTACTTCTTTCAAATATATGTATCTAGTGGTTTGTTAGTTTTATAACTATACACAGTAGAACTGGTCTAATTTCTTGTGGGACTTTCCATATAAATAGTGGACACAAAGAGGGTTCCAGTTTGTGATTATGGATGATTGCTGCAGCCCCAGAAACCCTGGTATTACAGTAGTCATGGGAACAAGAAGTGCAGAATTTGGGCTAGACATGTCCTGGTTCAGAACTCTGGCTCTCAGCTGAGGCTGCCAATATGGAAATAGAGTTCTCATGTAAAATAGAACTGGATGGCTTGGATCTGTCCATGGGAATATCAGAAATGTGGAGAGTTTCCAGACAGCTATATACCTGCAGGGATGGGTCTTTGTTGCTTCTTTTTAGATTTCAAAAAATCTAAATCAATTTTGTTTCAGCACATGCAGCTGCTGCTGAGTCTCTTGCACTTTCTTTGAGACATCTTGTGCTGGTCTCAGTGGACTGGGTTGGCTCAACACTTAGGATTTAATCTGCTGTAAGAGTGAGTACGAGTACCACTGAATCCCCTTGAGAGGAAGGAGGATCATGTCCTGATTAATCTTTGGAGTTTGCTTCTTTTCTTGCAGTGGGTGAGGTGGTCTTGCTCCAAGTGAACTCATTGTCTGTCATGAAATACTTGTTGGAAATGACAGTGTTCATTAGGTTATACATATATTCTGTATCTTTCACTAATGAGAAACTGTTTTATTCATAGAATCATTATCTTTATACACATATACATGGTTTTAAATGGTGAAAATGTTTAGTATATGGCCTCTTTTGTTGTCTAGTGCTTCTGCTTTATTTGCAAGCTTCCTCCATTCTTGCTGTCCTTGGTGAGGCACTTCAGGGACAGCTGTCACTGGGTCTGCTGAGACTGGCAGGTATATCTTGGCATTTGCTGCCCTACATGCCCTGGTGACAGTGAGGCTGGATGTCATTGGCCAGGGGAGTCATGGAAAAAGGAAAGGGCAAGGTAGTGGTGAAAGGAAATCTGGATCTGTCAGCAGGGGTGACAGGTGATGAGATGCAGAAAAAGGTAGTGCATGAGCACATCAGGAGATAAAATCGAGTCTGTAAGTACCAAAAGAAACAAGCAGGATATAAGCAGGAATAATCTGCCTTTCCAGCAGAGACAGACAGTGCAGAACAATTCAGTGAGGCAAGGCAATGTCAAGACAAAAGGGCAGACGGGCAGGACTGATGTGCTGGGAGACTTTAGAAAGGTTTTATTACACCTTCTCTAACACCCCAGCTCTGTCTGGACCTATGGAGGTGGCTCCAGTGGCTGGTTAAGTAATAATTGCAGTACAAATAAATAAACACATTTAGGTCTGGGAAGGTTGACACCAGTACAGCAATGTGGTGGTAGAGTGCTGAGAGAGGCCAGGCTGGCAGCAGGGGAGCAGCACAGAACCAGACAAGTCAGGGAGTGGTGAGATAAAAGATGATTTGGGTTTCTGTGTGAAGACTGCAATTTAGCTTCAAGTGATTTCGGCTTTTCTTTATTTTCTTCTTCTTCTTCTTCTTCTTTTTTTTAATCTACACTCCCTCTAAAACTGGTTCAGCTGAATGGGCAAGTATGTGACTTTAATGAGATTCCTGAAGTCTTAGTAAGAGCTGTGGTTAAAGCCTGTCTGCCAGAAGCAGATGGATAGCACAACGTTATGATAGATCTCTTGGTGCTGTCAGCAGCAGCTCCATGGCACAGAACCAGAGGTCAGGGATTCCCCTTGGAGCAGCACATGTAGAGCCTCCTTCCTGGGTGTGCTGGTTTTGGCTGGAGTAAAGTTAATTGTCGTCATAGTAGCTGGTATGAGGCTGTGTTTTGGATTTGTGCTGAAAACAGTGTTGATAACTCAGGGATATTTTGGTTATTGCTGAGCAGGGCTTGCACAGAGCCAAGGCCTTTCCTGCCTCTCACCCCACCCTGCTAGTGAGGGGGCTGGAGGTGCACAAGGAGTTGGGAATGACACAGCTGGGACAGCTGATCCCAACCCACCCAAGGGATACCCCAGACCAGATGATGTGCTCAGCAATACAAGGTGGGGCAAGGAGGAGGAAGAGGGGTTAAACCATGACACTGGGCAGTGCATCTCTGGTGGCTCCTTAAGCAGAGGAGACTCTACTTCAGTGAATATCCTTCACATCTCGAGTAAGTGTCTCATGTCAGAGGGAACAGTAAGTGTTTGGGTGCACTGGACACTGGGAGGCATTAAAAGCAGGCATTGAACTCCAGTCAAGCTGCAAGAGTAAACAGGAACTCAAAAGAAGCTCCTGATCATTACAGGAAGAATGTATGTCCAGTTCTTCCCAAACCAGAAGAAATCTGACAAGTTGCAGAAATGAGGAACATTGGAGCTATGTGGAAGAGATGTTTTCTTTCAACACTCCTTCTAGCACTTGATAAAGTATCACATTTGGGGACATCTCAAACTTTTTAAAAAACAATAAGGGTAGGACAAGGAATTTGCAAGAGTAACCCTCCCATTCTCGTTTATCAGGGCTGTCTTCCAGCAGGGGTTCAACTCTTTTCACGGTCTGCCAAATCTTTGCAAATGATCTCATGGACATGACCTCCCTTTCTTGGAGTGTTGCAGCTTCCCCCCAGCAAACACAGCAGGGACAGTGCTGGGGAAGCAGTGATAGCTCTCCAGCTGCTTCACTGTGACTCTGGAAACTGGATGTGTAAATTTATGCTTCGTGCACAGTTGTCACCTCTGAAAAGTGAACAAAGGCAAACACAGGTACAAATTTCAGGCAGGCAGCCAACACAGTGGACAGTTGCCTAGGGCAGCAGACTGTTGAATGCAGCAGAATGCCAAGGCTTTAGGAAGATGAAGGCTTGCTGCTGCTGCTGCTCTGTCCTGTAAGAAGCATTAGCCCTTTAATCCAAGGGTTGAGATTCATGTGCTGTTCTCAGGCAACGGCTCCTTACTTGGCCCAGGTGATCCTTGGGGGTCTGGGCTCGAGCAGGTTCACTTCTGCTGTGGGAGTGATCCATGCCCACTGGAAGGATGGGGCCTTTTTTCCACAGAAGAAAGAGCAACCTGTGGTTTTGGAGTTCTTCCCCCTGCTCCTTCATCCTCTAGTGCAGCAGGAGTGGTCTGAGCTGGTGTGAGTGGGCTGCTGCAGGGAAGGATGGTTTGGGATGAAAGTGGGAGTCACTTGGATGGTGAAGGATGGGCAGGGATGATGGCCATGGTCTGCCTGCTGTGAGGCTGGGCTGTCCTACCTAATGCTTCGCTGACTCCATTCATCCCAGCCCACCAGCAGCCCTGCTTCACCCCACCACTTATCCCCACAAAATTTCACTGATGTTTCCCACCCAGCCCTGCCTGGGCAAACAACCTCTCAAAGCTGTTTGAACCAGCCCCGCAGTTGGGCTTAAAAAATAACCCAAGCTTTTTATTGATAAAATCAAAATCTCGCATTCAGGATCTTGGTGGCAAGTAGAAACAGGCTCAGGAGGGGAGGCCTGTATTCTTCAGACCACCAGCCAAGTGCTTTTCAGCTTTTGGTGTGTGGAAGTTGCTGGCTGAGGCTAAATCCCTGCAGCAATGCCTCACCTGCTATTATCACTTTATCTGAAGCCATAAACACAGCCAGTGAAGAAATTATTTCCAGCAGCTTGAAAAGGACTCACTTCCATAATTCACATATTAGCTCAATGGCAGTTGCTTTCACCAGCAGCAGATTTTAGGTAGAATTCAGAGTTTGAGAGCTCTCCTGCTGAAGGAACTCTTTTAGTTGGCACCTTTGACAGGATATTAGGCTGGCTGGATAAGAGATCTTATCCCATACAGCAATACTTACATCTCATGTTTCAAAATAAGATCACAAATACTTGCTTGTGCTCCTTGGCAGTCAGGTTGCTACCAGCAGTGTTCATAACACTTTTCTGTTGTCAGTCATCGTCTGCCTGTGCATATTAATACTTAAAATGAAGTATTTAATTAATGCCATGTGTTTCTGCACCAAGTTTCATGTGAGCATCTCCCAGGCTCTCCTGGCCAGAAAGGTTTTTGTTTCCAGCACTTCATGGTGCTGTCAGTGGGCCAGTGGTGCAGGGCTGCGTGGTGGAATGTCCTGGCTGCCCTGTGCGTGCTGTGACTGTGGACATGTGCTCGGAGAGGCTCACACCTACACGGACATTGACATCACCTGTATTTGTGGAAGTGCCTCATCAGCTGCTGCCGTCTCACATTCCTGGCTGGGAGAGGCACCCGGGCTGCTCGCCATGGTTTACTCCTTTCTCAGAATCCACAGGGTGAGGGCAAAGCTTGCCGATACACTCCTCCCATCATGTCATCTGTTTACATGGCACATGCCTTGTGTCTGTGTTTGTCTGTGCGTGTGTGAGACAGTAAGAGCTTTTATTTTTTTCCCCCTGCCCTAGTTCTTCTTTCTGGCTGTGGTGAGATGGAAAGGTGGGATGCTCTCATCTCTGCCAGCGAAAAGGTTTTCTGTATCTGAGGCTGGCTTGGAAATCCTTTAGGTGACATCATACTATGTCTGTGCAGACTCATTGTTTGTCATGGAAAAGCCATTCATCCATACACAACTTCCTTCCTCCCCAGACTCACGGAGATAAACTTTCCATTCTGTCTATTCCCTATAGAAACAGACCCAAAACATGTATGCGTGGCTACACACACACACACAGAGCTCGCCATCCCTCCGTCACGCTTGGGGCTGCGGGAGGAGGAGAAGGGAGGATAGAGAAGATGTGAATAAAGTCACCCTGTTTTCTTCAGACATGGATCCCGCTGTGCCCAGGCAGTAAAACTCCCCTCCCACTGAGGTGCTGGGTCACACAAGGCTTTTTTGTCCTGAGGCTAATTCTGGCACTTGCAGCCCCACATCTGCCTGCCAGGTGAGACGGGCCACCAGCTGCAGGTACAGCACATCTGGATGGGGGAGGCAGCGAAGCGTGCTGCAAACAAACACAGCAACTCCACCGTGGCGGGTGCAAGGAATTCGATTAAAAATATACTTCAGCAGTCTGAGCTGCCGAGGCTGGTGATTCATGGTGTCTCGGGTGCTGCTGGCAAGGCAGAGGGGAAGGCTGGCTACTCGTGTACCCCGCAGCCACAGCCTGGGGGGAACCCGCACGTTCAGCCCGCCTTTGGGGACTGCAGGGGCAGGGCTGGGGGCCCGCCAGGCCTGGTGAGGAGGCATTTTTCCGTGGTAGCGAGGTGGGAACCGTGTGGTGCAGGGTAGGACAGGACAGTGGGAAGCCCTTAAGAGATGGAGGCAGCAGCGGCAGCGTTGGTGGTGTGATATGATAAGGTGGCTGCTCCCCTATGAGGGAGGCAGGGTGTGAGGAGCACGGTGGAAGTACCTGCACAGTGCAGGATGTCTGCATTTGCTCTCTGCCGGTGTGCGGGAGAGACAGGGCTGAGGAGCTGCCGGACTGCCCTGCCTTTGGGGTTCGCGGTGATTCCAGCGGGGAAGGGAGAGGGTGTTTGGACAAGAGGAGCCTTTGAAGCTTTTCCCCTGTCCACCTCCCCTGCCCATAAAGGGGCACCATTAAGCTCCGGTGCCAGCCCTACGTGCACTCGTCGCTGGCGGCCCGGCCGAGCTTCGCAGACCTCCGGTCCGGGGCACGGGGCCCTTCGGGAGGCCGTTTTGGGGAGGGGGCAGCTCATTTGCGAGCCGACTGTGCGTTACAAAGGCAGCGGGGCCAGCGCGGCGCTTTGATGTGCCCCGCCGGCTCCCCGCACACCTGAGGCCGCGGGGCTCCCGGCACGGCCGGACCGGGGCGCGCATCAAAGGCGGCCGAGCCGAGCCGAGCCGGGGGCGGCCCAGAGGCTCCGCGAAGCCCTCCCGACGTCCCTACGGGCGAGAACAGCCCCGCCGTCTGTGCGCTCCCCCCGGGCCGGGCGCGNGGGGCGGCAGCCGGGCTGAGCTCGCCGCGCCCCCGCCGCACGCAGGCCCCGCTGCAGGGTTTCTCCTCGGCGCTTCTCCGCAGGGCGCCCTGTCCCGGCGGCCGGCTCCGCGGGGGCTGCCCCCGCAGCCCACCATGACCGGGCCGAGGCTGGCCCTCGCCGCCGCGCTCCTCTGCAGCTGCACCTCGCCGGTGGCCGACGCCAACTCCTGGTGGTAAGTGAGGGGAGCCGGCGGCGCCTTTGTCCGCCGCGGGCCGGGGACCGGGACCGTCCGGGGCCGTGCGGCAGCTCCTGCGCTGCGCCCCCCGCGGGAACTTCCCTGCCTCCCGGGCTTCTTTCGCAGCAGCTCGATTCTCTCCAGGTTCCCCCCCCCGCCCCCTCCCGCTGTCCCTGCCCAGTTTCGGGAGACGTGGGACGCAGCCCCTCTCCTCTAGGCATTTCTGGGTTCCTTTTGTACGGGCTCGCTGCAATGCCGTCCGGGCTTTAGGATGTGGGGAATGCGTAGGGACTGGACGGGTAAGGTTTCCTACCCGCTGCCAAAAGCCCCGGGAGCAGCCGCGGAGCCCCCTTCCCCCGAAGAGCGGAAAATAGCCTGGCTGAAAGGCAGGCATCGCTCGCTGGCGCTCTGTTAAATAGCTGCTCGCTTTCTTCCGCGGAGAAAGTGCTGAGCTTTCTCTCTGCCCCCTCCCCATCCCGGGTGTCCTCTGTGTTTAAACTCGGGTTACAGACGAACGGTGTTGCTGCCGCTAGAGCCCTGGAACAGCCTCGCATCTGCCTGAGCCGTGGAGGGAGGCAGCTGATATGAGAAATGCGCCCGGGCTCCGGGGGCTGGGCTGGGCTGGGCTGGGCTGGTGGGGAGAGGTGTCGGGCACTTCTCCCTCCAGACTCCCTGGGATGTTGTTCTCGTCGCAGGTCTTTGGCCATGAACCCCATCCAGAGACCTGAGATGTACATCATCGGCGCCCAGCCGGTGTGCAGCCAGCTGCCGGGGCTGTCCCCGGGGCAGCGCAAGCTCTGCCAGCTCTACCAGGAGCACATGGTGTTCATCGGGGAAGGGGCCCGCAGCGCCATCAAAGAGTGCCAGTACCAGTTTCGGCAGCGGCGGTGGAACTGCAGCACGGTGGACAACACTTCCGTCTTCGGGAGGGTCATGAAAATAGGTAGGAGCACCTGGTAGTGCAGAAATACACCCAGCGGTACAGGGAAGTGCTTTCCCTCTGCACCTCTCTGCCGTCCTTCAAACACACACGTAGCAGTGATGAGCCCCATTAAAGGCTCCTAAAGCTACCCTTAACGAGCTTTCCCATTCCCTGGTGTGCCTGAGTGCTGCCTGTGCCGGGCTGGTGGCACCGATGCACCTCGGCCACAGCAGGAGCCAGCTGGGGGGCCAGGGGGATACGGTTTCTTCTGGGGGGAGCAGGGGGAAGTCAGGAAGAGGGGGGCTGCCTCTGTTTTGTGTGCTTCTTTAAAGGTAGTGAGGGAAGATGCTGGAGCCAGGAACAATGGCCCCGTGTTATCGTTCCCAGCATCTCAGGCAGGGAATCCAGCCCTGAGATGTGGGAAATATCGACTCCTCGGGCGTGGAAATTCCCCCACTTCCCCGTACTGCCACTTTCTGTGTAAACCTAAGAGATTTTTTAATTCCTGCCCTGCTGGCCGTAAGAGGCACATTGACAGGCCATTGCTGCCCTTGGATTGAGGTGTGACCTCGCTACATTGTCCCGGCTCCTTTTGAAATGCAATCATCTGATGGCAAGAAACTGAGAAATCCGGGCTTGGTTTGATATGACCGACAGCCAGGCCAATAAAGAAAAGGTGTTAAAACAGCCCCACACACACACACTCCCTCTCCACAACCCCTTTCTGAAGGTTTTGTTTCCCACCCACAAAGCCAATCATTTACACTGAAGAATCAGAACTATTTCTCGGTTGTGAGCTCGAGGGATGGAAAAATACCTTCAGCCCCTGTACCTCCAGTATTGCTCTCACTGTTTTTGGCTTCACTCTCAAAAAAACTGCATAGGCAGCAGGACACCAAGAGATGCATCTTTAATACCTCTGGGGCATTTAGGTGATAGGGCACAAAGTCCTGTGATCTCTTCTGTTTGGTCCTGAAATCCAGGTATCATTTTAGAGGATTCTAGGGATATTTCTGCATGTGTTACTCAGTCTTGCAGAACTCCTAATTCAGCCCACCAGAGCTATTCTAATTCCTCCCTTTCTGCCCAGCTCATACCCCAGCAATTCTTCTCTGGGGTGCTCCACTGGGAAGTGCCATTTCCTGACACATCCTTCCAGTTCCTGTCACACATCCAAGGCATCTGTGCATCCTTGATCTCTCACTTTCTGATAGCAAGGGTGGTGGCCAGATGGGGCTGCATGCAATCCCAGATTGTTAAAACCTGTGCTTTGGGGGGTGAAAACTGAAATTTCATCCATCAAAGGAAAAGGACAGAAAATACACTTCCATCTCTCCTTTCTGATGTCAGTCCTTCACGTGTAACTTCTCCTAAAAATGGTGTAAATTTCAAATCCCCAAAGAAATACTTGTGACTCCACAAGGATGCAAGAAAATAGGAATCTCCCCTTCTGGAGCAATCCTCATTCTCCAGTAGCTTCCTGCAACTCTGGGTTGGTGTGGTGAGAGGGTCCACACGTGGAGAAGAGAGGTAAAGATGAACTAAGAGCAGAGATCAGAGATGAAGGATGAAAAGCTGTCAGGAAGAACCAGAACGTGTCCAGAAAGAAGGAACTAGAGTGTAGAGTGGATAGTGGAATTGGGAGGATTTCTCCTCTCTAAAATGAATTTGATCCTATGAGTTAAGATTGGGAGTAGATTTCTTTGTTTTGTAAGTGTTGTAGGTATGTGATGGGTATGGCCATCAGTCCTGCTCCTGCTGCTTGGTTTGTGTGTGTGTGTGCATTTGTTTGAGTGCTGTTGTATCTGTAGTAGGAATCTGCTGATGGCAGTGTCTGAGAGGTGACTGCCTGCAGTTGCCACTCTTTAAAAACCCATCCCAGCAGAGTTTTGGAACCATTCTCTGGTCACTTACAGCACTTCAGATGTTCATACTCCAGCATGAGACTGCACAAAAGAAAAATGTCACTGAAGGTGTCCTGGGGTATTCCAGGTTCCTTGGTGATTCATGGCTGTTATCTGTGTCACTGATAAGCTGCTGTGGAGGGAGATGCTGCCTCTGCTCTTTTTTATAGCTTCACCTTCTGCTTTTATATTTTCCTACTTGGTAATGAGTCATTGCTTATCATTTCAGCAAGTATATTTTCCACACTGGGGAAGATGACAAAGCCTTTCAATCTCTTAGGTTATACTAGATAAAAAGTCATTCTTTCCTTGGTTCATACCGTGTGTCTGTCTCCTGTTTTCAACCTCTGAGCCCCAAATCTGGACCACAGCCCTTTTTCTGTACTCAGTGCCAATGGCATGAGAACAGTCTGGAGACCAGAATATCTGCAAGAGTGCACAGACATGCCAGATTGTTGTGGAGAGGGAGGGGAAAGGAGATAAGAAGGACCCAGAAGGTGCATAGTGTGCCAACAACCCTGGGCTGCCCACCCACTGATGCGGGCATGGCATAAATTACCCGATTTCTTGAGCTGCATTAGATTGTAAGAGGGGAGGAAAACCTGACTGGGCCAAAGCCTGGGAGATCCTTGTTGAGAGTGTTCACTCAGAAACCTGGAAGATCAGTTTCCTTTCCCCTTCACAGAACCTGACTCAGCTCAGAAACAGGAGAGCTGGTCAGTCTGTGTTTAATCATTACACCTTCATTTTGTGTTTTTCATGGGAGTGAGGCAGCCCATAGCACTGAAGTGAGCTGCTTTGGAGTATTGTTTTCTCTAGTGTTTGTGTTGTCATGAGACTTGCTCTTAGCTTTTAAATATGGGTTATTCAATAACAATAGCTAATGTTGTAAAAAATTATCCTTCCAAAGTTGCTTCCTGTTCTGTCGATACAGATTTTAGACTGCACGTGTGTGTGTATATATAGCTTTATACATTATATACAGACACATTCCTTACTGCTACATTTATGGTGGGGAGAGGACACAGCACCCCAAAAGGTCGTGTTAGAATTTCCTCAGGGGAGGAGAGAACATACCTCCTCCAGCAGAATCCTAAATGCAAGGCTGGGGTTTCCAGGTTAGTCGAGTCATTTCTGGAGCCAAAGATCTTATCTCTTCTGCCTTTTCAAATGCTAAAAGGGAAAAAAAAAAAAAGAGACAGTCATAAAAGCAGAGAACAAAGAGAATTTTTTTTCCCTTGTTTTTCTTTGAGATCGGCAAACTTTGGGGCAATGCTTTTAAAAACAACGAGTTGAAACTAAAACTTTTCATCAAAAAAAGTTAAAGCGACACGCTTTCGTGTCAGTTTTCCCAGCGGGGCCCGTTCTTCTCCCGTTTCCTTCGAGAGAGGGAGGGGAGCCGAGCCGAGGCGTGCCCGGGTGATGCCCGAGGCACAGCGGCCGCGGCCCGGGCTCCCCGGCGGGCACAGGAGGGCAGCAG
>VZTR01022630.1:1332201-1348582 GCA_013400775.1 Chaetops frenatus | reverse complement strand
GGCCGCTCCGCCGGGCACTGACCCGGGGCCGCTCCGCCGGGCTCTCCGCCGGGCTCCCCGCCGGGCACTGCCCCGGGGCCGCGGCCGCGGGACGGGACGGGACGGGACGGGACGGGACGGCAGAGCGAGTTCGGGGGTAACACCCCGGTCCGCAGAGCCGGCAGCACAGAGGTGAGGGACTGACAAGGGACTGCGCTGGACTTGGAGAGGACCAGCAAAAACCCGAGGGCTTCTCCGAGTGTTTGCTTTGTGGGCAGTAAGGGGGGGAGGGATAAAAACCCCACCCTGCTGTGATTTGTTCCAGCCTCTCCCACCACCATCCTGAGCTACTCGAGCAGAGGCAGGGGCTGCACACTGAGTTGTGCTGCTACATCTGACAGGTGGAGATGGTTAGAATATGGACAGTAAAAGTGTAAATCCCAGTGTCTTTTCAGGGATCTCTGCCAGGCTGTAGGGATGCTAAGCACCTGGAGTCATGCAGGTTCTGTTGCATGAGCTGTCACAGTGTGAGGTCCTTTCCTTGCATGTATTTTAATCTCTACAGACAGGGGAGTGTTCTTAAAAGGATGATTGGTGTGTCCTCAGGGCTTTCTTCATACAGGTAGGGGCAAAACTGCACACTGGACTGTTATCTAAAAATAGCCATAACATGCAAAAGAAACCAGATGATTAAAAGCTTGGTTTTGCTTACTGAAGAATTACCCTAACTCCCTTACGGGCCAGTCTCAGCTGAGTTGCCTTAACTAGGAGTCACTCCTCTGTCTCTCTTGGAACAGGGAGGTTTGCTAAGCATAGTTCTCCTCTTACCTGCGAGTAAGGACCTCCTTTCTGTATTATGTGTCCTGTAGCATTTTATCAGCTATATTCCAGAGCAGAAACCCTTAGCTTCATCTCTCATTTAGGGGGGTGGTAAAAAATCAAAAGTTGTTCTGCAAGGCGGATGCCATTTACAGCCTTGCCTTTGTGTAGGGTCATTACCACTAAGCTGTTGATAAGCTGCTATTAATTAGAGATTGTCAGCACATGCAAATTGGAACAAGAGCACACCAAACACATCAGCTCAGCCCTGCTGAGGGAGCTGGCACTGAGAGCCTCCTGAGCTGGTGATAAACTATTCTTTGAGGATCTGCCCTTTGAAGTCAATAAAATTTGCTTGAGAGCATCTTGCTGGGGTTTGGTGTAAGTAGCCCTTCACAATTAGATTGCTTATTCTAATGAAGCTTTGGCAGTTGTTCTCTTTATCACCTGCGAGTTTGGCGATGAGCACAATGGCTCTGACTTGGTTCAGCTATTTATTAGACACGTGGTGAGAGTGCAGGTGTGGATTGCCTCCTTCTCTTCCCCCCCTCTGCAGACACTCAGCACTCCTGGGGCTTGGCCTCATGAAGTGCTCTGGCTGTGCTGGTGCCCCGGTCACACTGGGGCTGAATCCCTGCCAGGAGCACCGAGCTGGAGACCTGATCCAGCTGCTTGGCTCAGCTGCTGAGCTGCCCGGGGCACGCACGCCAAGCAGGGCAGTCTCTTGGAAATCTGCTAATGGAAAGTCCTTTCATTTATTGTGGTCTGCATGGGAGTTTTGCTTTTTCCAGCACTGTGGCTCTGCAGGCAGTGGAAGAGCCCGTGCCTTGATGCTGTGGTGTAAAAATGAGTTTCCTTCACTTTGTCTCCAAACAATTTTCAGCTGACCTTGGGTAAACCAAAATAAGTTTGGAGAAGAGAAGCCCATAAAGACTGCATATCCCAATTAAATGAAAGCCATTCCAGAGTGGTAACTGGCTTAACCGGAGTGCTCCTTTTGCACAGGCCCAACCTCGTTACATGTTCTTAATGATTATTGGCGAACGCAGTGGCTGAGTCAGCAGCTGCGTTCCCAGCAAGTTTCCTGCAGGTTAGAACGAAGGGATAAGCGAAGGGCAAAGAGGGTGAGCGGTCCCTGCCTGTCCAGAAGGGGACGGAACCCTTGCGCTTGGCCATCTCTTTCATTAGCTGCAGTACGTTCCGTGCGGCTCCTCAGAGCCCACGGCGGGGACCGTGTGAGCGCCCCTGGCTCCCGCCGAGCGCGGCGTTAACCTGCTGTCCCCCGGCTGTGTCCCCAGGTAGCCGAGAGACCGCCTTCACCTACGCGGTGAGCGCGGCGGGGGTGGTGAACGCCATCAGCCGGGCGTGCCGCGAGGGAGAGCTGTCCAGCTGCGGCTGCAGCCGCACCGCCCGGCCCAAGGACCTGCCCCGCGACTGGCTCTGGGGCGGCTGCGGCGACAACGTGGAGTACGGCTACCGCTTCGCCAAGGAGTTCGTGGATGCCAAGGAGAGGGAGAAGAACTACGTGCGGGGTTCCGAGGAGCAGGCTCGCATGCTGATGAACTTGCAGAACAACGAGGCTGGCCGCAGGGTAAGAGGGGTGCTGGGCCCTTCTCGGTGTCTCAGAGGGAGGGTCAGAAGGCCAAGGCTGGCTGGATGTCGAGTTACCTGGGGCTTTGATGGGGGCTAATCCGGTGATGCCCCGGTAAAAGCGTACGGTCACGCTTTGCGCATTTTTGGGAACATTACAGACGGTATTCCAGTTTTAGTGTCAGGCTTCCGTTGCCAGCTAAAGCCAGTGAATTCTGGGGGTTGTTGAGATAGTGTATGGCACACGTATGCAGACATTTAAGCCCTTTCCAAATAAACTGGTTGCTGTTACGACCCATTTTTAAGGTATATGCCCAAGAAATCAACTTCCCGAAGCTCTGAGAGTGACAGGCTAGTGGTGAAAAAAAGAACCTTTTGGCATGTAGAGTTCTTTTCTACTCCTTCATCTAGATTTTTGGGAATATAAGGCCAGGAGCCTGGCCATCTCTGAAACTTGCTCAGTTAACTTGGTACTGGGCACAATCAACAGTTTGCCTTTAGGTGACCAAACATTTTCTGAGAAACTTCACAGTTTTGATCTGAGGACCCCCGGGGATGGAGAATCCATCACTTCCCTTTGTAGTATGCTACCAGCATTAATCACTGTTTCAACTCTGAACCTGGTGATTATTTGAATTTATCTGGCACCAGCTTCCAACCAGTTCTTTTTCTGGCTTTCACAGCTAAATCCAAAACTCTCTTAGTAATCAGAATTTCCTTGGTGTACAAGTATTTATCTACTGTAATTTATTCACCGTTCTTTCTTGACAAACTAGATTGAGCACTGAAGACTCTCCCACTTTCAGAGGTTCTCATCAGCCATGAAGTCATTTTCCTGTCACTTCAGTGTACCCTTTCCAATTTTCCCATACCCCTTTTGTATGCATTCAGTGTATGCACTTTTGCTTTTCACACAATTCCTCTGCCTGTGATTAATGGCCTGAAAGGTGTAGCATCATTCATATGCAGTGCAGCTGTGTAATCCTGCCTCTTTCCAAAAGTAGAACAGGAATACTAACTTGAACATTCGTGCATTTTCCCCAGGGTGTTTTAAATTTTTATCATTCTTCCCTAGAAGTAAGCTTTTCAAAGGTTAATTTTATTTCTGATTCATGTTGAAAAATCCCATTAAGTGTACTTAGTCTTGCTCTTCTGCACATTCCTAACTAATACCCTTAGTTTCCTGTAGTGGTTTCACGTTTGCCTGCTCACCTCGTTGTTTTTTCCAAACCATGACATTTCCTTATCAATTTTCTGCCCTTTCTTACTTCTAATTGTTACTGAATTATCTTTCCCTTTCCCTGGGATGACTGTCTTTTCTGTATGAAATTTCAGCTTCATTTTGCCACTAAAGATTATTTATTCTATTTTTTTTTGGTTGTGAAATCAATGTGTGAGGTTGAAGGATTGCAAGTACTTCATGGTTCTTTTGCAAAATCAAATTGGGGTAAATTTGCAGTAGGTGAAAAACTGGACTTGAAAACTGTTTAATTCACTGAGCTTTAGTTTGGGATTGGGGTTTTTTTTTGGCTTGGATAGGTAGAGGGTCTGCACTTGCTTAGAAATAGAAGAAGTGTGGTGGGGTAGTAGCCTGAATGTGACATTCTTTTCTGCATTACTTGCTTTGAACATCCCACATACCCGGAGCATGAACTTGGGTTGCTACAAATAAATGCCCTGCCTAAAGCAAGGAGTGAATGTGAGACTCCTACAGCCCTGAGCAGTCCAGAGACAGAGAATGGCCCCAGTCTGAGGTGCCAGGTGAACTGCAGTAACATAGATTAAACAAATACAAGTCATTTTAGATTAGATTAAATTAAAGGCAAGTATAAACCAGTGTGTAATTAAGCTTGTGGATTAAAAAAAAACCAACCTCAAACTCTGATAAATGAAGGGAGCTGGGTAATAAGCTCAGCTGAGGAACTGGATGTGGAGGAGGTCTGGAACTTTTTCAAGTCAAAGATGCTAAAGCCATTACAACTCTGCATGCCAACAAGAGAAAAAAAGGTTGTAGGAAGAATATCCAGACCTCACTGAATGACTAAGTGCCACAGAGAAGCTGTTAGGAGCAGACCAGGAGCCTACTAAGAATGGAGTAAAAAAAAAAAAAAAAAGGTAGCAAATAAATAATGAAAAGCTCTGTCTTAGAGATCAAGAAGTGTAAAGAGGAGGTGAGAACAGTAAAAATCATGCTGAGTCAGACCTTACAAAGGCTAATAAAATAAACAGCAAAAGCTTTTTAAACTTTGCAAATTGGAGGAGATTGGAAGGAAGGAAACAGCCAATGAGGATGGGGCTGACTCTAAAGGCAGAGGAGTTTTGGTGTCCAGAATGAGTGAGTGCTTTGCCTGGGACTTTGAGTTGGAGTGGGGGGCATTGGGTATCTCAGAGGAAAATAGGAAATCATTTGAGAAGACTTTTTCAAAGGTTGATCATCCAATCATTTAGAACATCACTGATTTTTTAAAAGCAGACTAGATCTGATAGGTCTCATTTATGTGAACTTCTGTGAAACATCTGAGGTATTTCCCACATGGGAAGTTCTTGGGTAAACTGGGAAATATAATGTAAATTGCAGTAGCTGTGAGATGGACAAGAACTGGGTTCAAGAAGAGCCATCAGTAAGTTGTGTGAAAGAATGTAGCTTGATTTTAATGGAGCTTGATTAGTAGAGCTCATCAAGGACTTGCCCTTAGTATTTCTGTTTCTCAGCCTCAACACAAGCGTTAGGAATGGGCTGGTGAGCTTTGCTGTTGATGCAAGAGGAGAATCTGAATTTTGTACAGCAGCTAATGACACTCAGTTAAACAACACTGAGGCCATCATTGGAGGCCTTGTATGAAATACATTTTTAGTCATTAGGAAAAGGGTAGGAAAGAATTGGTCACAGCAGTCGGCTGCAGATGACTGCAGATGCAGTGTGGCTGGGAAGGTGGTAAATATCCTGTAACACACTAGACATAAGTCTTTTTATACAACATCAGGGAATACTAATGCCATTGTATTAAGCTCTCATGAGGCCCCAAAGTATTGTGTGTTCTCATATTCCCAAGTAAAATGACCTCAGACTAGAAAAGGCTTGTTAGGGCTGAGCCAAGGGATAGGAATCTTTTCTGAAGAAAGTGGGCTAGAACAGCTTGCCATATTTAGCCTAGTAAAGTGAAAGTGGAGAAGAGGATATGACTGATGTCTGTGTTTGTGGGAGAAATAATAGGGAAGGAAAAGTACTTCTGAAGCAAAAGGCCAATTTGGCACACTAGCAAATGGGCATAAAGTAAATACATACAGGCTGGAAATCAGAAAAAGATATTTTATTGTAGCTATCAGAATAATGGTGGCTGAAAACCTAATTGCTTTTAAAAGGGCATCCTATGCATTTAGGGAAAATGTTACTTCAAGCAGTGTCTACAATAGCAGGAGAGCATATTTAATAACCCAGGAGGTCCTGTCTAGTCCTGCATTCCTAAACTTTTGAGATGCTAGTTTTGTAAGTAGGAAGGTGCAACTCCACATTCCCAGAAGTTTATGCTGGAAGAAAAGACTGCTGGAGAGCCAGCAGGGAGCCCTGCAGAGTGACCACCAGCTGCCATCCCACTGCAGCCTTGCCCTGCTTTCACAGCCAGGGTTTTAGCTGATACCTTCTGATTTATAGGTAGATTTTTGGCATGTCCTCCACTCAGTTTCCTTTGACTGACAGACTTCTCCTTGAATCCTGAGGAGAGAGGATTGTCCCATCTCTCTGTGGGTCTCAGAAGGAGCTGGGGGTGGACAGGAGGGGATCAGAGGTCTTTTATCTTTCAGGCAGTCCTGACCCCATCACCCCTTCACTCCACATCGGAGTCCTTGTGGTGGTGGCTTCTGGCTTTATTGCTTTTGTTTGTTTGTCTTTGGCTGTTATCTCAATTTGTCCTTTCCTTCCATCTGTCTTTTCTTCCAATTGGTCTCCATTATCCTCTCTTACTTCCCCCCATTCCTTATCTGTCACTCTGTCTGGCAGACTGCGGCAGTCAGTCCTTCCACACTGTTTACCCAGGCAGCATATGGCAGCCCTCAGTCATCAGCCCCTCCAGCCACTGCCACAAGAGCCTGGAAGGGGGTCTGGCTAATTGACCACATACGAATTGCCCATTAATTCTCTTCCTGTTCCCATTCTTGCACAAAAAGAGTTGGAAGAGAACTTGGGAATGGGAAGGGGCTTTAAGCCTTTCCATCAGAGACATTTTCTACCTGTTTAAGTGGCATGGCCATCGATCAGATCCTGCCCTCAGAACTGCATGTGGGCTCTGTTATTCTTTACCTTGACCTGAGCCTGGTTGAAGAGAAATGCTCCAATTTCCTCTGCTTTCTCCTCATCTGGGCAGAGAAGAGGGAGAGTCATTGAGCAGCAGAAGCTGTGGTTGGCTCCACAGGACATGGTGGTGGGAGCTGTGGGGGCTGAGGGACACCGTGCTCTCCTGTGATCACTGGTAGCACTTGCCTTCCCCAGAACAGCTACTGCCCACATGGGCCAGATGTTTTGAGCATCAGTTGCCTAAAGCCAAGTCAGAGTGAACTCATTCCCATGACATTAACTGAGGGGGATTGAGTTGCAGTGTTTTTCTAAAGGAACAAAGCCCGGGATTAGGAAGAATCATAGTACTTTATAAAAACGCATGCAAGGGCAAGGGAGGCATGAGTGGCCTGGGATTTGACAGAACCATAACCAAGAAGTGCTAACACAGGCTTGTAACAAGCAGGCTGGCAGTGCAGTGAGGATATAGTAAGTGTCTGGTGCTCAGGAAATTCAGCTGCAGCCTGTCTGGTCACAGTACAGCAGGAATCCTGAACTAACGGTGTGGTTGGTCCTCTGCAGTTGTAGTTTGATCCAAGACAAGTGCTGAACTCCCAGCTTGTAGCTGTTACATTGCACCATGAGGGATTGCCTCAGTAAATTGAGCTCTGAGGAGCAGAACTAAAACTTTTCTGTTTTAAGGACTCACTCCACTGACTTTCTCGGGAGCTGGATTGGCCTCCATGTGATTTAGCCATTAAGCCAAATTGAATCTTCACTAGCTGTCAAAAGCACTAGACATTAGCTAGGCAAGGAGCAAACAGTTGTTGTAGGAGAACTCTGACCTCCCCCTGCTGCTGCAGAACGTTGTTGTAGGCAGAAGTTTTTGCTTGCAGTGTGCTCAATTGCCTTAATCACCTTGGCACATGAAAGCAGAGAGCTGGGAACCTTTCTTCTGTGTCAGTGAGTGAGGCAGAAAAGAAACCTCTGTGTCTGGCTGCCTTTTTTTCAGCAGAAAACCTGGCTGGAGGACACACGGCCATCTCTTTCAGAGCACCCTGTTTTGTTTCTGGTGTTCCTTGCTCTCCCCCACCAGATAGAGCTGGTAGTAATTTTGCAGCTGATGCCAGACATCCCTGTTTGGCACCTGGGATCTGGCAAAAGCACTGCAGGATGCAGGATGGGCTTGGGAGAGCAGATGTGAGCCTGATGGAGAGAGCCTGAGGAGCCAGGGTCTGGGGGCTCAGGCTGCTGTAACACAGAGTAGCTCCAGTGGTGAGGGGATGCCCAGCTCTTGCTTTGCAAGCTCTGTCAGTGCCTGAGAGCTGACAGGGTCTCACGTGGCATTGCACTTTTGTTTCTGTCTCTCAAACGACTGGGAAGAACAAACCCAACCTGCATTTCAGTTTATTTTCCTTGGGTTTTTATTTCTCAGTATTTCCCTCACCTCCCAGCTAGTGTGGGGAGGAGGGAGAGCAAACACCATTTCCCTTTACATCCTGTGCTCGCTCTGATGAGGGTTTGACACTCACTGCCCTGAATTTTCAAGGCTCTTTGCTAACTTTGACGCCAGATTTCCAGGGGTGCGAGGCATCTGCAGCCCCCACAGGCTCCTGGAAAGGTGGTTGGCAGTGTCTGGGAAAAGGCAGCACGGGAAGCTTGCGTGTGCTGTTGGAATCCTGGCTGTTCCGCCTGGTGACAGCCCTGCAAGTGGAGGGAGCCGGGCACGAGATGGCGCAGGAACACAGCGAGGGCTCCCAGCTCAGCCCTGGGCAGCACCTGGATCTCCCTTGCAGGGAGAGGTGTCCGTCTGTGCACCACCACCCCTGCCTGCCTCTCTCTGGACACTGCCCCTGGATGAGCTGCTCTTGGGGGAGGTGAAGGGGAAGGGCGTGGGTCAGCGGGTTTATTTCCAAAGGATGCAGATGTGTCCCTGTGGCAGTGATCGCGTGGGTTCCTGGTGTGGGTGGTAGGAAATGGGCTGGGGTTCCCAGGTGTTCCCTGTCTGCAGCACTGAATGGGAAAAACGTGCCACGCCATGGTGGGCTGTGAGGTGGGGAATTTCCAGAGCCCACGCAAAGAGGACTCCTTCCCTTTTTCTCCTGCTCTTCACCCTGCTGTCGAGCCAGAAATCTGCCAGAGGGAAAGAAGGTGGGGTGAGGAAGTTGTGTTTGCAGGCAGCATGACCAGAAATAGAAATATTTAGGGAACAGGAGCACAGCAGTTGCAACAGGGGGAGGAGAAGACCTTTGTCTCCTCTGAAGGGTGAAACAACAGCAATTGTGGGATAATCAAAGCGGTTTCTGAAAGTGCCATGAATTATTGGCTGTAATGAAGCCAGCTGCCAGTGCAGCAGGAACAAACACAGCCCCGCCTGAGTGCGTTTCTCTCCCCGCAGGCCGTGTACAAGCTGGCGGACGTGGCCTGCAAGTGCCACGGCGTGTCGGGCTCGTGCAGCCTCAAGACCTGCTGGCTGCAGCTGGCCGACTTCCGCAAGGTGGGCGACCTGCTGAAGGAGAAGTACGACAGCGCCGCGGCCATGAGGATCAGCCGCAAGGGCAAGCTGGAGCTGGTCAACAACCGCTTCAACATGCCCACCCAGGAGGACCTGGTGTACGTGGACCCCAGCCCGGACTATTGCCTCCGCAACGAGACCACGGGCTCCCTGGGCACCCAGGGCCGCCTCTGCAATAAGACCTCGGAGGGCATGGACGGCTGTGAACTCATGTGCTGCGGCCGGGGCTACGACCAGTTCAAGACGGTGCAGCGAGAGCGCTGCCACTGCAAGTTCCACTGGTGCTGTTACGTCAAGTGTAAAAAGTGCACAGAGATCGTCGACCAGTACGTCTGTAAATGAGAGGAGCCGCCAAAGCAACAAATCTATATTATATAAATCTATATAAATATATTTTATATTTGTATAAATAAACAGATGAGGATAATAATTAAAGAAGCTTATTTAAGAGACGTTTTGGTTTTGACCTTTGCCCCATCAGGCCAGCCGATTTGGCATTCCTTCAGTTCTGCTGGGGAATTTGCCTTCGGGTGAATCCTCCCTGGATGTTTCAGTCAGGGTGAGGAAGCTGAAGATGTGCTGGCAAAGCACACCGGCACGTGCTTTTTCATTACAGAAAGCAAGCCAATGAGAAGAACAGGAGTGGGTTCTTTCTTCTCTCTGATCAGTAAATCTCAGCATTTTGCAATAGTTACTGCACATTGGAAATTACAGCTGGACATGGGTGAGTCCTAGTTATTCAAATTTTAAATGCTGCACTGGGGAATTTGGAACTGATTCTTGGTCCTTCTAAAGGGCTCTGTCACACTAGAGGGAAGGTTAGCTAAGGCTATGAGGGTATGGCTTAACATCTGCAGTCTTGTAAACCGTTCCTGGATGCTCCCCTGACCGCACTGGGGTAGAGGAAAGTTCACAGCCTGCTGTTGTGAGGAAGGAAGGCTCAACCTGTGGCTGACCAGTGCACAGCCTGGGAGTGCCCCTGAAGCCAGCACCTAGCTCTTTGGTACCACCTGGGCCAGGCATCTGCCCAGCTCAAACCACATGGCTCTGTGTGTGTAAGGAATTTTTTTTTTCTTTTCCTTTAAATCCCCTGCTGAAATGGAATTTTTTCAATAGAGGGGAAAAGCTGTGGGTGCCAGGGATGTTTGCAGAGTATATTTTGTCAGTGGAAAGAAGCATTGCACACACACACAGAGCTTTGTAAGCACCACTCATCCTGCTGCCGATTCTCCTCTGAAGTGGATGCAGGTGGTCACCTTGTTCAGCTCTATTAAATCCTCCTCACCACCAGCCCAGTTGTATAGTTTCTCTTTAACATTAAATGCCCATCAATGACATTTCTTTCCCTCTGTTGCTTGTGTGTATGTGTGTTTTGTTTTATTCTTTTGGTTTTATTTTGCTGCTCTGTGTTTCAGAGGGCAGGGGCCGTGCTCTTCCCCAGCACAAATTACCCAATTGCACAGAATTGCTCCCAGACTGTGGGTGTCTGTTCACCAACTGAAGTCTTCTCTGTGCTTTTCCTTGGTAATAAAAAGACTGTAATAAAACTGTACCAGGGCAGAAGGCATTACCAAAATCTGCTAATCAGTCTTACCACATTGGGATTTTAGTACAATCCAATTCTTAAAGCAGGGAGCAAACACTGTTTCTAGCACAAGACATTTCCTTTACCTTTAGGCATCTGCAGAGTTCATTTGCAGTCAGAACAACCAAGAGAAGCCAATTTCCAAAATATAAGGGTTTGCTAATATACATCCCCTTTGTTACTGACATTGCAAGGGTGTTGGGTATTTTTTTCCCTGTAAATTTTAAAATGCTCAAAATATGCCAGTAAGCAATGAGCCAGTCGTGAAGATTATTATTTTTATATTAAACCTCTGTTTCTTATAAAACATTGCAGTTTTACAGATTCCGCCATTTCAACCAGCAGAGAAGAATTTATATGTACCTTTCATACTTCAAATATTTGAGGACTCCAGAAAAGCACAAGGAAGAGAAATTATGCTTAATAATTAGGAGCTGTTGTTTTTATAAACCAATGTGTCCAGTTTTTATTTTATTTTTTTTTTAATCCAACAGGCAATATATTTGCTGGCATCCCAGAATGCAGTTTTTTGGAATATAAACAGTGGCCTAGATTTATTTTATTATATAAAATCCAAAGCCAGTGGTATTGTAATTCAAAGTAACGGAAATAGTTTTCCATGCATGGAAAAAATGTGAGTGCAGTGGCCTGATCCAACTCCCATTAAACTTCAGTGGGAGCTGGACTGAGCCCAAGATGGGATCAAATGTGTGAGCTATTCACTCCTGGGATACTCTGTTTCTAGCCCAGTAATAAAATTTGCTCTACCTTGGATACATCTGAAAAAGACCTTTCCTCCCACCACTCTCACCTCGTGTTCTTGTTCATCCTCATTGCATCAGTGCTTGAAGGTGTCAGCTCTTTGTATATGACACCCTCAGGCACTGTTAATGTGTCTAATACTTCAAAATTACTTCATCTGGCCTTTCTGATAAAGACCACACATTTCAGGGAGTCACAGCCCTCCTTGCAGTTTGGCACCACAATTAATTTTGTGGGTGTAAACAACTTCGGGAGCAGAGAAGTTGGCATTTTTAGGGCTGCTATTCATCTGGGTGTCCCTGGATATGTCCTTCTTTTTCCACCCAAAATGTTGTCTGGATGGAAAAAAAGATGTTTTTTGGCCTTCTGTCCCAGCATTCCAGACCTCTGGCAGCCTGGTTGGAGCCAGCAGTTCCTACTGGACTGGGACCATTTAGTGATAGCAGAGAAGTGGCCATTAGATTTCTTTCCTCCCCCTTTTTTGTCACAAGACCCAGGTTTCAGTGTTTTAGATTTTCTGGAAATTTTGTATCCAAAAATTTGATCCCACTGAACTCCAGCTTCCAACTTAATTTCAATGGCACTCACACACAAAAGAACCTCGGTAGGGTGGTAGTGAGTATAAAATAAGAACACAGCCAGATTGGCTTGGTGCAAATCCAAAGGAAGTCCAACAGAAAGCTGCAGCAGAACTGCTTCTTTCCCATGGAAGTTAAAAAGTGGTGGATTTCAAATTGTGCCTGTTTTGATGCATAAAGTGATGGAAAGGGGCGTGGTGCTGGGAGCTAAGCTTAATTCTGACCTCTGCCAATAATCTCCTGTAATTTTCATATAGTTACTTCATTTCTTTGCATTTTAGCCTCCAGCCTCCTTCTGCGTAAAATAGGAACAGAACACCTCCTTTTTCTGTAAAGATCTCTGAGAAATACAGCTGAGAAACAGCTGAATTGAAGGCCTAGGTTGTCTGCTGATGAACTGTGGCAGGCAGGCAGCTGTATCCACATTGTGTGGGGACACTGAACTGGGGACAGAGAGGCTCAGCAGCACCTTGCAGGGTCAGAGGTGCTTGCTGGGGGGCTCAGCAGGAGCCTGGCAGGGTCTGCAGCAGCAAAGCATTACTCAGGCACAATGCTGGGACAAGGACTGGGCTACAAAAGAGAGGTCAACTCAGGGCTTGTTTATTTATGGGTTTTGAAGATCTTGGAGCTAAAGGAAGGCTTAGGGAGGTCAGCCTGGTTTCTGCCTGGTTTCAAATTCTGTTTGCAGTTTTATATGGGTAAGATACTCACAGAGAACACTGTTACAGACTGTGGGCTGGTAACTGGCTGCCACATTCCAACCTTGAAGTCACTGCACTTCAAGGCTGATAGAAATGGCCACCCTTAAGTCATGTAAAACTAGAGTATTTTGGGCTTAAAGGCACTATGCAAATATACTGTTACTGCAAGTCGGTGAACATGGGCTCCTCAGCCGAGCAGAACAGGATGCAAATCTGTCATCATTTTCCAGCTGGCAAGTACTGCCTAAATTACAGTGGAAATGAATGAGGCCTCAGTGTGCTCTGCTGCAAGGTAAGCTAAGCAATAGCTGATCCCAGAACAGAAACTTCCAGTTGATATTAATCATGCTAAAAAGAAGGTGGCAGGGTTGTGAGAAAATTTAAACGAGCCTTTTAACACTGCTGAACTTCAGGCCATTTGACTCATTTGGAGGCTCCCATTCTTTGTCCCCAAAAGTCTGTGTCTGCTCAGAGCTCAGTGTAGCAGAGCAGCTGCTGCCTTTTGCAATTCAGGAAACTGCCACGTTGGATCCAGACATGCAGCATTGGTGTAACTTCCACTTTCTATATGGACCAAAGTTTGTTCCCTATGGGCCCTGAGAAAGCACAAATGAAGATCTTGTTCAGTCATGAATCAAACTTGCAGGAGTCTCTCTCTGCTCACTTGACCCCATCCAGGGAGAAGCCCAGCAGGTTTAAATTACACTGTGGGAGCAATTCCTCATCACCTGTGGCTACAGAAATATAGACAGTATTTTCATCTGCTGACACAGCCCCAGAACATCCCAAGGAGACCTTGGGAAATACCTTCCAGTGACTGCAGGGCATTTCTCAAGTGTCTGTCACAAGGCTTTTCCAGAATCAGCTGCTTATATGGTCATTAACTTTCATTTAGCTTTTGTTTAACTACATTTCAGGTTAAATAGTTTCTAGCAGATACTCTGTGAAGTCAAGTTCACTGAAGGGCAGGCTCTGAAGGAGCTGTCATAGGACAGACAGCAGTTGTGAACATAATATCAGATCCCCTTCTTCTCACAGGCAGACTCTGGCTGTGTCTAATCCCTGGGACCCAGAGATGCCTCCCATCTCCTTGGTGCAGGTGTGTATCCTGGCTGTATTCTGACTCCCTGGCACCAACACCCTGTGTGCAAAGGCTTGTGGATGCAGAGACTCTCCAGTGGGTAGCCTGACCCAGCTCCAGTGTAGATAGGTGGTGGCTCTGGGACTGGGCCACATGCTGAGCATAACAGCTCTGAAGTCTAAATATAACCGGCCTCAAAGATAAACAAAGGTTAGATTTCCATGCCCAACAGAACACGTGCCAGAAAGGACAAAAAGAATCATGATCAGCAGTTATGAATCCCCAAATAACAATAATAAACCCCCAGTATGATACAAGGATCACAGCATGCTCATGTGTTCCTTCCATCAGTTTTCTCCTGCAGGACCTGAAGCTGTTACTATACTTAGTTCTGTTTGAATGACAGTTGGAATCTAATTTTTTTGTTTTGCATTGGAATTCAAAAAGGTATGACCTACATTACAGCATTTCCTTGAAGATAGAAAGAAAGAAAGGGAGAGCAAACGAGGTCAGGAGTTCTCCCTGTGAGCAGTGATAAAATGCAGCAGCCATAAAAAGAACTACTAAACACTGCCCTGTGACACTCGAGTTGGACACCTGCCCTAAGTGTCACAGCCACCTCTCGCTGTTACTCACCCAATGCCAGCTGGCTCTGATGCCCCACCCTGCTCCCAGTACTGGCTGCAGTTCCAGCTGTTTGGGATGTGGTGGCTGCAGCAGGCAGGGCCCCTGGTGATTTGGCAGGGCCAGAAGACTCTGATAAGGAAGGAAATGCAAAGACTCAGCAGACCTGCTTTGCTGGGAGGTTGCAGTACCTCCCCCAGGCCCTTTCCCCGTCGGTGCTGTCCCATGGTGGCAGCTGCCCTGGGGGCTTCAGAAGGGACCTGCTCATGTTTGCCAGCAGAGGTGAAGCAGTTTGAAGGCTTGCAGCAATAACACACATCCTGAAAAAGAAACAAAAGGTCCAGGCTCTTCCTTACCCTAAGGCAGTTTTATTCTGAATCACCATTTGTCCTGTGGCTCTTCCTAGAGTGCCAAGTTGCTGTGTCAGCCCTTCACAAGACTCCAGAGCAGCGAGGTGATGTGGGATGGGCAGGATGAGGCATTACCACACAAGGACAACACTGCCTTTCAGGGCAAAAACAATTAAAGATGTGGGGAAGTCCCGGTGTTGGAGCTAATTGTAACCCTGCCTTGTCCACAGCCTCAAGGAACTGTGTAAGTGCTTAGCATCTTCTTGGGCTGAGGAGACATCTAGACCAGTTTTTTGGAGTGGCAGCTCTCTGCAATTGACTCTGATGTTTCTGGCCAGCCTCAATTTCATTTGCCACAGACAAATTTGTTTTCTCTTGCTCAGGAACAACAGAGTTAATCTGTAATGACCTACCAACTTCCACAAATCACAGGGCTGTGTATATAGGACAAACACATTCTGAAGTAATTAAGGCAATGAACATTTTATTACTGCTACATTTTCTAGGAACCATCTGTAAATGCCCAGGCAGTACATAACTCTGTTTTTGAGAATGTGTTTTGCTGTATTGCAGAGCACAGCTTTGCTTTTTGATTTCCAGGTTCTTGAACCAGAATAAACTACCCAAATTCCTTTTATTTAATATTTATTGAATCAGTATTCCTATCTCATCTTCCCTCGTAATTGGCTGTGTACATGTTAAGTTATACTGGGAGTGCTGGTCAGCAGCTGGTTGAACATGAGCCAGAGTGTGCCCAGGTGGGCAGGAAGGCCAGTGGCACCTGCCTGGGTCAGGAATGGTGTGGCCAGCAGGACCAGGGCAGGGATTGTCCCCCTGTACTTGGAGCACCTGGAGTCCTGTGTCCGGTTCTGAGCCTTTCAGTTCAGGAAGAACTTTTTGGTGCTGGAGCAAGTCCAGAGAAGGGCAATGAAAGTGGTGAAGGGTCTGGAGCACGTGTTTTATAAGGGGTGGTTGAGGGAGCTGGGGATGTTCAGCCTGGAGTTAAGGAGGCTCAGGGGAGACCTTATGGCTCTTTACGACTCCCTGACAGGAGGGTGCAGCCAGGCGGGGGACAGGCTCTGCTCCCAGGGAACAGCGACAAGACACATACAGTCTTAAACTGCGCCAGCTGAAGGCTTAGGCTGGACTTCAGGAAGAAGTTCTTCAGAGAAAAGGGTGATTAGACACAGAAATGGGCTGTCCAGGGAGCCGGAGGAGTCACCGTCCCTGGGGGTGGACATGGCACTCGCTGCCCTGCTCTGCCTGACACGGTGGTGTCTGGCCGCAGACTGGACGCGGTATGGCAGAACTCTTTGCACACCGATTGCACGAATCTGTTCCGGGGAAGGAGGGGGATAACTCCGCTCTCGGCCTCCGCTCCGCTGCCGGTGCGGCTGCGCGGCCGCGGCACCGCCTCCCTGCCTTTCCCCGTCCGTCCCTCCGTGCTCGGGCCGGGCCGGGGCTCCGGCCTCCTTCCGGCGGCGGGCGCGCAGCCGCGGCGCCGCGTCCCGCATTGGCGGCGGCGGC
>VZTR01022630.1:1215554-1332163 GCA_013400775.1 Chaetops frenatus | reverse complement strand
GGGCCGGGCCGGGTTAGGCCCTGCGGGCGGCGAGCGGAGCCTGCGGTCCCCCAGTTCGTTCTGGGGCACGGCGGAGCACGGGGGAATTGCCGGCTGCGGGAGGAGGCTTTAGGCCAGTGGAGCGCTCTAAGTGGGTCAAGAGCACCGTAAGTGGGTCTTGTTTATAGCCTTCCGTGCACTTGTTGCTTGTCAGGGCAGGGAAATCTGCTGCTGCTGCTCCTGAATTCTTCTTGCAGAGATAATATAAATAATAATTCCTCCGCTTGCACAATAGGGGAACCTTTTTTTTTTTTGCCAGCTGAGTGTTTTAAAGTGCATATATCTATAGACACTGGAGTTAGCAGCAGTAGATAATGTAATATAAATATTTGACGTTAGGGTAACCACAATTTGGATATTCTCAAGTGGCATCTGAAGAAACTTTTTTAAAAGTTGGGTTGTTGGTTTTTTTTTTTTTTCTTTCTGAGAGAACCAGGTATTCATCTCTTCTTTGCTTGGGATGAACAACAAAGACATTTAAACATACGGTAGTTGCCTGGAAGACAAAGAAGAGTGACAGCTGTTGTTCTTTGCTGGGGTTTTCAAGCAGTGTTAGTTAATTTTCTGTTTGTTTTAGCCTTACAAGTCAGTTGATTTTGTGGCTTCAGTAGATGCGTGGGCATTTGTTTTGAGAAGACCATTAATATTATAACCTTTTTTTGTCCTAGGGGCTTTGTCACTGAGTATGTAAACTATCATGCACTTGTTACATAGCAGAAAAGCTTTTAGATGTCACCCCTTGTTTAAAGAAACTTCGTGTTCTTCATGCAGCATTGAAGTTTTTCAGGCAGTTGAATTGTCTCATGTATCACAACCTTGTTGTGTATTTTTAAATATGGATTGAATTTTATGAAACTGACCAGGCCCTCTGGGTGAACCCTTCCTGGCATAATCTGGTTTCAAGAGTCGATGTCTTAGAGTGTAATTTAAACTCTTGTTTTTTACTCCCTTGCTATAGTCAGTATCAGGGAGTATTGAATTTCTGGTTCCATCCTGGCTCTGGTCTTCACAGGTCTGTTCTGGAAGTCAGTGAAGAGCCGTGTGCTGCACAGCACTCAGAGTTTTGTGAAAATCCTCAGATTCCAGGGGCCTTTTTATAGTATTTCAGTGTGGAGGTGCTTGTTTGCTGCAGAACATTAATGAGATTACTTCAAATTGGTAGTAGCTGCTGAAACAGAGGAAAATATGTTTGTGATCGACAGAAGTAGATGTTGTGCCATGGAATTCTGGGTGCAGCACACTCATAAAACATGGCCAGTTTTCCTTGTTATCTTTGGCTGTGACCTAGTCTTGTTTATAGGAGAGAGGAAGTTTGTGTCTTGAGTTTGTTTTTTCTTTTCCTGTAGGGTTGCAAGCCAGTTGCAGTTAAGAAGATCTTGTACTGTGGTTCTTGCATTATAGGGATAACTTATAAATAATGTGTAAACTTCATCTGTTCTGTGACAGCTAAACCTAAATGAAGACTGTAAGTGTGTATCAGTAGGCAACTTAAAAGAAGGTCATTGTTGTGTTGGAAGTGTAAGATTAGTTGATAAAATACAGGAATTGTTTAGTTGTTGAGCTGACAACTAAATATGGTTGTGAATAAAGTTGTTGGCAGCTTTGCTGTGAAAGCCATGAAGGATAGTTGTTAATGTGGAAAACTGAATCAGAATAAGTGTTGGAGGAGCTCAAAGCTGCATCCCAACCCAGCCCAGGTTTTCAAAATGATGCTTTCTGAGCGTAAATCAGATATAAAAACATACTGTGTTGTGAAGGACAGGAGTGGATTTTTGGAGTACTTCTTCAAGCTAAACCTTTATGGTGAAAATTTCTTCAACAGATTCTTATAAATTATATGTATTTTCTCAAATATAGATTTAAAATGTGATGGGTATAGGAACTTAAAATGTCTTAAGGAGACCAGAGAGCCTGACCCATGGGGCTTTCCATCACCCCCTTACCCCAGTCTTTGCCCTGATGGAGTTGGAACAGTGCTGTTGAGCTGGTGACATTGCTGAGTTTGTGCAAGTGGCTAGTGACCAGAGGTTTTGGCAGTGTGGGTGAGATTCAGACTGGAAAGCCTGAGTCCTGGACTCAGGATTAGAGGGCTGGGCTTTGGAAAGCCTGTGCTTGCTCTAGGCAAGTGTTTCTGTAGATCTGTCATGAAGGAAAATTAATGGGAACTGGCAGGGCATGTAATGCCATTGATTTTAGTGCTTGGATCTCTGCTGTTATCTCATGTCTTCAGTTGCATGTTCAAGGAGCTGTGTCAAACATTTGAGAGATACTCAATATTAGGCACTAAAAATTTTGCAAGTTTTACAGGTTTTGGATTGCATAACCATATTGTCCAAGACACTACGCAAAGCAACAAGGCTTGATTTCGTCAGTGGAGATGCTGTTTGTGCATGAGGAAAATCTTGATAAGGAAACTTCAGGAGGTTGTTGGATTATTATGCCATCAGCAATTCAAATCCTTGAACAGAAGTAGTTCTGAAATGGAAACAGCAGTTTTGAGTATTTATGATTTGAAAGTGTCTGCCTGAGTCATTCAGTGAATTTTCTGACAGGCTATGTTGGTAGATTTGAAAAGATGTTACACAAGATAATGGTGGTGATTATGAGACAGTGGGACAGTGTTTAAGGAGAGGATTATTATTTTAAACTGCATTGTTTTCTGATAGAACTTGTTTTGAATGCCTTGTCTTTTTACAAGACACTGCATTTCAGCTGGTTGTGCTTAGCATGGTGAATGCCCCTACTTTTTAAAGCACTCAGTTTGTGAAGAGAAGTTTAACAAAGAAACTGGCTTTCAGAAATTAGGCATATGAAAGCAAGTAAGGTACCAGTTCTGATTCTTCAAGAAACTGATTTCTGAAAACATTTTTAACTTTCATTTGTTTATTTGAATATGCTCCTACCACTGGAACATTTGACTTTTGAAGCAGGGAGCTGCAGATCAGTGTGTAAGCCAGTAAGAAGCAGGAGGTGAGTTGTTTTCACATAGTTCCTGTTACAGAGCATTGAAGAGAACAACCTCCTGCCTTCTGTGTTGTGGGGTGAGAGATTCAGACTTTTACCATCATGTAACTGTAAAACTGAACTTGCTCAGTGATTACATATGTTTTCTGGAAAGTTTGTCTCAGTGGTTTGACATAAAAATATAATCTTAGTCCAGTTTGATAGTGAAGCTCACGGTTTCCTTTCAGGACAGGGTGACAGACTTCCCAGAGGGCTGCTCACCACGCTGGGATGTGGCAGCTGGTGTGGTGATAAGCAGGCAGCTTCCAGCAGGAAAGGAGGTGCCACACAGCTTATGCTGTTGCTGCTTGATTTGAGAAATAGCAAAGAACTTGAACTGAGCTGGCAGAATTAAGGTGCTTAGAAATATGAAAAGCAAATATTACGTGCCTAAATAGCATTTTGCTTTCTGATTTAACATGATTACTCATATATTCTGGAGTTGCAGGTCTCTGCTGCTCTGTTGGTGGAGAAGAGGGTCTTTTTTTCTGACCAGGCAGGATTCTTTGAACTTCTGTGAACTGCATGTGTGTCAGTGATTTGGAGACATTTCAGGGCTGTCTTGTGGTTAAATTGACTGCAGGAAGATGTCTTCAAATGTATAGGTGGATATAAATTTCACAGGACACGTAATTGTCAATGTGGAAAAATTTGCTGCTTGGTTCAGATGGGTTTCAATAGCTGTGAAAATGCAATGGAGTCTGCTGGGATGTGCCAGCTGCTGTAGCTCTCTGTGAACAGGACTAATTAAGCCCTTGTGAGAACAGAAAATAGTCAGGCACTATTTACAGGAGGAAAGTGTTGGAACAGGCAGAGCTGTAATCACTGGCTCTGAGGTACCTTAGACAGCAGTAGGCAAGAGAGTAGACAATTTACTTGCAGAATGGGCTGAAAGTCATATCTGAATACTCAAAGTGAGTATTTCAGTGTTCTGCCAGCACATCTAAGTGCACTGCAAACTTCTGTTGAGACCTGCTGTGGGAAAGGGTACTTCCTTTTTTTGCCCTGTTTTATTCTCTTTTTTTTCTGCTAGCATTTTATCTCAAATTGATAGACATTGATGTTTCTCCCCTGATGGTGAAAACCAAATTTACACCAGATACAGATGTAATAATGTTACAGTGTTGCCTGCATTTGAGTAGGTCCTGTTAGAGTCGAGCTGTCTGGCAAAGTGGTTTATTGTTGTGGAATGGTTGTTTTTCTTAGGGGTATCTGTGATCATCTGCATCTGTTCAAAGATAAGGTGGCACTAGGCTGCTTTATCACAAGTACACCAAAGCCATTTCTCATATCTCTTCATCCAGTTTTCCTCCTTCTCTTCTTAACCAAATTAAATGCTCTTTTTCCCCAACGTGTTTGGTTCCATCTGCTTGGAGGATTGCAGAGGCTGCCATTCCTTGTTTGAAGCCAAGGTTAATTGTGCTGCTCTGTTTAGGTCTAGAGGATGACAATTTATGTGCTGTGGAATTTTTTAGGAGATCACTGGATGTGTTAAGCAGTTCTACAACTTGTAGGTAAGGGTTATTTTGCTGGTAGGAGGCTTTAGTGGGCTTTTCTCTGTTTTAATGATGGCATTCTGGCGAGGTTCCTGTTTTATCTCCATACTGATGGATGGTTTTTACTTGTCAAGCCTGATTTCTCTGCAATCCTCCCTGAGAGAAACAACCATTCCACAACAACAAACCACTTTGCCAGACAGCTCGACTCTAACAGGACCTACTCAAATGCAGGCAACACTGTGACATTATAACATCTGTATCTGGTGTAAATTTGGTTTTCACCATCAGGGTTGTCCTCAATATACTCTAAAAACTTCCTGGACTGCCTCTTTTCTGCTGTATTAAGTTCCCAGCAGATGTCTGGCAGGTTATGAGATGATACAGCCAATTTGCTCGTGAAGAACAATGTGCTTTGCAAGTTGTGTTAGCTTAAGAATTATTTGTGTCTTTGTATTCCCTAGAATGGCATATGGCACTGCAAGGCTGGTCACAGCAACATTCTGCTGTTCTCAATATTAATCTTTTAGGCAAATAGTTTTTTGTTTTAATGGAACATGACTGTAGAAATAAAAGTAAGAGCCTATTCATAATTTTTATTAAAGTAGCTATATGACAAAGTGCCAACTATTGGCTTTCTGCCTGCTGTACCTTCTGTGGGGAACAAAATGGATTGTTTTCTGAGGTGAGTGTTCTGTGAGTTGAGAAAAGCATAACAAAGTCAACAAAAGCTCTTAGTGGTTTTCTGACCTTTACCATATTCCCAGCTAGAAAGAGGATGCTGAAAAAGTCTTGTGTCATGGTTATCTTAATGTCCATGGTTAAGTGCAACTGCTCTTTGACTTCCTGCTCTGTGATGTTTTAATAATTGGCAACCACATGAAATCTGCAGCATTACAGAAATAGTTCAATAATAAATGTCTTATAAAAATCCTTTCCTTTTCATGAGCTTCACTAATGCAAGGAAGGAAGTTGCTAGGTAGCTTAGACGTGATTTGTAAGGTATTTCTCAAGGGGCAATTTTCAAATACATTTTTGGTATAGAAGAGGAAATTTAAATTTAAATATAATATTTAAATATAAATATATACCAGTTATTTGTTCTCTTTTTAGATTATCCCCCAGAAACACAGAGTATAATTTGCTAATGCCTCCTTTCTCTCTATTAGGATTTTTCATAGGTGTTTGTTCTGGCATACTTATATCAACCAGGACTGTAAAGAAAGGTCAGTAATAAAATGTTAAAACTTTCTGGGTTACAAAAGAAATCTTTGATTCAGTAGAAAATGACTTGTTGCTAAGATAGCTGAGAAGGTGTCTATTGTTTTTAGTTACTTTGTCTGTAAAACACTTCTAATTTGGCCTTGAACCTATGCTCTAGAGTTTAAGGGTAGGATGTGTTCTGCCTTGAAGGCAGACTCAGTTTCAAGTGAGGCTTGTCCTTGATGGGGAAGCTGACAAGTTTCAGAGCCCTGGCATAAATGTTCTGTCCCAAACACCCAAGCAGCGCGTGATGCTGTTGAAAATGCCAGTTGTGTCGACTGATCTGGAAGGACTCCAGGGTCAGTGTGGGGAAAGGGAGGTGATGTACAAGACTGTCAGAGATGATACTCCACTATCTCCAATACTCACATAAGGTCAGGGTTTGTGTGGCAGTACAGCTCTGCAGGGCTATGGGGTAACCAAGGCATGCATTTGGTTGGGAGCAGCAGTCTTAAAATGCTGTCGAAGGGGTGGTACAAGATGCTCTCAGAAGCACATTAGTTTTTCATTCCTTCGTGTAAGCCCCTTCCAGCTGACTTTTTCTGGATCGGTTAACTGGATCAAACAGCCCCTTGTTACACATCACAGTAAAGTCATTGTGAGAAACAAAGCATGAGCACAGAACCCATGACTGTTTTCCTCTGAAAACTCGTGTCTTGGCTCTGCTTCAATAGTTCATTATTATACAAGTGCCTGAGGGCTTATCTGCTTGCAAGACTCACATGAGTGTTTTCTGTAGGCTAAGGCCATCCTTGAAAAGGCACAATTCCACATTCCTGTTCTTTTAGCAGTAAGTGTGATGTGTCCAGTAGTTCTTGTACTACCACCCAAAATCTCATCACATTTTGAGAGACTATCACATGTAGATGTTAAAGCTTCCTTCTTGAAGATCCTGTTTTGAGGTAACACTTTCTCATTTCAAGCAGAAGGGACTCATGAATTGGACAGTAATGAAGTAATGTCTTTGTAATAAATGAATAGTTCATAAGCATGTTATTTGTTACAGCATTCAGAGTTACAGGTAACAGTGGTGGTATTTGGGGTTGACCAAAGCATAGGTGCATAATTCCTATCATAGAATGGCATTTAGTCATGCTAATGATGGAGCAGTTGAGAATTACTGGCACTTAAAATTAATTACTAGGCAAACATAAAAAGGAAAGGTGGGGAATATACTCATTACTGCTGCTTGCATCCGAGACTGCTTCTTCACGGGACATGACAGGTAATAATAACCAGTACCAATGGATTGTGCTGGTTGTGGTGATCCAGTTGCTAAGCAGATATGCAGGATGTGTATGTTAAAACTGCTTCTCTTCAGGGATTACCCAACAGTCTTTATTCATCTTTGAACTTTTGATTTGTTTGTACTGAAGTCTTGGATCGTCTGGTAAGTTGTCCAGAGAATTGATTATATTAGGAAGCAAGTGGTCTGCTAGTGAAAACCAGTTCTGCTTTCTATTGGAAATGTTGAATAAGGAAGCTGTGCAGCTGGGGAGGTTTAAACTGTTGGATGTAAGGTTTGTTTAGAAATATTACCAGCACTTACTGTACATAATGTAGTGTGTGTAATGTTGGAGCCAGATTTTCTGTCTTGTGTATTACTTGCAGTATGGATGAAGCAGGTTGTATAAATCACAAGCCTTCCCTCCTCCACTGGAGTGCAGTGAATGTCGTGAAGCTGTCATGCTGGTGCTTTACAACTCCAGTGACACAGGATCCTAAGATAAACTCAGCCTTCATTTAGGGGAATTTTTAGGCTTTAACAACATGGCATGAAGTGAAGCAGAGAAAATGGAAATGGATTGCAGGAAAAGTCTCGTGTGTTCCTTGCTGTTTTCATGCTGTAATATTTATGTCATAGAGGATCTCTCCCAAGCTCTGATTTCAAACTCCTACGTGGACCAAAAGCAACATTTTATATGGCTTGACAAAGGTCCCTTTTTACTAACTTCAGATGACCTGAGGCAGATTAACATGCAGATTAATGTATTTGATGGTAATAAATCAGTTTTAACAAGTAGTGAGGCAGAGATTTGTTTGGCAGAGTTTGGATAAGATATGGTATCTGGAGTTAAGTTGAACATTTTGTAGAGAATGACATAGTGGAGATGGTTGAAAATTTCCTGCTTTCCTTGGTTTTGTGCTGATGCATCTTTATGCAATTTAGCTGTAACTGTGTGGAGTTTAAGTCAAAGTTATCTGGGTGAGTGAGCCTACAAAAATGGAAGGATGTTAATTTAGATGAAGGCATGCATTTTGTCATCCTATGTGATGTAAATGTTTTCATGCTGATGTGTAGGACACATATTCTGAATTTTTTTCCCTCTTCATGTAAATTTATTATCTAGTTTTCTTGGAGAAACAGCGTTCACGTTGATTACACATCTTTCTTGTAGGAATCTTGGACTATAACCTTCCCAAGCTTGAATACAAACATCAAAAACTGTGGAGGAATTTGAAGTGAGAGAAATTGATCTGTGCTTCCCTGTATGTAGCACGGCTGTTTGTCAGAGAGCAGTAACAAACCAGAGTCAGGAATACTTGGTGTGTTGGGGAAAATAATCGCAGTGATTAAGATAACTGCTGCGTGTTACTCCGTGTGGAAGGTACAAGATCTGTTTCATTGCTCTATGTTGTACTTCTCAGAAGTCAGGCTTACAAGAAATTGGAAAGTTTCTGTAACAAGGTGACAGTATGAGGAGTGAGGCTTCCAAATTGGAGTTGATTGTTGAGGTGAGCTGCAGGAGAATATAAACCAGTCAGAGTCAGGACTGGAAGATGTCATTCTTTTCCCCTTCGGGAGGAAAACTGTAGCAATGAATCAAGTAATTAATAGGACTGGGGTTTTTTGAAGGGTTTATTTTGTTTGTTTTTAGTTTTGTGAGGGGGGTTTTTTGTTGTTGTTGGAGTGTTAGGGTTTATTTTGTTTTGGTTTGGTTTTTTTGGTTTTATTTTGTGCGGGGTTTTTTGTGGGTTTTTTTTGTATGGGCTGGGGTTTTTTTGCTTAGGTTTTTTTTTTTCCATTTGCATCTCCTGTTCTGACTTTTTCTCAGTGGAAATCAGTGACAACAAAGTGCTGTGTGACAGTTTAAACACCATCCCTGAAAGAAGTTAAAAATCATAGTTAACAGATTTTATCTAATCTCTATGTAAGAACAAACACGCTGAGTGTTTTGATTTCTTTAAGTCTCTGGAAAAAAGCAAGTTAATTTCGTCGAAACTTGGAATTCCAGGAGAGCTATAACACAAACTAGTAAGGCTACCTCTGGCTCAGGATTCTGCCTTCATTATGGAGTTGCTGCTTGGGCTTCTACCCCCTGAGACTCTCTGAGCACGCTCTCGTGTTCAATCCAAGCAGGCTGTGTGAAGCCCACCCGTGTGCCTCCAAGCCCTGCTGCTGAGACATCTTTCTGTTCTTGTGCTTCACTTGCTCTGTTTTCTTGCCCCTGTGTGTCACCCATGCTCAGAGTGACAGGACCTCTGTGAAGCAGAGAGCCCAAGAAGCTTTGGGCTGGCTGTGTGTGTCAGTGGTGCTGAGGTGGCTGGGGAGTGTGGGCGTTGTGCCCTGGCTGTGTTCAGGGCCTGGTTCACTGATGTGTCCCTGGCTGCAGGATGAAATCCTGACGTGCATGTGCCAGGTTGCAGCACCTCTGAGTCAGCCTTTGAGTGTTGTCTGTCCCTGACCTTTCCAGTTACACTGTTGGAGTCTGAAGCCTCACCAAGCTGCAGGGCCACCTACCAGCCCCAGCCAAGCTCACTGTTCGGGGGAGAAGGGAGAAACTTGGCAACCATGGGGTTTTTCTGTCCCCTTGTCCTCTTATGTAAGTCCCTGGCCAGAGACTCTCAGGGTAGTGCCTGCTGGCTTCTTGGATGCCTTTGGGAAGCTATTGGTATTCTTAGGGTGCTTTGCCTGGTGTCCGTAGGAAATTTCTTCTCATCTTTTCTTCGACAGAGTTTTCATTTTCTGTCTCATAATAATAATTTGACTTGTTCCCTGTTTTATTTTGTTTCTATGCATTAGGGCCTTTGCAGTCCTTACTCAGAGAGAGAACTCTACTAGTGAGGGTTTTAGTGAAGATGTCCATCCCCTAAGAAAGAAAATAGCTTCAAACCATGAATGTGCAAGCTAGGTAACATAAATGTACACTGGTATTCAGGGGCTTCTTGAGCTAAAGGTGGCCTCATATGCTTAATAACCATTGATGGATTTACCCTCTATGTTTGTGCATTTTCCCTGTGATTCCTCATCCTGTAGCAGGAAGTTCCAAGGTTTACCTATTGCTGTGTCAAAGAAGACTTTTTTGTAACCTGATCTGCTAACTCTGTGTGACCTTACTTTGGTTGATGGGCACTGGTTGGTATTTTCACTTTTTCTCATTGTTTGGGATGGTGCTGTTGTTGTAGACATGCAGATCAGAAAACCTTGTGCTGTGTTGAAATCTTAACTGCAATTTTGAGTGGTCAGCTCAAAATCAAGCTTTCTTTCCTATCACAAAGGAAACCTCTCAAATAATTTAGGAAATGTGTAAAATGTGATGTAAAACTTACGAACTATTACAGATTATATAGCATGTAGTAAAAATGGATATTGGATTTTGTATTTCATAAGTTCAAGGCTTGTTTCACTTCTTACTTGTTTACTTAGCTAGAGTTGCTTGCTTATCTACATAGGTCAGGACTTGCCTGGTTATCTGGGCAGGTCGATGGCCCTCCAAGGTTTTCCTTCTACTTTTTCTAATCTATTAAATTCACAGCACTGGTTATTGACTTTCCTTAGGACTTAGAGCCTGTCAGTGTCTACTTTTTTTTCCAAAATCATGCCTGCCACTACTATGCTGTCAATACTGGAAGAGCCTTTCATGCTTTCCACAGTGGTTTGCCTGGGGGTACAAGTGGATAAGATGGTGGTTTTGGTCTGTTCAGGTCTGACCCCCTGTATGGAGTTCTCAGCCAGAGAACTCAGCTGAGCACATCTTTGGCATACAGATTAGTGGCTGGCTTCTGTATGTAGCACTCAGTCTCTGCTGAGAAGCTTGGCCTGTGTCTTCTGTCTGTCTGTCTGTCTGTTCACATCAGGTGAATCTAAAGATCTGTGTTGCATCTCGCTCACAACCATGGATACCATAGTTTGTCTTCACATCAAAATTACATTGGTATCTTTTTTTCTTACAGAGACAGAACAACCTTATCCTAGAATGAGATCCTTTATTTGCTAACTCCATTGAGAGTAGGTGTTGTGTCAGATTATTTTTTTCTTCTTTCCAGAAATTTATCTGTGTAGTTCTACAGGTATTAACACCCCTTACAGATGCAGTTGGGCTAGGGCAAGAATACCTTCAGTAAGTATTTGAAAACTAGGACAAATAACTATTCAGTAGTTTGCTGACCCATTTCTTGCTTTCTGCTCATGTTCCTCCTGTCTGGGCCCTTTTCCAGGAAATCAGCTGAAATTCCTACCCTTTCTACTCTTAAGATCATGAAAGCTTATCGACTTGGCCATGTTTCCTTCCTGTTCTTAAGGTTTCTTAAAGAAATGCAGTGTCTCCTATGATATCTAGAGATTCTTTTTGCAAACAGAAAGCACAGAGTGAGTGCCTGGCTCACTGTTCAGTGTTTAGGGGCTGTTGCAGGAGTGTGTATATGTGTGTGAAAGCCCCTTAGGTACAAAACAACACTGACAGGTCACCCCAGCAGAGAGTTCCCTCTCTGGGCACAGAATGTTACCACTTTCAGGTGGCCCATTTGGTTGCTTTTCCTGGGACTGTTTCAGACCTTGTTATTCTATTGTAATTTTCCTGTAACACTTAAAAGACAAGAATGGATGGAGTCTTGTATTCCTTGTCCTTTGTTGTTCTTGTTTATGGTCAGAGAGGAAGTGCCCCTTGTACATGTGTCTGTTTATAAAAAGTAACATGCATGCAAGTAAGGTCAAGAATTTATTGCTGGTACAATGGAAATCTTAGCAGTGTGACTCAGTTTTTCTTTATGAACATCTGACTAATGATTCTAAGAAGAATATTGAAGTTGTGTACAGGAAAATGTTGCCAAATGCAGCTAAAGTTGTAACACATGGACTTTTTGGTTTCTGTCCCTTCTCTGTGAATTATTTTCACCCTTCCATTGCTGCTCTGGGTCTTCAGGTCAGCAGCTTTTGACTGCTGGAGAGGATAACAGAGCTTATCAGCCCTGGGAGTCATTTGTTGGGAGGAGTGTGATGCTGATGTCTGTTTCTTCTTCCTCCCTCCAGGATCCACTTGAATTTCCTTGGTATCTTTGGTAATATGCTTTTACTTCTCTTTTCTTTCTTCATTGGCCTAAAGCTCCAGGTTATCTCTGAATTTACTATATACAGTGCTCTTCATGTATGTTACAATTTCTTTGTTACCCCTAAAGCCAGGTTTGTCCAGCTACAGGTCTGCATTTTTTAACTGTGCATTAATTAGTTCTTTAGGGGTCTCCTGGTAGCAATGCTGGCACTGGTAGTGCTGCATTTACAGGGCTGCATGGTCATGATTTTCCCCTCCTTTGATGTCCCCAGATCCCTGCTGTCACTTACAAGTCTACGGAGGGTGTTGCAATCCCTCTGATGGCTCCAGGCTCTCAAGCAGGAGTAAATGATCCTGGAGGAATCCGATCTTACCTTGCTTTATAGGGACCTGTGTAGGTGTGAGGGTAGCCAGTAGTGCTTAACTGAGATATCCATCCATCACTGCTTACTGGAAATGCTTCACATGATGCTGTATTTTCTTTTGTGAATTTCATAATTACAATAATGCTGTATTCTACCCATGATTAAGGCAGCCTGGATGTCTAACTTCAACTTTGTCTGTTTATGTGAAATTAAGCCTTTATTCCTGTTTTGTAAGAAGAGATTTTTGTAACTGTAAACATTGTGTCTGTTTCCCTTGAGGAATTTTTTGCCTGATCTGATGTTGTTGGAGTTTTATGTTGTAAATTATCTTCTGTAAATAGTTTGACAGAAAAAATAATCTTTATTTTCCTGTAATGGTGCTGATTGTCATTAATCCAATGTTACACCCAGTTTTTAGAGATTGAAACTCAGGCTGATGAGCAAACTCACAAACTTGTGAGTAAAGATGATCAGTAAAACTAGAGAGCAGGTGCTTCCAAAAACTGGCAAGAGTGTCAGCTTTTTGCAACCCGGCCTCTGAATCCTGTGGTCTCTGTTGAAATTAGTGACCTTGGTAAGGTGTCTGCTTGCCTCTGGATTGCTGCTGTCTTGGTGCCCTTTATGTTCCCATGTTAAAGGCATGTAACCTCAGTTTTGTGGTCTAGCACTGGATTTTAAGTGCCTGCTCCAAATACTTTGGTTTCTTCATCTTCACCCAACAGTTGTGTGAATTGGGTGTCCTTGAGGCTGTAGCTAATAGTATATATTCTGAATTTTCACTTAAGACAGAAGTGATGTTTAATTTCAGTCTCTCTCTTTGAGACAGTCTGTGATCCCAAGTGTTACTAACATAAAAGAACTGCATCTTTTTGTTGTTGGCAGCCATGAAGCAAATTGGTGTGAGTAGCATGCCATAGAAATAAAACCATAAAAGGCCAAAAGATGGGATGTTTCTCACTTGGAGAAACTGAGCCATTTAATGAAAAATGAACCAAAAGCAAGTTTTCCAGGTCTGGGCTGTGGCTATCTGTGGGATGTAATGTGAAAAGAACTTGAACTTCCGTTCTTAGTTTTGTACTGCTTTTGTGAGAATTCACTTGGTTTTGGTTTATTGAAGAGCAGAACTGATTTACAGCAGTCATCCAGTCTGTAAGGACCGGACGGACATTGTGCTCTGGGGGTGGCCCAACCTCTGACATAACTCTTAACCAGTTAAAAAAAAGGGGTCCAATTTGCAGTACAAATTGGACAAATGTTGTAACAATGTAATGGGATCCTGTGAAATGGAAGCATTTCGATAATGCAGGCAGGCTGCTGGCTGCTTCCCTTTCTTTGCACCCAAATGCATTAGAATGTGCCTGATTGTTTGCCTCTGCAGCCTGCTGTGAAATAGCTCAGGCTGAAGCGTCCAGTGACAGTTTACAAGTTACAAAGACAACTTTTTGGCCACTGACCCTCTGCGGGAGTCTAATCTTTGTTTTGTAGATGCCTCTTTATCTAGGGAAATTACATCAAGAAAAGAGGTGTTGGATTACTTCCTCATTGTTCCTCATTGTTAAAGATGACCTCCAAAGAATTTTTACAGGCTGATTTGTACTTTTCCTGTAGGGTACATTGGGAAAACAAAGTCTTGTATGAGAATTTCCTTCTCCTCCCGTTCATACATACCCTTGTTTGCTTTGTTTTTGATTGTCGCTCTAGAGAATATTTGGAATGTGAACTGTGAATGTTTAACTCCTGAATTGAAAAAGACAGCTCAGTCGTTGAAAGAGTGTTAAATAAATAAATAAAATAAATAAAAGTCCCTTATTTCAAGCTGGTGTTACTATATTATTTATGAGGGACTACTTGTGCCAGAACCTCCCTACCACAAGATATTAGTAGAAATAGAATGTGCCAAGAAAACTGCATTTCAATTAGTATATCTTATTTCACTCAAGGTAGCCAGAATCAACTGTTTCATAGCCACAAAATTTGCCATTGCCCTATACAGGCTGTGTCCTTATCCCAGTCTGTCCATGGGTTGTAGTGGAAGTGCTCTGCCATTTGTACCTGTGGTGACAGTTCTGGGAATGGAATTGTGCCTATCCTGTTACTGAGCCCTTGCCTAAACAGCTTGGGATTTGGTAAAGTCTTCGTTGAATCAGCTCTGCCATTCCAGTGCCATGGTTGTGGCTGTCATGGCACATGGACACAGGCAAGGCAGAGTTTGCAGATTGATACAGCATCTCTTACAAGATTTTTCAGGCACTCAAGCCCTTCATTAAACATTAATGAATGTTCTTGGAAATGTGTAGCCTGAAATTTTCATGATAGTCTTTTTGTTCTTTTGATAACTTAAGTTCTGTTAGGAGGAATGAGCTAATCTTAAGAAGAGTCATGCACTGTGTATGCATTGTTTGTGCTGCTTTAAGGGATGCTTTGGGAGAGGATGATTAGCAAGGAAAGTGTACAGTGGATGCATTGCCTACCTGAACAGGGAAGTTTCTACCAGAAAGGCAGTTGAGACAGGATTGTAGGGAGGAACAAGTTTTCATTCTTCTTCCAAATACCAGCTACAGACAGAATTAAACACTTTTTGAGGATCATTCTTGTTTTGCTTGCAGGAAAGAACATACTCTCAAGAGTGGAGTACTGGAAAGATTGCTTTGCTTAGGGGTAGTGGGAGGTAGTCTGACCATCCGGGACTGTGTTTTATCCTAAAAAGGGAGTGACAGATCTTTTAAATTTAATTACAAACACCACTGTTAATGTGTTTGCTTTGTTTTACTACCATGTGTCATCATTTCGCTGAGGCAGTAAATCAGTCTGTGTGCCAGGTAAATTCTAGGGGGTTAGAAGGGCTTATCCTAGGGAGTGTCCTACAGAGAATAATAGCATTATCCCGTGGTGCTTAAGTTTGTGTAACTAGTCTTTCCTTATCATCTTTAGGAGTGAAGCAGTGTCCTAGATATGCTGTAGTTGTGAGTGTTGACTCCTGTGACATTGCACAACTGCAGTGAATACTGAAATAGCACTGCCTTCTAGTTGTATTTGGAAAGATGGCAGGGCTGAGCCTCAAAGTGGCACTGGGTGTCCTCCTGTGGGGTTGGCTGCTGCTGACCTGGGCTGGAGGGAGCAGCTGAGGCTGCTCTAGGGCTGTGTGGCAAGGCAGCAGCACACTGAATTGACTAAAGCCTCATTTTGTGTTTATAGGCTGTGTTCAGAACTCTGCTTGCTTTAAACTGTTGAGTCCTTTCTAGAAGCTGACAGAGCATTTAGAAGTTTTCTGTATTAAAAAATCCAACAGACCAAATTCTGTAGATGCTTTTCTCAGCTTATTTGAAGCACAGCAGGAACTCACTGATTCATCTGCATGCTGATATTATGTATGCAATCATTAAGTAGATTTTAAGTCATAATGGCAACTTCCTCTTTAAATGGAAGCTAATTTTAATGAAACCTTTAATTTGCCTGCTACAAAAAATATTGAAGGACTCATTTATGAGATTTATAATCTCAGTGAGACACAAAACAGTATTTTCCAAGACCTCAAGTGTTCTACAGCTTTCCATTTTCTAGTTTTTGTTTTTGTGAACTGTGCAGTCTTAGACAGAATGGGGCAATAAGTCTCCTCACAATGGTTCAACCATCATCTTCTGGTTACATGCTGTTGACCTTACTAAGACCTCCGAATTTCTTAAGCAAAGGTCATCCTTCACTGAACTGTGAGTCACAGAAACTTTATGATAGAACTTAAAGACCACCTATGCCTTTCTTGTTCATAATCTTCACTGCTTTCTTTCACTTGTGAACAAATATTTCAGGCTGTTAGCACTTCTCTGCTGGCATCTTCCTGTTGCATTCAGTCATGTATTTCTTGCTCTTGTAGTACATTTTTAAAAGAGCTGAAACCCAGTAGTGATGCTTTTGGATTAGCTTTTATCTTGCTTACCTTTATGTGCTCATTTAGGGCAAGCATATTTAGCACTAAGAGAATCCTGCATGAATGACATGGAAACATCTTAGTTCACTGAACAATCCCACTGTAATTTCAAGAAACAACAACTTGTGTTTCTGCAGAGCTCTGAAGATCAGCTCTACTGCTGAATGCAAATCTGACTCGCTGGAGGTGAAATGCATCTTTGATTTTTCACCTCTGTGAATGCTTGGCAGCGAGTACTGGTGAAGTAAATCCTCGAGTATGGTGCTGTAAAAGTCTCTTGGCATTCCTGTGTCTTGGTGTATTAGAAGAGCTTTTCACAAGCATCTTGGTCAAAGGTGGTTCAGGCTGTTGTGTGGCTGCAGTGTGTCCCAGAGCATTGCTCCCACAGTGTCACAGAGGTGATGTAAGGACAGGCATTAGGCAATGTGGGAGGCAATGCAGCACACAGTGGCAATGCTATTGCTTAAATCTGGCTGAAAGAAGAACCAGTAGAACTTGCTGGTTAAACGTCTCATGGGATTGCCCAATCTGTGGAACTAACTAGGGCTGTTTCTACTGGCTACCTGCTTGAAATGTGTGGAATAGCAGGTGGAGGGGTGTGCCTGTGTGTAACTGTTGTTTATAAACAGCTGCTCTGCTTACTTGCGTTTTTCTGGTTTTAGCTACAGCATCAAACTGGTTCAGTGGACTTGTTGTGGTCTAACCCCAGTGGGCAACTAAGCCCCACACAGCTGCTTGCTCACTCTGCCCCAGTGGGGTGGGAGAGAGAATCATAAAAGAGAGAACCCGTGGGTTCAGATAAAGACAGCTCAATAAGTAAAGCAAAAGTTGTGGATACAAGCAAAGCAAACCAAGGAATTCATTCACCACTTCCCATGGGCAGGCAGGTGTTCAGCCATCCCCAGGAAAGCCAGGCTCCATCACATGGAATGGTTACTTGGGAAGAAAATTAGCTTTATCCCAGCCCAAACCAGCATACTGTACTGAAATTGTCTCTTCCAGGTTGCTTTTTAAATTAAGATGTCTATTAGCTTCATTTCAAACTGTAGTTGTTGTTGCATACTCTTTTCTTTCTTGCATCAGTTTTGCCAAATGGCAATATGATTATGTCTTCATGTTTCTTGCATAAAAATAGAATTGTGAATTGGCTGCCTGAAATATGACAAAACCAGTCAAGATGTTAGTTCTTTGGCTCTCTAAATATTTATTCCTGCTCTTAAAATCTACTTCCTCAACTTCTTCACTGAGCTTCCTGTGTAATGCTGCTAAACCTCATCTTAATTCTCCTGTGGCTCTTGTGTTTACCAAGTAAACAGCTGTGGCCATTTTAAATGTTGCTTCTCAGATGGAGGTTGCTGACCCTGTAGTGAAGGTAGCAGGAAGGTGGGGATGCCATCTGCTCTACTGTCAGATTGTCACCTTACCATCTCGGGTGATTAAAGCACTGTGCCATACTGAACTCGGACAATTTGAGGTATCATTTAGTTCTGCAGAGTCTGTTACCTGCTCATTAGCAGCTCTCTCCTCTGAGGATTGCCAGGCAGCTGAGGGGATATAATATTACAAACTGCTGCAGCAAAATTAACTATAGCCCATTTGTCAGAGCTGAGAATTATCTTGCAGTGATCATATGTAAATGAAACAAGTTCCTGTAAGGACAGAATACATTATTTATTGGCTTTTTGGAGGTGACATTTATTACAAAAATGCCAATTTCAATTCCCCATCTTATATTTTTAATTTTTCCTCCTACATTATGACAAATTTCAGCATCTTTTATTGGGCACTAAAATTCCAATTTAATTATGCATACTGGCAAGTTAAAACTTGTTAGATGGGTTGTCCTAATATAATGTGTTAGTCACATCAGAGCACTTAGGTGCTACAGTAATAAGAATGACACCAGGTGATTAGTGCAAAATGAATAGATTGTCATTCAGAGTGATTCTGAAGCTTCAGCTGTGGCTTCATTCTCATAATATGTTCTGATGCTTTCTGGCACTCAGATTGCAAAGTTCCCTGGAGGTTGTGCCTCCCAAGGCTGCCAGTGTCAAACAGGTCTCTGAACTGGCTGCTGGAGTGACACCACACAGAGATGTACAGAACAAATGGGTAACCAATAATACTCTTGGACTCAGATTAACAGGTGTCATCAATTTTCTGTGAATTTGATCAAATCTTTAGTATTTTGAGTTAAATTTACCCTGAATCCTTTTTACAGTGTTGTAAGCATAAAGTACAGTTACTTTTCTGAGTAGAAATCATGGCTTATTGTTTTCTGGGGGATTTACCTCTTTCTGATTGCTGGGATGGAGTGAACAGTGTTTAAATTTGTCTGCTCTAATTCTTTGCACAAGTAAAAGTGCAAACCCGTCCTTGGCAGTGATTGTGACCATGTTAATTTAAGCAAGGGAAGCATAATCACTCTGTGTGCCACTGCCCTCCTTGCAGTCTGTCTAAAATTAGTTGCTGCTTGAGCTCTGCTTGAGCTGTGCTTTATTGCTAATACCAATACTTAGTGCCCTAGTTTTGGTGAAACATAGCCTGGATGATTGAGCTTGGGTATGAGCTTCATACCTGCAAAAATACAATAATTATAGAGTACCTGTGATAAGTAGTTTATTTCTAAATAGTATTAACATCCTGGTGCTTGCAACTTAGTAGAAATAATTCATAAAAATTGGCTGTGGTTTTGTAGATTTACTGTTTCATGAAGCTCACTTTCTGTCATCTTTCAAAGTTGTGTTTAACTTGTGTTAGGATATGAAACTGTTAGTGGTCTCAAGATGAGAATTCATTATCCAGCAGTGTAGAAATCTGTGTAATTGATCCCGTGGGATTTTGGGCACATATAAAAGCAGTTGTCATAGCTGTTTAGTAGCTTGTAAGCAAGCTCTTCTTCCAGCCAACTTTTGCACTCTTCTTTTTAAAAAACTTCAGTTGAGTTACACAAACCCTTTATCTTTCAGAGCCAAGACGTAATCAGCCAAACTGAACCAAGAGGAAAGAGAATATTTGAGGAGGCTTCCAGCATCTCATGAACGAACTAACGGAACTCGATAATGCTGGTTCTGCAGAGCCAGGTCTGCGGCTCAGAAAAGGACACATGTCTGACACTGCAACAAGCCAGACAGCCTTTGAAGAGGACAGCTCTCAACAGAGGCTTCTTCTAGTGGAGTCACCACTGTCTTCTGATCAGGAAAATGTAAGTCATATCATTGATTACCTGTTAGGATTGCTAGGAAAAATTACTTTTGACATACGTTCTTCAGGGTTTTGAATAACTTCCAGAAATGTGAACCGTGAGCCTACAACCTTTTAATGCCTACTAAATAACTGTAATAATACCAGTAAGATTCCAGAAGTATTCAGTTGAATACATGGGAGCTTGGCTGACAAGATTGAGCATGATTAATTTTACCAGCTTTTATGTTTTTTGTCCTCAAAGAAATTGGACTTGTACTGGTTTGTGTTCTGCTGAGATACTGCTCATATTAAAAGATTTTTGTTCTTCAATTTTCAATTAATTATAAGTGAAAGGAGAAGTATTTGCTCTGGCTGCATGTAATCAGAACTTTGGCTAATTGGTATCTTTTTGATGATTAGGACAGAAAAATTTGTTTGCAAGCATTCTTGCTGGAATTAGACTAAACAATTCACAATATCCGCTCTCGGACAGTAGCCAGTGACAGACTCACAAGGATGGGGAACCACCTTGTGTTACTTGCCTAGGACACTCTCCCAGTCTTTAGCAGTTGGTAGCTCACAGATTTTCTGAGCCAGTGGCCATGTCTGTAAATTTTTGGTGCATCAGCCTTTGTAAGTTTTAGCAGCCACAACATGCAGAAAGCATCCACAGCTTAATTAGGTGTTCTACAAAGATAAAGTCCAAGCACTGGACAAAGGTACCTTCTAGTTAGACTTCCAGAACTGTAATTAATGCTTCTCCCAGGATATATTCAGATGGATATCAGCATAGTTAAGTGGAAGTGGCATTCATCTTAGGCTCACTATCCAATTTATCATGGATTATTAAGTTTACTGTATTAGCTTGGTCACAGCAACTGTGTGGTTTTAGCCAGCAGCAAAAACATGCTAGTGCTACTTAATGTATGTTGGGCTGTGGCTGTCATTGCATTTGCCACAAATTCTGGGTATGTGCTTGGCCCACTGTCTTGGATCAGCTGACATGAGAACTGGTATTTGCCTCCTCAGCTTGATGAGTTGGAGCCCTTGCAGAATTGAGTTCTGAGCATTCTTGCAATGAGAAGTCAGGATTGTATTCATGTCTAGTAAGCCAAGCCAATGCACTCACAGTTGTACTGCTGTAACTTCTCTAGGACATTCTCTGTATCCTGAGAAGGGGAATACCCAGAGTCTTCTTCCATTTTATAAAGTTGTGAAGCATGTGTGTAAGGTGCAAAGTCTTGGCCAAGACTGGTTAGAAAAATGAAAGTTGAGTTGTGCTAGCAGATACTTTGAATTTCCATGTTTATCTGTTGGTGTGTTTGGGGATCACCTGTTTTGAAGGCTGTTTTCATTCTTGTCTCTGACTTTCCTGGCTGCATAATGAGAGTTGCCTGTAGATAAAATACCCAAGCTGAAAGTCCATAGTTGATTATGTGCTTTAATTCTTTCTGTACATAAATTATCTGGATGAATCAGTGTTTAATTCTAACATTTTGGTAATTAAATGGTTGAAATACTTTCATTCTCTCTTTTAGGCATTTTTAGCACATGTTGTCTTTTTGGTTTTTTGCTTTCACCCATACAACAAAAGTCTGTGGTTTTTTCACTCACTACTTTTTTTGACTCCCTACAAGTGTTTGGCTTTCTTGTGTTTGCCTTCTTTTCTCTTTCCTGGTCTTCTAAAGTGCTGTCACAGAAATTTGTTTTTGCCATTTGGGCCTTGCTGTTCTATCCTAATCTGCATTACTTTCTCTGCCATATATGGCCTCCTGCTTTTTTGATTTTTTTTCCATCCTTTTATTCCTGTCCTCTGTGATTTCTTGGGTTTGTTAGTATGATGTCTTTAAATTATTTTTTGTCTTAAAAGGCTGAATAATTAATGCTTCTAATGGATCATCCCAAAACACTTTGCTGTCAAAAGTACCAATATTGGCTTGCCAAATGGCCTTTATTATGTGATATTCTGCAGTGTTCCAAATAATCTGGAAAAAACATTATGCTATACATCTTCCTCTGTCTCGTGTCAGCCTCAGCACAGCTGTTGCTCAAATGTCAGCTAGGATTCACTCTTCTGCTCTGCTGTGCATTCTGGCCATGTGCAACTGTCTCAGCAAAGATGTATTAGTTCATTAGCATGACTTAAGTTCAAAAGCCGGATTTTCCTCTGGTCTGGAAGAGGTTCATGTTTAGATAACAGTAATATAAGGATATTGTTCTTGGCTGGATGGCAACAGTGCTCAGGCATTCAAACACAGCCTTATAAAAGGTCTCATGTAGTGCCCACTGCATTGGTGTTTAGTGCTAAATGCAGCCACGATGGAGCTGATGGTAACAATTCCATGTTGGATGAGGAAAGTGGATGAGAGCTGTGTAGTGTATTGATGGTAGAACCACTATCATCATTTAATATGCTTTTAAATGTTTCTACTTAGGAAAAGCTTTTATCATAATAAATATGTATTCTAAAATGTACTGGGCCTAAGACTTGAGGTATTAGTGTAAAAATATCTATATTTTTATCCTGTGATAATGTTTTATTGTTTATTTTCCTGTGGCCTCCTGTTACCCTGCTTTATCATTGCTGCTCTTTACATATATAAAATCTGCTCCAAACTCTCCTATACAAGCTTCCTTTCCCTTTTCCTACTTGTATATCCACTTCCTGCTGCACTTGTAGAAGTGAGCAGTCTGAGCTCTTAACAAGTAATAGTTGATTTAGATGAATTATTTTAATAGTCTTTTCTAAGAGGGAAGGCATGGAAGCATGTTATGTTGTTCAAAATTACATTCCATCTTCCTCACCGCTTGCATTGTATGCTATGTACTTCTAATTTTGATGGGCCAAAATATTGGTCCTCATAAGTAATAAAGTATTTTCTTGGTAAAGAAAATGGAGATTATATTAAAAAATTGCTCCTAAAAGTTTTTCTCTTGAGGCTTTTGACCCTGGCACCAGTAACCTACCTGGGAGGTTGCGTAGCTGTGAGCTAAAAATTGAAGATCCTACTTTCTGTAAATTGTGGCATTCGGTAGATACACATAGCAAAGATTTACTAACCATATTGAACTTGCTTATTCAAAACAATAGTAATAACACAGCTGCATCCTTCTGCCAGTGCTGTTAATCTGCCAGTTTTATAATGATTCCTGTGGGAAGATACAAATCATATAACATTGATATCCTTTAAGTACCCAAACCTCTCAGTCTGTATTTTATTCCATAACTCTCCTAGAGAGCAAATATGTCCATACATTATCCCCTCTTCCCAGTACCAGTTTCAAGGACTAGATACACATCTTGCTGTCTTTAAAGGTGAAATTAGTGCAGTGGCAAGTGAGTGGTGAGCCTTCTGTGACTTGGACAAATAGCAATCATTTGTCTGCACGATAAGCATTTGATGATGAGAACAGGATCAAGCGAGCTGCATAATTCTTCTTCCATCCTTCAACAGCTTAAACTTTTAAGTGCTGATAAGGTATTTTTCAGCAGGTGCTTCCCTCCTGTAGCATCCTGCATTGCCTTGCCTTTGGGACAGCATCCTTTCTCCTGTCCCAGAGTTTCTGTGTCTTAACTGCCTTTGTAATTCCAGCAGTGATAGTTCCTAGAGAAGTCTCTCCTGCTGTGACTTTGTTAAGCTGACACAGTCAAATGCATGTGACTTCTTACAATGTGATGAATGGGCTCTTTATGCAGCCCCAAGCCCTGTGCTTGACTCTTTCCTTTTGTACTTTAACCTGTCAGTGACAGGAGGTAAACAAAAGAACCATTTTCTTTGCCTTTGTTCCAGTCATCGGGTTTTCCCTGCTTGGATGATGATTCCTTTCATCTCCCATGCAGTTGAGCTGCCTTGTGCAGTTGTCCTGTGTGGCACCAAAATGTGCCCATAAAGTGGAGACGTGTTGCTTTGAAGTGTTAGATAACCTATACTAAGGTCTGGGAGGAGATTTGTGTAGCCCTCAAGTCATCTGAATGGGCAGAAGAAATTTGGGTAAATAGTCCTCTGGATTGCTTCTCAGGGAGTATGGGCTTAGAAAGGAGAACTTAATTGACCTCTGACAAATTTCATGGTGTTTCCATGTACCTACAGGAGTCTTTCTAGAGCATAAATACCAAAGTGATTTGAAGGAGGAAGGCAGAAGAATGTAACAGAATTTCTGGTACAAAAGATAATTTTTAGAGTAATTGAGGGTGTGAAAATGACTCAAGGCTTTTAACTTGAATCGTAGAACTTACTCAAAGCCTTTTCTGTTACAGACATGTTTATTATTAGCAATAAAAGCAGACTACAGACAGACTTTCTGGTATTGCAGAAAGGTACATGTAAATAAGTGGAATTGTCAACTTGACTTTCTGGTGCATGCCAGCTGAGTGAAAAAGACTGAAGTGAAGTCTTAAAGGTCAGAGGGAGACATTTGAGTCTTAAGAATAGTCTTTCTGGAGCTAATATTTGTATATTCTGATAGGGTGAAATTTCATCCTTTTTATATCTACTTGCAAGTTTCAAACAGTTTAGCTTTCTTTTCAGTCTGGCATTTTTCTATTGGTCTTTGGGGTTATGATTGAAATCTTGGCATTTGCTTCTGTATTTGCCTTCTTCCTCCATTGCACTGCAGGTTTTGTTGGCAGTGTGAATGGAAGAGGCCTGGCAAAATCAAGTTTGGGGTCCCACCAAAGCACATTTTCTTTTGTTTAAAAGCTGATTATGCTCAACTGTTGTTGTTCTATAGGTTTCTTTATCACCTCTTCCTTTCCTCCATTTTTGCAACTCTTGGGAAGAAATGTTACTTCTTTGAAAGCATGTGAGTTGACATTTTGCTTCAGATCAAAAGATCTTAACATCTGCACTTCTCCTTCACTTGCTGTTCTAAGAACTGGAAGTAATGTGAATTTTACTCATACTGCTAGTCACTGAAGCAAGTGCTTGAATATAGTAAACTTTTCTTTGTACAGAAAAGCGTTTCTGGATACACAGATCAGAGTGTCTCCAAATATTCCCACTCAGACAGTATGAAGACAATGAGGCAGGTTTATGGAGATGGTTTCCAGGCTCCACAGGCCTGAGTTGGTCAGATGCTGATGCCTCTCTTGCTGGCAGTTGATGTGCCTGGGTGATGAACAGACTGTCAGAGCTTGAAAGTCTGCAGAAAAGGCAAACTGGTGCTCCAGTCAGCCATGCATGGGCAGTGCCCAGAAACAGCCATTCTCCATGCCTGCTCTGTCTCCCAGAAAACTCACTGGAGTACCAAGGAGTTTGTCCCAAGTGATGGCTGTTGAGTTGTGGCTGGGTTCAGCTGGGTCCTGTTACCGCGGAGTATTTCTGTGCTTTGGGAGGGGAAGTGCTCAGTTTGCTGCCTGCCAGCAGGTTTTGTAACCACCTCTTGCTGTGCTGTGTGTTGAAACTAGGGGAGGGAGGGAGTAATTCTGCTTATAATTCACTGGCACAACAGTTTCCCTGGGCAGGGGTTAGATTCCATGGTCTTTGCCTTTGTTCTCCTGGAGATCGTATCTGCCTGATTCGGGCAGCAGCAGGGGGGTGTGTCAGCCTTTCACAGTGATATAAGAGCAAAAAATAGTGTTGTACTGGTGGGTTAACTTGCATCTTCCTCCAACTGTTTCAGATTGATTGACTCTGCTGTTATGTTAAGTTCAGCACTACACTTTCAATCTCTCTTCGTTTATTTTTGTAACAGAGCATTTCTTTTTCCATAAGCCCAGCATGCTTGTTTTCTTTTTCTGCTGTCAGGATTAACAATGGCAGAGCAGCAGAAAAAAGCACGAGACTCTCCTGCAGTAGAAAGGATTTCTACAGGCTCTCCCCCAAAATGTACATGTGGTCACTTGTAATACTGGGCATTGACAGAAAATCAGTAGTTGCTGCTGCAAAAGAGATTCAACAGACCCTTTTCATCTGAAGATATTTGAGAAGAGAGCTAGTTCTAATCAGAGTGTTCTAGCAAGGCTGCTGAAACCAAAATGTGACTTTGTCCTAGGACTATTTGCTAAATGAGTTTTGAATGTTAGTGCTCTTTTTTTAATGACTGCCAGCAAGCAGTCACCCGTGATCAGTTGTGTAAAGCTGTTTTCAAGTGCTATATTAAATGGACTGTATCTTTTATAAGAAGGTGACCTACAAAGGAAAAACACTGAACTCCAGGAACTTCCAAGTACTTGACATTTTGACCAACAGGCCTAAAGGGTTTTTGGCACTGTGCTAATGAAAGACTGTTTTTGGTCCAGTGACAGCAAACACAGCTTTGCACACGCTGCTTGGAGGGTGGATGTAGTCAGCCTTTTGGAAACTGTGATGTGGCTGTGCTTACAAGCTTGTCAGGGAGATTGTGAATTCTAAAGGACAAAGCTGTTATTTTAAAATAACTCTGTATGTGCAGAAGTTGGGAAAAGTCAGGGGAAAGTTTTATGGTGCTGTTCGTTTTCAGTTAATTTCTTATAACCCAAAGAATATAAGTTGATGAAATTCTGAAAAGTGTGCAAGAGGCTTTTAGGAGAAATGGCACAGCAGCACTTATTGCTGCTTCCCCCTTATGAAAGCCTGGGTGATAAAAGGTCAGTTGACAACAGAATGGCAACAGAGGAGGTGCTGCTGAAAAAAAGCAATCTGGCCAGCCGAAAAGGATGTTGAAGAACTGCCATTAGAAAAATAACATTTCTATATTCTAGCCTTGAATGTATCTTGGCCATTATGCTGAATGCTCTCGAGTTACTGAATCTGGCATGCTGCCCCAAGGAACATAAAATGACTTGAATGTCATGTTAAGCACTATTAATTATTCGTCTGATGAGATCAAGATAAACAAGGGCAAAAACTCAGAGTCATGTCTAGACTTTGTGACTTCAGTTTAATGTGGGGGATAACAGTGATATTGTAAATGCAGCAATATATGTTTTGTAACTTGAGTTTTAAGAAGAAAATAGTGTATAAGTACCGTGTCATATAATATGCCATGACTCAGTGTTAATCAAGACATTTGGTTTTTTTGAGCTATCTTTCCTGTGTCCCTACCAAGGCACAGAGTTCTGTCAGGTCACAGTTCAAGAAAGGAGTGAGGGAGTGTCTGTCAGCAGCTGAAGGAAGCAAGAATATCAGAACAGATTGAGACTGCATCATTCTTTGAAAATTCCTATGATGGTAGGTTTAGGGCACTGGTGACATCTTGGTGGTGAGTTGGCATCACAAACAGTTGAACTTTGAGACATGGGAGTTCATTAACTCCAGAGCTTAATACTACATAGGCATGTGCATGGTCAGTTAGGCTCCTGGGTAACTGAGTAATGACTGTCTGAAAAGAAACTCTAATACAGGAGACCTGTGCCCTTTCTGGGGAGAGATTTATTGCAGTTGCTAGTTGTCCTTGTTTTGACTGGGATAGCTAATTTTCTTCCTAGTAGCTTGTACACTTGTGGGCTTGGGATTTAGGATGAAAATAGCATTGATAACATCCTGATGTTTTAGTTGTTGCTGTGCATTGCTTACCCTGAGTCAAGGACTTTTCAGTGTCTCAGCTCTGCCACTGAGAGAGGCACCAAAAGCTGGGAGGGAGCATGACCTGAACTGGCCAAAGGGGGATATTCCAGACCATGGAACTTCGAGCCCAGTACCTGAACTGGGGGGAGCTGGCTGGGAGCTGCTGGTCTCTGCTGGGAGCCAGAATGGGCATTGCTCACATGGGGGTGAGGGAGGAGATGACCACTTTTTACAGAGTAAAAGGTGGCTCCATTCAGATTTCATTTATGTTTCAGTTTGCACACTCAGATGAACAACACTGATGACACTTTCTGAGGTGATGAACCAGAACTTGTTTGTCACCTGTGCGAACAGCAGGCATGTGCAAACTCTGACACTTTCTAGAAATCTTTAAACTGACATCAAGAAACTACAGAGCTCGAGAAAATACACTTTGCTTGAAGTCCATTGAAGGTAACTTAGTCAAAAGTGGGAAAAATGTTTTCTGGAATCTTTTTCTGGAATTATGACTTGACTTCTGACAGGCTTTTCCACAGTGAGGACCTTATTAAAGAGCATGTCTGTTAACAGATTTGAGAGTGATAGTATAGAAACTGTTAGTCTGTGTGAGAAGGATAAGCTGTTATAGTAGGCAGAGAGAAATATGTTGCATTTACTAGAGCAGGTTTTATTGCACTTTTCTCTGTTAACAGGATCTTTGGCTATGTGATCTGACATTTTTGGACTGCATTCAGACAAGAAATTCTTGTACTAAATGTAAACTTTTTTTTTTACCTTTTGTGCCGTTGCTATAAAAGTGAGATTTTACTGTTAAACTTATTTAATGATCAGCACTGTGCAGTTGAGCTCTTGGGTTTCTTGCTCTTTGTTTGCTCTGGTCCTCTAAGTCTTGAGTTTGGTATTAAACCTTTTTAATCCCTACTAAAATATGCTCTGAAATTCTTGTTTAGATGATGATCTGTCCCTGAAAGTGTGTTACTCTTTGTACCAAGTGATACAATAAAGTCTGATTCCTACCTTTTTCTTTTACATTCTAGTCTGTTACTGTTATCACAAAAGAAACTGTAACACTTAACAAAATCAAGTGAATATGGATAAACCAGTAAAGCTGGTTCCTCTGGATATTTTCACTTGTCCTTCAGATGTGTTTTATTCTCTGGTACCGTTATTCAACTCAGATGATGTTTATGCATCTGTTGGATAATTTCCATCTCACTAGGTACCTGCACTGGGTTTTGGGAGCTTTAACACTTTGTGAATTTGCAAAGGGAGTAGGATTAAAATTGGAACGATTCCTTGGCAGTGTCCAGACCTTATAGAGTGTAAGTATCCAGAAGATTGACAGCTGCTGATTGTAACAAGTTTGCTTGTTACAAACGAGGGGTTTTATTTAAAGATACTCTAAAATGCTCTGAAGACTTCACAGAATTATTTAGTCAAATCTGAGATGCTTTAGAAGAAGTTGAGTAAATTAGATTATGTAAAAACACATCTGAAACATCAGCAAAGTGAAAATCCCTTTGGCCTATGATCTAGAAACTACAAAGACAAAAGTTATTCTTGGAGCACGTAATTCAGGATATACCATAGCTCATTAAAAGTGGGAGTATCACGAGTTTTCTTCTGGACTCTCACTTCTTTCATGGTCTTAGCCAAGTGATATTATTTACCCAATATGTTTCTCATTTTAAAATGTGTTTCTGTGAGCAGGACTGAGAAATAGTTGAAAACTTGTCCTAAAAGAAATGTGCTTGCTTATGTTGTTATGGTCTAGAATTACTCTTGAATTTCTGATACAATCAGCCAAAGAGGAGAAAATATGTGAGTCCTAAGATATGAAGGAACTTGTCACAGTGGCAGTGTTACAATATGCCCTCTGAGCAGAGGAGTGGTATTCTTTCCTTTCAGTCATTGCCTTAAGAACTGAAGGTCAATAGACTGCTTCAGATTTCCAAGTGAAAACTGGTGCTGGTGTTGCCCTCCACTGTAAATTTCTGGCTTCCAACAAGCACAGTTTACTGTTCTTCCCAATAAAACATTACAGGAGGGAGTCAGGGGAGGATGGATGTTCCAGAACAGGCCTCATTTTGCCTCCTTAGCAAGAAAAGGACTAAGAAGCTGAGCTTTAGTTTTTTCCTCTTGAATGCTAATTTTGCAGTTTAATGGCAGGAAGGAGATAGTAAAATCAATTCCATTTTTTGGCAGTAATCTGGACTGTGTATATGATATGAATGCCTTTTATCACCAAAAGAAGCTCAGTAATGATTGTTTGTAGGCACATGGCCAAAATGCAAAGATTTTGGACTAGCTCAGAAATAGCTGTGCTCTTCAAGCTTTACAGTCTGTTCAAATTTAAGCCTTCCCATCATTCTAGAAATGGGAGTATGTGCAGAGGGGGAAATGAACATTTTTTGGCTTTGAGTCACTGGGCAGACTGAAATGAATACAGGCTTTGATTCTGTAAGGGATCTTTTTTCCTTTGGTCCACCCAGTTGTGTAAATTGAGGATTACTAACTTGTTCACCCCATTTGAGCTGGTTATTGTGTGCTGCTGGGGGAGGGAATTCTAGAGTAGCTAAAAAGCATAGCAGTGCTTCTTCTGTCAAATGCCAGCCTTGCTTTTCCATAAGGCATGCTCTTGGAAACCAAAGGTTTCCTTGGTTCCTAAATTGTGCAGTCTATCATGAGCACCTTCTCCAGACCTCCATGGCAGGGCCCTCAGACTATTTGATCTTTAAAGCTGCCTTCTAACCCAAACCATTCTATGTTTTCTATGACCTTGAGTTAATTATTCATGATACTGAAAACTGAGAATCCTAGAGACCTCCATTAGTAGAAAAAGACAATAAAATTAATTCCCCCAGTGTGGGGAAATAATGTCAATGATTGTTGTTGAGTCAGAATGAAACCAAATTTGTTTTTTATTCCTGTGACTAACAGGAAATGTGCCTATTTTAGAAGGATATTAAACCTGTTTGCATCTTGCTGTTGCCTGGTGCCTTTCTGAATAGGACTGATGGGATAACGTAGGCAGAGAGAGTGTATTTAATACTGTCTTACTCTGCTGGAGAATCTGCTTAGAGCTGGTCAATACATCAATTACTGCTGTAAAATACAAGATATTGTTCAGAGGAGTTTTTCACTAGAATGATAAATGGAGGTGAGTAGACAGTACAAGGGTCATGGGTTATCTACAAAGGTTTGTTTAGGCAGTCAGGTTTTCCTAGTGTGGACAAATGTGAGGTCATATGTAGAACTTCAATGATGCATACTGTGTATTACATACCAGAAATTGCATTCTTGATAAACAAAATTGGGTCAAAAACTGGGATGGGACCTCTTTGAAAGATGAAGTTTCAGTGACAACTGCAAGACTTAGTCAGCTGGGAGTAGGAGGGGGAAGAGTGTTCTGGGAGATCTGGAGGAGGCCAGTCTCCCTCTGTGCTGACTGTGGAGCTCTCTTGGCTTGGCCAGTGGGTGTGTGGCAGCTCTCTGCTTTAGGTCTGAAGGGTGCAAAAAGCTCCTTCTCTCTTTCCTGGCTTCCTCCAATTTGTTTACCTTGGAAGCTGAATTGTTGATTGGGGTCTCTGAAGGGCCATGAGCATTGCAGGAAGCAAACAGGAATGTGGAACTTCCATGGCCCCCTGCTTTTCTCCTCCATGGGAAGCTGCAGTGTATCAAAATATGCAGATGATGTGATAAGTCGTGACAGAGCAGAAAACTACCAGACTGTCCCTGTAAAGTTATTAATGATGTGTACCAGCCTGATATCCCAGCTCAGCTGATTATTCTAGTTTTCCTTTTCATAATTCTCTTGGTACACTCTGAGCATATGGATGTTTCTCTTTATTTGAACTTTGCTTAAAACTCTGATCCCTGTTCCTGCTTTCCTTTGATAACTTGGCTTTGTCTAATTGGCAGAAGTTTCATAGTAGTTTCTGAAATACCTTGAAAAATGAAATGAATGAGTAAATTCCAGTACTGGATTACAAGCTGAACAGAAGTGTCAGTTAAACAGAATAGATTTTCAGATTTGGACTGCAAATTGAGGTGAAACATTTCTAACAAGGTAAATGGATTCGTCTCCTTGACTTACCTTTTATTACCCTGAAATGCCAGATACATTATAGAGGCATTAACACCAGCACAGTGACATTGAAACATAAAATAGGGAGTAATCCTTCCCTAGAGGTGGGAAGGCTGCAAGCCTCAGACTCCATATCTGGGGTTTAATGAAGCGTGGCTTAGAGGAGCACTGCTGGCTTCCAAACCTGCTGCAAACATCTGCAGAATGGATTAGACACGTGAGTTGTTCTCAGATACCTAAGAATGTAACCATTTTTTTGCTTGTTCTTCTGAATTCTTTTCTCAGTGCTGTACAAGGAGAGATTTCTTTGTATGCCAAGACCTCAGATCACAGTTTTGTATGGAAAGTAACATCACCTTCTTCTGTTCATCTTTCTACAAAGCTTTTTCTCTGTTTTTTTTTTTTTTTCCTTCCAGTGTTCTGAGGATAATAAACACAATGATGAGCCACCTCAAGAAGATGAAGGTTTTATGGGTATGTCACCTCTCCTACAAGCCCACCATGCCATGGAGAGAATGGAAGAATTTGTGTGTAAGGTAAGGGCATGTGGAAACTGCTGAAGTAATTTCCTTTTTTAGGAAGCTCCAGTGAGCAGCAGATTGTACTTGGAGCAACTGCACTGTTAATGTGAGGGAGGGGACATTTGTAATGTCTCCAAATGAGCATCTCGTGTTCTAACGAGCAATACCACACTTCCTCAGCATCTGTCTGTCACATAGGATTAAATTGTTGAGCCTGGAACAATAGGGATTTACAACTGAGACTCCAGAGCTAATCATGCAACTCAGGTGTGTCCCTTGAGAAACACCTGTGAGTGCAAAGCAGAACAAAAGCCTTCTGGTTTGAGGCACTTTGATTTATAAGGTCATTTGCCCAGATTTCTTCAGATTTGCAAATATTTTGCTTTTCCAGCACCATTTGCATCTATTGTAGAATAAGCTTTGTCCCTGACTTGAAAACAATGCTATATTGAAACCATACATAAGTAAATCCATTGTAGATTTTGTAATTGTTGACCTTGGCTGAATTTTTGCTACTTTTTAGAGCCACTGGGCTGTGTCAGTCTCTGGCTCTCCTTTCTTGCTGAAAGGAATGCTGCCCCTTTATACAGTGGTTCCTGCTGGGTTTATGAACTATTTTTGATGTTTTTACAGAGGGACCCTAGTTACTTGGTGGTCTTTTGTGTATGGGTTGTTTTGGTTTTTTCTGCTGTTGTTGGTGGTTTGGGTTTTTTTTTTACTATGCATCTTTGCCTCTTTTAAAATGTTTTGTAGGGTGGATTGTGTAAAATGAATTCCCTCCTTCTGTTTCTACCTCAATTCACATTTTTGTTCATGAACTAAACCAGTTATTTTCTTGCTTAATGTATTTAAGAACCCAGTGTTTAAGTGGGCTGGTTATTCTGAATGCCTGTGTTTTGCTTCCATGCTCGAGTATGGAGAGAATTGTTTTAAAAACTCTGGGCTGTTGTTGTTGAAACTGAAATAAGAATGTAGCTTTTTAAACTTAGTGTTTCAGGAACCTTCAGCCTTGCTCCTGTAACTCTAGCCAGCCAGCAAGTCCAAGGAGCCCTGCAGAAACCGCCCCGGTACATAAAGCAGCTCCCTGCTGCCCCTGTCCTTGGCAGTGCTGCCACACTGAAGCCTCCATGTGTCTTGTGTTACTGAAGCAGTGCTGGAACATCTGTGCACAGTTATTTCCTGTGGAGCCAGCTGCAAGAATAGCTCTGTGCACAAACCCCCTCTCTCCCTTTAAAGAAGAAATCCCATGGAATTGAGAGTCACGAGTCTGTTGCCTTAACTGCTCTGTCACCATTTGTTTTGTGAGCCTGGGAGCATTCTTTGCCCAACCTGCATAAGGGGTTGGGCTCTTCTTGCTGGGCTCTCACCCTTTTGTATTTTCTGGCCCCTATTAGTGCTGATAGGTAGCTTTTTTGGTAGCCTGCCCCAAATGCTAGCAGATATATAGTCAGGTTGGCTTGTGGTGGAGGAACAGGCTTATTTATTTTATTGGAGAGAAGTGGGTGTGGGCTTCTTCCTTTCAATGGAAAAGAATACCTGTAAAATGACAGAATATGGAAGAGAATTAAATGTTTTCCCTTCATTAGCAGTAAAAAAGCCCAATAGCTTTCCTGTCCAATGGTATGCTGAAGTATTTCTTTCTCTGATGGTGCAGTTCATAATGGTACAGTTTTGAACAGGAAACAGTGACTTTAGCATGATATTTCAAGTGTAAAACCTTTTCCCCAGAGATGTCCCATCAGCTCTCTTCTGTTTCCTGTACTCACAGGTTAACTCCAGCATTTTTACTGATAAGGGTTTTCTGACTGTTTCCATCCACTGATGGGGCTCCATTCCCTGGATTTCAGTATCTCTTCTAACCCCCAGGTGTGGGAGGGCCGATGGAGAGTCATTCCCCATGATGTTCTGCCTGACTGGCTGAAGGACAATGACTACCTGCTGCATGGACACAGACCACCCATGCCTTCCTTCCGGGCTTGCTTCAAGAGCATCTTCAGAATACACACAGAGACTGGCAACATCTGGACACATCTCCTAGGTATTCACAGCTTCCTTTAGTCTAATCCTAAATCTCATCCAGTGGTTTCACTGCTCTCAAAGGAAAGAGATCAAGATAGAAAGGGCTGTGGGGTTGTCAGTGTTATCATTCCACTAGTTAATTTAGCAGCTTGGTATCCCTCTCCTTATTTTATCCCATCAGAGTTGGATGGGACTTGCTTAATTGTGGCATACTGTACAAACAAATGCATTAAACATTTCCTAATCGTTAATAAATTACTCTTAGAGCCTTCTTTTCCCAAGTGTGTAGGTGTTAATTGGGATTGCATTTCTTGCCACAGGAACACACTTAAGTTGCAGCTTCTCTGATTTGTTTCAACTTGTGAGGACCCTTGAAGGGAAGTGGTGATGCTTGTTTAGAAAGAAAAGCTTTCAGTGTGCATGAACTTCACACATCTCTGCCTTGCTGTTTTTCAGGATGTGTGTTCTTCCTTTGTCTGGGAATCTTCTACATGTTCCGGCCAAACATGTCCTTCGTAGCACCTGTGCAGGAGAAGGTGGTGGTTGGCTTGTTCTTCTTGGGAGCCATACTCTGCCTCTCCTTCTCATGGCTCTTCCACACAGTTTATTGCCACTCAGAAGGCGTTTCCCGGCTCTTCTCCAAGTAAGTGCCTAGAGAACAGGGCAGGCCAAATAGGAAACAGGTGGGAAAACAGGGCTGGCATTTGTGCCTGGAGCCCCAGTGTGGGAGTTGTTCATTTCATGACTGCATGTATTTTGGAACAGAATTGAGCAGACATTTAATGCAGCTTCTTCTCATTACAGTTTGTTTGAGTGTGAGTTTTTGTGCTGTCATTTGAGTCTTAAAACTCCATCATTTTCTGCTGTTTGGCAGGCATGTACTTGCATCTTGCTGCTGTAAGTAATATGCCTTGAGCTTAGTTGCAGGACTTTGAATTTTTAGTGCAACCGTTATTTCTTGTCATTTCAGCTGTTCTGACTAACTTTGAACCTTAAATTATGTAAGACAGTTCCACAGTGTGTATCAAGGTGTCTTGGTCTTTTGGTTTTACTGCACGTTCTTTTTTGGCTGGCTGCTGAATATCTCATATTTCCTAAGACTACTCAGCCTAGGATTCTGTAATCTGCAAGACCACCTCTGAAGTAGCTCAGCAATTAAAATCCCCTACTGAAAAATTAACTCCATCAACTTTTGCAGGAGTATTTTGTCAGGGTGTGGCAAAAAGGCAGTGGCTGTGGATTTCCTTTTTTACATGGGTCTACAAAAAAACACAGCGTGGTTGAAAAATTGCAGCATTATTCCCCCGTGGTCACTGAAGCTGATGCCCAACTAACTCACACTTGTCAGATACTGAAGTGTTTGCCTCAGCTGTGTTCTCAGAAGGCTTCTGAGAACATTGCCTGTCTTTAGAGGGCTTCTTGCACTGCTTTTTTCCTCATCTGAAACTCAAATGTGAGTTTTCCTCAGAAAGCTTTGGTCTAAAGGCTGCTGAAGGTACTGCTGATGACTGTCTCAAAAATGGCCTTCCTGGCTGTCAGTCAAGGTAATCCATTACTGTAGCTGGAAGAGTTGCCATCAGCTGCAATAGTGAGAGTAATTTGGTTGCAGTGAGAAGTAGACTGTTGGTCTTCTAAAGAAGAGTGTGTGGGTGTGAGGATTTCTAAAGGTTCACATTTCTTATGACATTGATTTTTGTTTTCTTCTAGGCTGGATTATTCTGGCATTGCACTCCTCATAATGGGCAGCTTTGTACCATGGCTGTACTATTCCTTCTATTGCAACCCTCAGCCTTGCTTCATCTACTTGATTGTGATTTGTGTCCTGGGCATTGCAGCCATAATTGTCTCACAATGGGACATGTTTGCCACCCCTGAATACCGGGGTGTAAGGGCAGGTAAGACCTGAAGTTAACTGTTTTGCTTCTTGACTGCCTTTTCTGCTTCCTGCTTGTCACTTGGAAAAACAGCCTTGGGAAGACTTAAGAGAACTTAACTTTATAGAGACCTAATATTCTTGGATTGGGAGCTTGATGGGTTTTCTTCCAGCATTTATTGTTCCCAGCTGGATGCACAGATGAGGGCTGGTGCAAGTCCTGGAAGTGCATTCCTGAAATGGACAGTAACACACGCAGTAGGAAAGGTGGTGCAAACAATTTCAAACTGCATCTAGCAACTTTGCTCTCTCAAAAAACGACTGACTGCTTGGTGTGTGTATGTGTACTTGCAGTGCTTGTGCTTTCTTTGTAACACTAGACTCAGGCACTAGCAAATCATTGAATGATTGAATTAATCAGAATTATTTGCCTGGATAAAACACAAAGTTAAGATAAAGATTGCTTTTCTCTTCACACCATCAAAAGAACAAAACCAGATTTGGTTTCACATTTTGAGGTAGGAAGAAAGAGAGCTTTAGGGGGCAGCTATGGAATGTGCACACAGCTGGGTTGAATAGCACTATTTCTTGTTTCTTAACCTGCACATGCTGTCTACAGTAAATCTAGATTTCCTGAACAAGTTATGGGTACTTCCAGAGTGTTCAGCTTTCCAAACTTAAAATCTCTGTATGGGACATGAATATTCCCCCCGCACATTTACAAGATTTCTCTCCTTGCTGCTAAAATTGAAACAAACAGTGTTCTCTTGTATGGCAGATCAGATGAGCACAGATGCTGCTTTTCTGTTTCCTAGGAGTGCTTGGGCAGAATATGATAAACAATCTCTTTGTTGTCTCCTTGTCTTGCTCTTGAGCAGTTGTGGTGAAGTGAGGCCTGGTGTGTGTGGTCTCAGTTCCCTCTACAGGCCAAGAGCAGGAACTGGCCTCACCTACACTGGAGTTGGCAAGCAACACTAGTAAATGAAATATTCCTGCTATCTGCTGGAACATATAACTGAATAGCTTCTGGTATATGAAGGAAGCTTGTGCATTCTTTAGCTTCCTTCCTAATAAATCTCTTCTGGGGACCTCCAGCTTCAAGAGCTGCCATCTCTCTGCTGCTTTGGCAAATACTGAGTTTTCCTCCCGTAGCTTTTGTGTTTTCATTGTCTCCCTTTACCACCACTGTGTTCAAACCTGACTGTCCCGCATTTTCTTTACCTCCCAGGAGTATTTCTAGGTCTGGGTCTTAGTGGGGTAATTCCCACTCTGCACTTTGTCATCTCTGAGGGTCTCCTGAAAGCAGCCACAATGGGGCAGATAGGCTGGCTGGCACTCATGGCATGCCTGTACATCACTGGTGCTGCTCTATATGCTGCCCGCATCCCGGAGAGATTCTTCCCTGGCAAGTGTGACATCTGGGTGAGTCTACAGAGTGACTGAATGAGGAGACCAATTTGAAAGCTGGTTCTTCCCCTTGAGGCTGAAGGATGTTGTGTCAATGTTTCCTTGTTGCAAGTATCAAACTGCTGCACCAGAAGCAATAGGTTGTCAGGGCCAAATGACTCTGGGCTCTCTGAGCCTGGCTTAGCTGGTGCCTCTTTCCCCAGGTTGTCACAGCCTGGCTGGTCTGAAGTGACTGCTGGTGTGCAGATTCACCTCAGCACATTTCTGGATAGCTTCAACAGATGAGCAAGGAACTCTTGCAAACGTTTTTTTGTGTGTGTGTTGGGAAGCCTAAAAAGACACATCTTTACCTTGCTTCTGTGCAGAACAGTACACAGTTATTTCACTGATGTTCAGTGTGTTCTCTGGGATCTTCCCCATGTCTGGCTCCTCATCTTGTACAGCCAGTGAAAATGCTGGACAGAGATGGCAGGCTTTGAGGGGATCTCTGGCCCAAAAGAAGGGAGAGTGAGGTGAGCAGGTGGGTGGGTGGGAGAAACTCAGTATGAGGGAAAGAATGGTGAAGACTGGAGGACAAACACGTGAGGAAGATGTAGGGAAAGGAGCTGGGTGGAGCAAGAGAACACATGAGGGGAAGTGGACCTTTGGAAGGCCACTGTACTTGCACATAGGATAGTTTAAGACCCCTAAAGAAGACCAGAAGGGAGAATAAGGCCTGGGCTGTTTGAGCAGCTTTTGGACAGCACCAGTTTGCTTGGTTTGTTTGTTACTATAATGAGCTAAGCTCCAAAAGCACTGGTGTACCACCAACTCTTTTCCAAGCTTCCCATGAAGCCTGCAAATACACATTTGTAGGAATATTTCAGGAACATAATCCATATTGGTGTGGCTTCCCTCAGACAAGGGTGTGCTTTGTCACATAGCTCCCTCACAGTTTTCATTCTGCTCTGCTGCAGTCACTGACATCCTGGGCATTCATTCAGAGCATCCAGTTATTTCTAGGTTTTAATATAATAGCATGTTTTTCTGTGGTAGAGAAGTAAAGTACCAGCATGCAGAATCCAGTTGGTAAAACTCTTGCCTGTGACCAGAGCAGAGTTTGTACCTGTCTGTTACCTGAATGGGAGGACCCTTTTTGTCCATAAACCACTTAAGGAGGAACTAATTTTAGAAGTGTCCTGCTTAAGCCTTTTGCCTAAGGTTCTGAAATTCTCCTTGTCCCTTTGCAAAGATGAATTACAGCAGTTCTGTAGCACATTTTTGGTTGACCAGCTGGCTCAGATGACTGAAGGGAAAGGGGGAAGGTGTGTGCGTGCAGAGAATTCGATTATTTTGCTAAAGACAGTGGAGGGCTGGGCTTTAACACGGAGCCCGGAGAGCTCTGCAGCTCATGGTGAGGCCCTGCTCTGTGTTAGTGTGTAATTCAGCCGAGTGTGGGCTAGCTGAGGTGAGGCCCTGCTCTGGGTTAGTGTGTAATTCAGCCGAGTGTGGGCTAGCTGAGGGGAGGCCCTGCTCTGTGTCAGTGTGTAATTCAGCCGCGTGTGGGCTAGCTGAGGTGAGGCCCTGCTCTGGGTTAGTGTGTAATTCAGCCGAGTGTGGGCTAGCTGAGGGGAGGCCCTGCTCTGTGTCAGTGTGTAATTCAGCCGCGTGTGGGCTAGCTGAGGTGAGGCCCTGCTCTGGGTTAGTGTGTAATTCAGCCGAGTGTGGGCTAGCTGAGGGGAGGCCCTGCTCTGTGTCAGTGTGTAATTCAGCCGCGTGTGGGCTAGCTGAGGTGAGGCCCTGCTCTGGGTTAGTGTGTAATTCAGCCGAGTGTGGGCTAGCTGAGGGGAGGCCCTGCTCTGTGTCAGTGTGTAATTCAGCCGCGTGTGGGCTAGCTGAGGTGAGGCCCTGCTCTGGGTTAGTGTGTAATTCAGCCGAGTGTGGGCTAGCTGAGGGGAGGCCCTGCTCTGTGTCAGTGTGTAATTCAGCCGCGTGTGGGCTAGCTGAGGTGAGGCCCTGCTCTGGGTTAGTGTGTAATTCAGCCGAGTGTGGGCTAGCTGAGGGGAGGCCCTGCTCTGTGTCAGTGTGTAATTCAGCCGCGTGTGGGCTAGCTGAGGTGAGGCCCTGCTCTGGGTTAGTGTGTAATTCAGCCGAGTGTGGGCTAGCTGAGGGGAGGCCCTGCTCTGTGTCAGTGTGTAATTCAGCCGCGTGTGGGCTAGCTGAGGTGAGGCCCTGCTCTGGGTTAGTGTGTAATTCAGCCGAGTGTGGGCTAGCTGAGGGGAGGCCCTGCTCTGTGTCAGTGTGTAATTCAGCCGCGTGTGGGCTAGCTGAGGTGAGGCCCTGCTCTGGGTTAGTGTGTAATTCAGCCGAGTGTGGGCTAGCTGAGGGGAGGCCCTGCTCTGTGTCAGTGTGTAATTCAGCCGCGTGTGGGCTAGCTGAGGTGAGGCCCTGCTCTGGGTTAGTGTGTAATTCAGCCGAGTGTGGGCTAGCTGAGGGGAGGCCCTGCTCTGTGTCAGTGTGTAATTCAGCCGCGTGTGGGCTAGCTGAGGTGAGGCCCTGCTCTGGGTTAGTGTGTAATTCAGCCGAGTGTGGGCTAGCTGAGGGGAGGCCCTGCTCTGTGTCAGTGTGTAATTCAGCCGCGTGTGGGCTAGCTGAGGTGAGGCCCTGCTCTGGGTTAGTGTGTAATTCAGCCGAGTGTGGGCTAGCTGAGGGGAGGCCCTGCTCTGTGTCAGTGTGTAATTCAGCCGCGTGTGGGCTAGCTGAGGTGAGGCCCTGCTCTGGGTTAGTGTGTAATTCAGCCGAGTGTGGGCTAGCTGAGGGGAGGCCCTGCTCTGTGTCAGTGTGTATTTCAGCCGCTAGCTCGTGGTGAGGCCCTGCTCTGCTGCTCTGTGTTACTGTGTTCTTCAGCCGAGTGTGGGCTTTGCGGGGCGGGCTGGCCCCGGAGCGCCTCTGCCCCGGCTGAACCGAGGCCTTTCCTTCCCGCAGTTCCACTCCCATCAGCTCTTCCACGTGTTCGTGGTGGCCGGAGCGTTCGTGCACTTCCACGGGGTGTCCAACCTGCAGGAGTTCCGCTTCACGGTCGGAGGGGGCTGCACAGAGGAGGAGGGGATGCAGTAGGAGGAGGAGGAGGAGGAGGAAGAGGAGCCTTCAGCCCAAGGGCACAACCAAAAGAGAGCTGCCGGCGCAGGTGAAGCATCCAGGCTTAGCAAAAGGAATACCTAAGAAGAATCCAAGTTTCAGCTGATGAGGCATGGAGCTTCATGGGGATTCTGACTAACCAAGATAAATTCTATACCTCAAGCAATGGAATAAATCAATTTGAAGACCAGGAAATTCTGGAAACCTAATTTATTCTTGGGATCTACAGATTGAGCTACAGAGGACCCTTTCCAAATCGGCTTCTGTTCAATGCCATATTTATTTGTAGAATTGGGGAGGGATAGCTTAGCAGTTTCCTTTTTTTAAAAAAAAAAAAAAAAAAGTCAAGGTTAAATTTATATCCTCTTGGAGGGTTTGGGCGTTGATTTTAGATGCTCTTTTGGGAGAAAAACGAATTGTAAATAAGATTTCTAACTTTCTGTTTAAATAAAATTTATATAAATGTTTTAAACAATGGGTGGGGGGAAAAGGGTTTTTGTAAAGAATGCAACATGCAAGTACCACACACTGTTTCAATTTTGCACAAAATAAACGATTGCAGGAGGACCAGGTAAAATTCCCAGGAGTGAAGCACGTTGGCCCTGTAGATATTCCTGGTGGCCAGCATGCCCTGGGCAGTGTGGGGTCCTGGCCAGCACCTGGAGTAGGTTCAGGACATGTCCACAAAGGCTGGATAATCACGGTGTCATCCAGGTCACAGTGTGAGCAAATGGGTTTGCTCCTGGAACTGGAAAGGTACAGCTGCTCCCTGCCCCAGTGTGGGGCACAGCTGCCTTCCCAGCCTGTGTGGAGTGGGTGCCTTGGGATAATGGATCCTACACTGGGTTGCTTTGGGTCTCATCCCAGGGACTGGGGCACGGTGGGATAACTGCACATGACGTGGCAAACAGCCCAGCTCCATCAGTGCCTGCCTACACCCAGAGGCCCCCAGGAGAGGGTGGCTGCCATTTGCAGGCCTGCTTCGTTTGCTCTGAGGGATGGTGGGAACAGAAGATTTGTTAGAAGATTGTTGAGCATGTGAGAGGAAACAGAGCTGGGGTTAGGATGGACTGGAAGGAGGAAGCTGTGTGCTCCAGGACTTGGAGTTAACAGGCACTGCAGACCCCAGACCCCAGGCATGTTACCATCCTGTGTGTCAGGCTCCAGATGCCAAGGCAGTTTGCAGATTTTTCTTTCTAGGAGGAATAGATCCCTAAGCAGCCCAGTGCAGTTGTGTTTTTTTTTTTTTTGTCCTTAGGTCTGCTTTCCATCTGTGCTTTAGCAATGGGACTGCTGGTATTTCTTAAGCCTAAACCTGAGAGTTCAGCTGGATTGCTGTGGAGCAGACACACCTCCTATATATGGGGAGGCAAATAGCCTTCTCCTGTGTAATTGATGTAGCTTGAGTTTTGGAGCCCAGTCAGAAGCCAGACTAAAGGAGAATCTTTGGAGTCATAAGGTGAAACTTGAACATTTTGTTTGTTATGGCACAGGTATTGCTTGGAGGCTTTAGCTGGAAATTCAGAGCAATTGCCTCTCTCAAAAATGAGTTAAACAGCTCATACCATGCAGTATTTCACAGGGAAGGAAGGTAAAGGGTGTTTGGTTGTTGTGTGGGGTGGCTTGTTTTGTTGTTGGGTTTTGGTTTTTTTTTTTTTTTTTTTAGATTCCCTCAAGTTTCAGTTTTCATCCTTCAAGAGAAAGAGATGGATTGCAAAGATCTTCCCAGAGCCTGGATGTCACAGTGTGTTTTGGGGAGTTGCTTTGTCTACTGGAGTCAGGTAGAAGCAGAATGCCCTCCCAAAGCTGAGTGGGCATTAAGGCTTCACACCTCGAGTGGATAAAGCCTCTGAGAGCAGGGTCAGCTGCAGAAGGAGGTGCTGCAAGTTCAGAGGGTCAGCAGGATCCTGACTCTGGATGCCTGTTTATCCCAGGTCTGTGGTATTTAAATGGAGGAAAAGGAAGTATTACCTTGGATGTAAGGGCTGATAGCACTGGCATCCCAGGCAAGGCTGGGGAGTTGGCCAGGGCAGGTGTGCAGGTGTCAGAGCAAAGCATGGTACATATCAGAGTCAGAGCTGGCTGCAAGGTGCTTTGGGATACCTCTGAACAGAACCAGCAGAAGCAGCAGTCTCCATCCTGGATCATCCCATGTTCACTCCTCCAAGGGTGATTGTAACCTGGTCCTACACAGCACAGAACTATTACAAAAACACAGTACTCCACCTGCTATTCTTAACCCAGTCAGTCTCTCCGTTCAAGAAGTTTGTGTGTTACAATAAAAACAACCTAGCTGTGCACTTTTCTGTAGCTTTTGCTGAGAACTCTTCCCAGGTTGGCACCTGAATGCCTTACTCTCAGCAGTCAGAGGCTTGCTTGCTCTGTGTGCAGGTTATTGCCATAGAATAGTTAGGACCTACAGCTTCTTTCCTTCCCCATTAAATAGTGGCCTTGTTCAGTATATTTCTTTTTCACAATTGCTTACTGTTGGAAGCAATGAAGCACATTCTGGGGTTTTGATGGCTGGGGACTCTGGTGATGGTTCCATATAAGATGGGATCTTATTACTTGCTGTATTCTTAACTTCTGCTAATAAAAGAACCAAATGAATTATTGGCTGGTTTGAGTCTTTCTGTGCTGTGTCGGCAAGAGGGGACAAGGGTGCAAAGAACCAGAGCTGGGGGAAAAGAGGGTCATTGCTAGAGACTTTGGTGGTTGTGGGCAAAATTTTAGGTGACTTAATGTAAAAAAAAGTTTTTACAGAGTCACAGAACGATTTTGGGTTGGAAGGGACCTTAAAGATCACATGGTTCCAACCCCCTCTGCCATGGACAGGGACACCTTTCCAACCACACCAGGTTGCTCAGAGCCACATCCAACCTGGCCTTGAGCACTTCCATGGATGAGGCAGCCACAGCTTCTCTGGGCACCCTGTGCCAGTGTCTCACCACCCACATAGTGATGACGTTTTCTGGCACTTCCAGAAGCTCCACCTTTGCCTTTCTCCAGTGAAATTCGTGTTTAAACTACAGAGGTACTGGTGTTCCTGAGCTGGGATATGCTTGCACTGGAAATCCACCATGATCTCATTTAATAGCAGCTTGATCTCTGTAGTGGCACCACTGAGCACAGATGCACTTTATAGCATAAAACCTGAACTGGTCTAGTTGTAAACGAGATGGGAAAATCACTGGCCTGGCTGGGTTCCCAGAGCAATGGTGAGTTTCCCTTAGAGAGGCAGATGACACCCCTGGCTTTGTTCTCCTGTCTAACCTGTGCCTGTGGTTTGGGGGTTGTCTTGGTGCTGGCCGGAGCTGAACTCCCCAAATGCAAAGTTTTCTCCGTGGCTGTGGCCAGGCCGCAGGGCTGGCAGTGGCAGAGGGGGCTGTGGGGTGGCATCTGCTGCTGGTAGGGGCAGCCAGCCCTCCTGGGAGGGAGCAGCCGCTGCCACCACCTCCCTGCCGGCTCCGGGCCACGGCCGCCAGCCCGCGGCTCTGGCCTGGCCCTGGCCCAGCTCCCCGGCCTGCTGCCTGCAGGGGCAGCCAGCCTGGCTCTGCTGCCTTTGCCAGGGAGCCTCCTGCCAGCCTGGAAAGCGATACTCTGTCCCTCAGGGCCGAGCAGGAAGAGGTGGCAGCAGGCTGCAGCCCCTGCTGCCAGGGGCTAGAAAAAGTCACACAAGCAGGAGCAGACAGGGGCTCTGGCCGCTGTCACTGGTGTGAGCAAACAGCTGCTGTAAACCCAGGGCTGATTTTCCCTCTGTTTTCTGAATGAAGTCATCCCTGTGTGGCCACCCTTGCAGGCGTAGCCAGCAGCCTGCTCTGTCCCCAGCCCTGGGTCGGGCAGGGCCCGTGGGTGTGGTGCTGTGCTCTCTGGGCACCCCTGCCCACCACGGCGCTTGGGGCAGAGCCAGCCTTACCTCAGCCTGCACTGGGGTGTTTCTGGAGCCTGTAAGAGTGTCACGGAGAGAATTCAGGCCCTTTCCCAGCTCCCTGTCCCCCTGCCTGCGAGGGAATCGGCTGCAGTTCAGGGTTTGTGAAGCCTCTGATCTGTGCAGCAGTGAGATGTGGATCTGGTGGAACCCCTGTCTGCAGAGCACCACTGGGGAATTTTCTCCCATTGCATCTTCCCCCGACAGAACACACCCTGCTGCCTCTGGTTTGTGTGCTCACAGGGGCAGACAGGATCCAGCAGGAGGGACAGCTGGGGTTTAGGGAGCTGTATCAGGATGGCAGTAGGACGCTGCTCAGCTGGAAGTGAGAGATGGCTCCTCTCACAGCTGCTCTGCTGCTGGTTGGATCCTCTGGCCTCAGCTCTCTGTTTGCTTTTGCTGACCTATTTTCATCTGCTGTGCCCAGCACATGGCTGGAGAAGTTGGAAGCTAAGGCAGCTGCTTTTCCTGGGGATTTTTCTCTTGCTGAAGGGCCATGAGTCACTATCTCTGTCAGAGCATGAAATGGAATTTGCTTAACCCCGTGCTGGAGCCCAGAACTGGGTAGGTTTGCTTAGGGTCTGCTTTGCTGCAAAAAAAAAGAGGAAGATGTTCTTGGCGTGTGCTCAGGTTTTGAGTCAGGCAAACCTTTGCTTGCATATCTCAGTTTAATAAATAATCCAGTTCTCACCCCTGTCCCATGCCCTCCAGTGGGAGTGTGTCCCTGCCCACCACCTGTGGACAAACTTACTGAGCCAACCAAGCCAGGGGTAACTCACATCTTCACTCTCTCGGTGCAGATTATCTCTGCAGGACTGTATTTATTGGGGATTAATGCACCTGAAGCCAAGCATGGTTCATCCCCAGCAGAGCAATGTGTATTTATATGTCCTGTTTAAGCTGAGTGGACGTGGAGCTGCTAATCCTTTCTGACAGGGAGGTCATCCTTGAGAGTGATGCCCCGGGAGGGCAGGCACGTGGGGCTGGGGGAGCTGTGCCAGCCTGGGGGTGCCCTGAGCCAGTGGCTCCTCCATCTGTGAGCAGCTCTGGCTCCTCAGCCCTGACAGCAGCCCCTCTCCTCTGCATCCTGCCTTCATCTCCCGTGGCTGCTGCTGGCTCTGATAAGGTCACTGCCTCTGAAGCCTGGAACCTTCTCCATCTCCAGTTTTACTTCCAGTACTGCAGTGGCTCCTCTCCTCTTCGCTGTAACCCTGCCTCCAGCAAGGCAAAACCCCACAGCAGGGTCTCTAAGGTCCTGAAAGGTCCGTGCCAGGACCTGGATGGTGGCCCTGGAGAGGGACCTGCAGCTCCCCATGGCAGGGCATGTGTGGGCAGTGCTGCTTCTTAGGCAGGAGAGAGGAGAGCCCTTGTCCTGAAGAAAGTGACATCTTGGCGTGTGGTGACATCAGCCATGGGGCCACCCCAGCTGTGTCTGCAGTCCCTCCACCCACACCCTGTCCCCACAGGTTTCTGGGATTTGTGCAGGGCTGTGATGACCACCAAACATGCTGAAGCTTGGTGTCTATGTAGAATATACCATGTATTTGTTTTTAATGAGATGGTATGGAACAGTTCATACAAAAAAAAAAAAAAAAAAAAAAAAGAAAAATGGGTGCTCCCTACCCGTTGTCTGTAAAGCTCTGCCAGAAATGGCCCGTGCCCACCAGCTGGGAATGCCAGGATCAGGGCAGGGAACAGCCAAGGGCAGCTGCAATGAGCAGGGCAGTGCTGCTCCGAGGGGAGAAGTGCCTGTTTCTTAGCTGCTCCTGCAATGAAGAGAGCAGGTAAGTCTCTTTTGGTGGGTCCTACAAAACCCCTTTCCAGAGGTAAGTCCACGTGTAGACAAGAAGCTGGATGCTGCTCTAGCAGGGTTAGGAGAGTTTCCTTGGCAGAGCTGGCGTGGCTGCAGCTCTCCAGTTGAGCTGTGCTGCTTCCCACAGTCTGGCTGCAGGTCAGGGGGGTGCAGCTCTGCTTTGCTGCCGTGTCCACACCAGCAGATGCTGCTTGCAGACCTGGGTGCTCAAAATCCCTGTGGCTCCCACTGAGGGCCAGGCAGAGGGTGTCCCCTGCCCCTCCTGCTCTCCTAAAGCCAGCTCTGTCCCTCCAAGCCCTCTGTAGCTGGAGTGGCTCCGTGGGTTGATGAGGGAACGTTCTCCACGCCGATGCTCAGGCTGTGAGCGGTGTCTGGCTGTGCCAGGAGCTGCCCCTGCCCCTTCTCGCATCACCTTTGGCCAAAGGCTTCCGAGGAGGCAGCGGCTCCCACCGTGCTGGAAATTGTTCTGAAGGACAGGCCGGGAAGCAGCAGAGGGTGTCCCAGAAGGGGACCCCAGCTCGTCCTGTCCCACTGCCGGGCCCCTGCCCCGCAGGGCGCGTCGCACCAGCGTCACCGCAGGAGCAGCAGCAGGGGCAGCAGGAGCAGCGCCGGGGACAGGGAGATCCCAGCAGTGCCACCGCAGTCCTGGGCATTTTCCTGCGAGATGGGATACAAGGGGTCAGCCTGCCTGCTGCCATGCCCGCCTGTCACCCTTGGCAGAGGGAGCCATGCCCGAGACCGAGAGATCCCCAGGAGCCAAGGAAGGGACTGGTTTGGTTCCTGTAGGCCACAGCAGCTCCTCCGTGAGCTAGGAAGCCACCTGCTTCCTCGGCTCCCAGCAGGGTGTGTGTGCTTGCTCCTTACCCTGTGACATCCAAGCTCAAGCCCTTGCCAGGTGGCACTAATGGGACAATTCTCCTGCTAGGAACCCCCTCGGGGATTCCCGGCCGTGTTTGGCTCCAGCCAGCGGGACGGGCACACGAGACACCCCACGCAGGCGTGCAAGAGGAGATATCTGTGCATTTTTGGGTAGGGGCATGCCCGTGGTGCCATCCAGCCGTGCTGTCCCTCCCTGCCCACCCCCGCTGTCCCGGGATACCTCAGGGTGGAAGGCGTGGCAGGAGTCCGGCCGCCGGCGCAGCTTCTGGGAGCGCATCCGCTCACACTTCACTGAAGCGTTATGTGCGAGGGTGTTAAGGACTGGGGCGGGGAAGGGGATGGATGGCACACAGACCCGTGAGCCCCCCGTGCACCACCCGGGAGAGCAGCGGGGGGACAAGGGAAGGACAGGTCACCCTGTGTAGGCTGGAGCCCTCTCCACGTCGGGTCGTGCTCTCCACCCCCGTGGCAACGGCAGCAGAAGCACATTTTCCAGCCTGGCAAACACGGAGATGCCAGGGCCTGTGGAGCCCTGCATCCCTGCTGTGCATGGAAGGATATATTTGACCTCTTTTGCATCCATTGGAACGGGTGGGAAGACACTGCAGTCGCAGACGGCGTCTGTGACGAGGAGCAGGAGGTTACTGCTGACGATCTGCTGTGCCACAAACATCCTGCAAGGGAAGGGCAGGTGAGACAAAGCACAGCTCTCCAGCTACAGTGCCAGAGCAGCGGCCCTGGCACTGCCTGAAACACAGCAAAGAAACTGAAAGAAAACAGATCATTGGAAACAGGGTGCCAGCAGAAAGCAGGAGAGACCAGTGAGCAGCCATACACAGCAAGAAGTGCCACTGGCACTCCTTTGTGGCCTCAAAAAAGCCCTGAATTGGCTCAAAGCTACAACTCCATGCTAGACACGAAAGTCAAAATCAACCCAAAAGCCCAACCGACCAAATCCAACCCAACATAAGCCTGCCCAGATGGGGCAGCATGTCCCAGCAGGTGAGAGCTGAGAAAGCCTGGTTTCACCAGCTGTATGTCAATGCCTATTTAATGTATATTTATGTGGGTGCTTGTACAGTGCAAGGCTGTCTGTATTCTGTGGTCCTGTGAGGAGCCGAGTTGTGCTAAATTTCATCACTTGAGAGAGAAATAGAGGATCCCAGTAACGGTGTGTGATGGGACTGACCAAGTGGTGCTTGGCAGGGAGCCAGCAAGCTGTCCTGGGGCTATTGGGCACAGGGAAGGCTGGGGACATCAGGCACAGTGTGCCTGTAGTGGTGGCAGGGCTTCTGGAATAGAAATACAGCCCTGTGGGGATGTCCCCACTGCCCTGGCCAAGCTGACGGTGCTGGAGGAGTGCCCAGGATATTCTCCCTGGTTATTCACCACCTGGCCTTGCTGCCTTCCAGTCTCTGGGGATCTCTGTGCTCCTTCTTAAAGGTGTTGAACGCCACACACAGCAGCTGACTGTGTCATTAGTGCTCCCTCATTAATGACTGTCTTGGGAGCTTTGACAAGCAGCCTTCAACCCATGCATGGATTCATTCACCAGGGCAGAGGTGCCCCATGCATCAATCCACAAGCCAAGGTTTTTGCCCAGGATGGAGCACCCAGCCTACCAGGAGCTTGTGGAATGTGATCAGGAATTCCTGCATGCCAGGCCCCTGGCTAATGCTCCACAGAGCCTGTGGCAGGGTATTTTTAGAAACATATTTTATATATTTACCCAAATATCTGGATAAAAGATGCACAAGATGCACCTGGGAGCCAGAGGCTGCAATACAGAGGAGCCAAGCAGGACACAGCACCTGCTGCTCCAGCACTGATGAGGTGCTGCTCCAGCAGGGAGGGGTCAGTGCCAGGCTTTGTTTGTGGCAGAGATTCTGTGACCCAAATAGGTGACTCAGTTCCTCTGGACCTGCCCAGAGCTTAATGCAATACCTCATTGTCATCAAAGCTGCAATCTCTTCTGAAACAATGTTTGGCAAGGCCTGGTTTTCCTAGAGCCATGCTGACTAGTGAAGGCTGTTTTTCTAACCTTTACGTCTTTCCTGCAGTTGACACAAGACTGAAGACTAGGTAGGATTATTTTGGGGGTTTTTTAAGACCAATTCCAGTCAGATCTGTTTGGCCTGTTCACCTTAGGAAAAACTGGATCAGCGGAAATTCAACTTTTTGTCACCTTTCCACATGTGATTGCTGATGGCACTGTGCAACCACTGAAAATACCCTCTCTCCACAATGACTTTCCTGTTATTTTGACTGTCCATTCTCTTACCATGAAAATGGGAAATAAAATGTGGACCCTTGTTTTCAGTTCTTTAACACTTCTTTTTTCCCCCCCATCCCTTTTTTGTTTCTGTAGAAATACAGGAAAGGGGGAAAATGAAAAAAAAAAAAAAAAGAAAGCCAAAAGCATCACAAAAAGGAAAATTTTCTAAGGAGAAAACTTTTGCCAGAAACATGAAAAAACCAGAAAAAGTTCCTTTCTGAAATCTGGGGAATGGAAAGATATCTATCTATCTATCTATCTATCTATCTATCTATCTATCTATCTATCTATCTATCTATCTATCTACCTATCTATCTATAGATATATTTTAATGCTTTTTCTTTGTTCTCCAGACACCTCTGCTTATTAACAGATGGTTTTATTGTTGTTTTTTTTTGTGGCCGTGCCATGGGCAGGGTGGCAGGTGACCCTTCTCAGGTTGCTGCCACCCCCAGCAGCCCTGGGACAAGGCCCCCAGCAGGAAGGGAAGGCCCAACTCTTACTTTTGGCAGTCTCCACAGTCAATGAGGCCGTTGGTCTCCCTGATGGCCGGCTCGTACACGAACACGGGGTACTCGGTGTCGCAGGGCTGCAGCGTGTCGTGCTTCTTGTGCCTGTGAGCTGCCAGGGGACGAGACAAGGGCACAACTGAGGGGTGCAGGGGCTGGAAACGTTCCAGACTTGGTCATGGGCTTGGTAGGAGCAGCTACGCCCCCAGCAGTGGCCCCGATAGAGCAGAAGGGAAGGAGATGCTGCAGGAAGCAGGCAGGCAGTGATGCCTGCTCCCACTAGGTGGTGTGGGAAAACCAGCCTATGTGAGAAATAACTCCAATATCGCCTTCCCCCAGCAAGCCCAGACCCTGCCGTGCCAAAGCTGCAGCCGAGGGGCAGCAGTGGCCACAGCACCACAGGGACCCCCTGGCCAGGCAGGCTGGGACACTCGGGCACTTTCAACACCCTCTGTTCAAAGGAGCCAGGGGGAGTCCTACTGAACCAGCAGAGTTAATGAAACCCCTCCTGCCTAAGCCAGCCCTGCTTCATGCAGTTTGAAACACTGAAACCTGTGCCTGGGCCGATCCTCTGTGCCTGTGCCAAGGGCTCTGCCCCTGAGGGAACTCTGCGTGTCTGTGGTGGGGCTCTCCACCAGCTGCTGATCCCTCCTGAGCCCACTGAGATTTCAGAGCCAGCCCTCAGCAGGAAATTGGAGGGGCTCAATATGTGTCATGTTAAGAAGAAACCACCAGCAGCAAACAGTTCTGTGCTGAGACCACAGGGAAACAGATGACAGCTCTGGAGGACCAGCAGAGACCCAGCTAATGAACAGCACTGGCTCCTGGAGGGAGCAGCTGCTCCATCACTCATCAGTCACACTCTGTGGGACTCCCAAACTAATTTGGGGATGAGGAGGAGCTGAACCACCTTACTAAGCCTCCCTCAAGAAGCAAGAGCATTCTTTCTAGGAGTTCAGCAAAATCTGTCTTGCCTTAAAGTACTGCCTTGGGCCCTTCTGGCAATTATTTTCTGCAGTTGGAGGTAGCAAAGCCAGCTCCTGTCTCTGTAGGACACAGGGGACTGCTGCTGATGGAAATGTGAGGCTTTGTTGCTAGGGCAGAGGTGGCTGTGGCTCAGCCAGCAGCAAGCAGAGAAATGGTTTCTACATCAGCTCTGGGTCTGAGCACAAAAGCCTCCCTTTGCAGCCCCCCACCCACACAGCAGCCACAGGCAGTGCTCCTGGGGGGAAACCAGCAGGGAAGAGGGTCCTCCTGATGTGGAGGATGCCCAGTTTATCCCTTGCAGCAGAAGAGCTGAAGATTTATTAAAAAATGCAGCAACCTGGGTTCTAATCAGCAGATGTATGGTGAGAAGGCATCAGGAGGGCACCCGTGATTGGATGGGTGATTTGCATCACTGTAAAACCCTCACTGCTGAGAGCAATGGTCTCCTCTCTCCCAGCACTAGCAGAGCAGGCAGAAAGCAGCAGGCACCTCCCCGCAGAGCTTGCCATCTAAACAATGTGGATTACACGAGAGAGAGAGAGAAAAACTGCTTGATTTTCTCTGATTCTTCTCTCCACCATGGCAATCCAGCAACACAAGACATCCATTAGGAGCCGGGAACTGCAGCCCAATCTTCCCTCTAATGCCTTGCCCAGGTGAATATGATGGGCACTCAAACCCCTCCCTGCAGTGCAGAGTCTCTGGTAATTGTGCTTTGTGCTTTTCTTCAGAAGTCTCAAAAACCAGCAGCCCCCCTGCTTAAATCCTCCCAGACTGAGAGAGTCACCTTTCAGTGTCCTGGTGAAGTTCATTTTGTACCAATCCAAAAGCACACAGAGCCTGACTGCAGCACAATGCCTCGTTCTGTATTCACCCTGGATTCACACTGAATTAATCAACTGAACTTGTCATTGCGGGGCCCAGCAGCAGCCCTGCCACCAGCCGGGAGCTGTCGGGCTGTGCTCTGCCACCACTCGCTGCCCCTCTGTGCAAACCCCACACTGCACAGCCAGGGAAAAGCCTCTCCCATTTCTGCCGATGGAGAATGCCTCTGACTAGAACCTGTCACAGGGAGACCTGAGGAGGTCTGGGATGAGCAGAGGATGGCCCCGTTTCTGAGGTGAATTTCAGACCCTTCTGATGGGGCATGCAAAATATCCCCGTTTGTGCTGTAAGGAGAGAGGCTGCAAACACCTTCTAGCTCTGAGCAGCTGCAGGGCTGGTAAGTGTATTCTGGCCTGCAAAGTCCCCAAACTAAGACTAAAGGAGTGTGAGAAACAGAGCAGGAGTCCTTTCTTTCAGCTTTAACTCACTGGGGGCTGGGAAAGCAGCTCCAAACCCTGAAACAGGTGGCCAGGCTATCACAGCCTGGACCAGAGACAGCCCTTCTCAGGGACACACTTGTGGCAAGACCACACATTGATCCCTCAGCCACAAACCATCAAAATCCTGCTGTGCTACCCCTGGATTTACAGCACTGCCACTGCAGCACAGCTGTTGGCAATGGACTGTGCAGTTCTTGCTCAGAAGAATTGCTGTGGTGACCACAAAGGTGACCTCGTAAAGCTGGGGCAAACTTTGCAGGAATTTAACACATGGCTCGTGTCATGAGTGGCAAAGAGCCCTGACAAACCAGGACCTCATTTTTGCTCCTGTCCTTGGTAAAGAATGACGTCCTTTACTAGCTCCTGTTATAATATCATATCCTTTACTAGCTTCCTGTTATAACATCATCAAAGCAGATGGAAGCAAAGCAATATAAAAGTGGTGTGAAGGACGGGCTGCAGGGAAGGGTGAATGAGACCATCAGCTTGGAAAATGGAGAATGGAAGTTGATCTGAGGCCTCTCAGCCTCAGCCAGTGTCATGGTGGGCTCAGAGAAGCAAGCCCCCCAAGGGGAAAGTCAATTAGACTGCATGAACCACACCCAGGATAAATGTGGCCAGCACCGATTTTTAAACTGGCCAAAGTGCCTTGCACAGACCTTAACTATTTTTTTTTTCTTTTTTGGCACAAGCTGAATGGAAAGAAGCCTCTTTAAAATCTCCTAACTCCTGCATAAAGACAAGACCTGTGACAGAGCTTATGCTTAAGCCTACTGCCACTTAATTTGCTGGGAAGCAATGCAGCTGCAGCAGCATTGAGAGGTTCAGAGGAGCTCATAGCATGTACATCATCAGCAAAAGGCTCGGGCTGAGCCTCTGCATGCACATGCTGGACATCAGAATGTTATCAGCGCCCTGAGAGGCTGCTGGTCAGGGATTAGTAAACAGCCAGAGGAGCTGATAACAAATTGCAAACTTTATAGCAAAGAGTGAGTTAATTCCAGGCTGTCGTTGCTACCATCTGCACTTCCAGAGAGACTTTGTCAGACATTTGGCAACCAATCCTTCTGAGCAGCAAAGGCAGTTGCTGTGCCGTGTTATGAACTATAGAGCCCAGATTGTGAACTCTTTCCCACCAGCATAAATCATGCACCCCAGTCTGTGGATTTACTCTGGGACACATGAAAAAATCTGCCACTTAGTTACCAATATAAAACATAGAATTTAACCAATTATCTTGTAAAATATCTTCTGTGTACATTATCATGCAGTAAAAAAAGAAACTTTTATAATCTACAGAAATAGTTCTTTCTAGGCTGCATGCCTTGGCTGGAAGTATTTTTGGCTTAATTAAAAGCTTTCAAACCTGTGGTGATGTCCATAAAAGCAGAAGCCCTTATAAACACAGAGAGAAACTGAGATGCTGAGAGCAGAGAAAAATCTGTGGCAGCAAACATGTCTTCTCACCACCTCTGAAAAGCAGATTTGTATGATGAGTGCAGTCTGAATACATCACACCCATATTCCAACAGCAAGTCTCACCTTCCCAGAAAACAAGAGAACCTGGGAAGCAGGAACAGGCTCAGAGCTGCAGAGCCAGAGGTACATGGTCAGGCAAGGGACAGCATTAGATCCCTGATCATTAATTCCTCTGCACATAACCTGGAAAAAATGCATGTGCTCAATTTCTCTCTCACAAAATGTCTCCTTCGCTTCATATTTTTCGCATACACCAGCTCTGGCATGCAGTCAAGAAAATGTTAACGTCTCTGGCAAAAATCTACAGCCCCTTCTTAACAACATGTGCAATCCATTTCTCCCAGCCCCAATAGTATTCTTCCACCCTGCTACTCCCCCACACACATGGACAGTCATTTTTTTCTGCTGCAGACACCTTCTCTTGCTCTTCCTCTTCTCCATCCAGTAAGACACATTCCAACTGTCTGTGTTTCTCCATCTCTGTCTCACACATATGTCTTGCTGGGCAGAGAGCAAATTGGCAAATACAAGCTAGATATGGAAGCAGGGAGATACAAACACAGCCACAGTCTGGACTCTGTCTTGGAGGAATTTCTAACTTGCCTGTAGGAGAGGATTTATGAGCTACAGCATATACTTATCAGTTGAACAGTTTGGAAGTCCTCCTGCATTATCCCAGAGCTGGGCTGGGATTTATCAGAAGGAGCTAAGCCATGGGGTGTGGAAAAGAAGACTTAAGTTACTTCTTAATGACTGAAGTCCACAAGACCCATATACTTTTTCCTGCAAGAAGGCACGGGAATAACAGCTGGCAAGAGTGGGTCAGCTGGGAACCACGGTGAAGGACATGCCATGGAACGTGGGCCACAGGCCCAGCCAGGCCACAGCAATGAGTGACGATGCTGTCTGTGGCTGCAGTTCCTCAGGAGGCTCGTGTGTTCCTTCTTTTATCAACTTCTCAGTGACAGACCTTCAATCACCAGCTCAGCCAGCTAAATGAGCAACAGCACCTCTTCTTTGCAGACCAGGGAAACAGAGCCAGGCACTGCCTTGGCCCTGTCACGCCTTTCTGCAAGTCCCCCACTGAACAAAAGGTGGAAAAAAGTCTTTCCTAGCCTAGGAATTTCTGGTTAATTATATATTTTTTTTTTTTTCACTCTTAAACGGTTCTACTTACAGTGATGGAAGACAGCCTTGGCTGGAGAGGTGCCAGGACACACAGTGATGATGGAGACACGTGACAGTTTCACAAGATGGCAGTGACATGAAGACATGGATTTGCACATAGCAGTCATGGAGGTGATGTGGGAAAGAGATGAAGGAAGCACAAAAGGAAATGGTGATGAGCAGGACAGCAGTGACATCCCCCCTCCCTTTTTGCTTACATCTCCTCAAGCACAGACTAAACCAGATGGAGCATCCACAGCAGGAACACCACGTTCTCCTGAAAGAGCAGTCTCTCCTGCCCTGCCATGACTCTACTGCATGGCTCTACTGCACCTGCTCATCTGACCCTTCCTCACCAGTTTCTTCATGGGGCCACTCCTGTTATCCTGATGTGTGTTACACAGCAGCCAGGGCTGCTCAGGGGACAGCTACAGCTTCTACTGCCATCTCTTTGGAGGTGGAGAGCGGGACCCAAACAGCACCCAGAGACCTCCTTCTCTAGAGGGGAATTCTGCTTTCCAAAAATGACTGTTACCCCACTATGCCAGCCAAGTTCAGTGCAGAAGACCCAGCCCACTCTCTCCACTAAAGGCATCACTAGTGGTCAATAATTAGCAAGACTAATTACAGCCCCGACATGGCTGCACAGAGCACACCTCCCCTTCCCCTCTGGGTCTCCTCAGGGCCATCAGTTTCCCCCCTGCCTGCAGGGGCTGGGCTGGGACTGCAGAGATTCCTGGGGTGTTTTCAGCACGCAGCACTTCAGCCACAGCACAGCTCCCTGGATTTCAAACCAGGCACAGCCCTCTGCTGAACTCAGCTGCTGTGCAACACCACGTGCATCATCTTCTCTCTTCCAGAGCAGGTGCAGTGGGTAAGTGAAGACCCTCTGGGTGTTACTGAACCCTAAGGTTTCTGTCTAACCTCCTGGGACCCCTGCCAGGCTCTGGAGAGCCTGCTGTTCCACCCCTGCTCTGTCCTGTTCGGTAGCAGACTGGAAGGGAGGCTTTGCACAGAAGTTCTTTGCAGCTGACAGCCTCTCTCATCCCACTGCACATGGGGCAGGGGTCCTCAGGAAGAAATGTCTCCCCTCTCCTTAACAAATTACCCTGCGGGAAGCAAGCAGTGTGCTGGGAGCAGCACACACCTCACCCTGACCACCCTGGTGCTGTGGCAACCTGGAATGGGGGTGGAAATGGGGGGAGATGGTGGGATCTGGAAGCTGGATTCCCATGTCCATGGAGGAAGGGGTGTGGGGCAGAGGGCAGGCTCCTTGCACAAGGCCAGGCTTCCCCTACAGTTTCTTCTGTCACCAGTGGCTGCAACACTCACGTGCTATGCGGTGGCTGGACTCTTGTGTACTCACCATCTGCCAAGTTGTCTGAGTGCCAGAAGCTACTCATGTTAAACTCCAAAAGGAAGCTGTCAAAAGAGCAAGAACAGAGGATGCTTTTTCAGCAGCCTGGAAGGATGCAGGTGTCAGGGAGATGGCCCTGTCACCCAGCGAGTATCAGTTCTAAAATGTTTACTACAAATTTCTGGCAGTGCAAGTCTGATTTTTAAAAATTTTTTAGGTTTTTTTTCCCCTCTCCACATGCTAGAATATATAGCTGTGTATCGTGGGATCTGTGCTGTGGAAATCTGAATGGGCTTTTTCCTGAAGTATTTCCTGTGCAAGGGGCTCAGCAGTGAAGGAAGGAACAGGAATGGCAGCCCCTGAGGCTGGGAGGGGATTCAGCCACTGTAGGACCCAGCTGAGGAGCAGGCACGATGGCCACCAGGAGCCCACACTGGCTTCTTGGAGGTAACTCCATGGAATTATTCTGTACTGGACCTTCACCACATCTCCCCTTTTGCACACCCAGCAAGCTGAGCAGTGGCACATCCATCCTAATCTGAGCTTGAACTCTGATTCACCCCAGAAGTCTGAGGTGAACACAAACCCAGAGAGAGCCTCCTGTCTCTCTCCCCGTGCCTGGCACTCAGGCCTGAGCTGCTTGCCTTACTTCCCTCAGCCTTCTTTCCCCCGTGAGAGGAAGATGTGCTCATCGTGGGCAAAGGAGCCAGGCAAGAGGACTCACACTAAGGATCTGTACAGAGCCCCAGGAGACCCAAGTCCTATTTCTGACTCAGGCACTTGGTACTGAGTGACTTCAGGTAAATCCCAGACCCTCTGTGGGCCTCTGCCTCTCAAAATGGCAATAGTAATAGCTTTCTGGCTCCCAGGAGTGTGCTGCAGAGCTGAATGGCAGGAGAAGGCTGACAGCAGTGCCCTATGCAGGGGCTTCTGCTTGCAGCTTTCCCAGCTCTTGCCCTCCTGGTCTGAGCCTCCCAAACTCCCCCATCTTTTGGTACTCACATCAGGAAATCACTTATCAGCCACTTCACTGCAGCTAGAAAGGCATAAATTGGCTGTAGAACAAAAGAAGAAATGAGAAATACCATAAGGACCTGGTCAGAGAACTTATAATTGTTATGCAGGACCCCACATTTTAGACCAAGTCCCTCCACTGATCAGAGCTCTTGAGGACAGGCTGGAGATTCAAGGTCTGGGCATCACTGGAAAATGTTCAAAATACATCAAAAGCCAGCAGAGCTGTCTTGCTACTAATAATACCTCCTCACTCCCTCCCCATCAGGGTCAGGGAGTTTATCAGGAATGTATGAAGGACTTTGAAGATGTAATTGCTTGATGATTTCTCTCCAGCATGGATGACCTTCAGAGCTCAGAGCAGGAGAGAAACACAGCTAAATGGGACACCACCAGTTCAGGATGCTTTTGTGTTCTGAGAGCAAGTGGTGTTTCTGGGACAAGCACTGCCCAGGATTTACTATTATCTGTCATTGATTGATTATGCTTAACTGTGCCTTCATCCAGCTTTTCCTCAAGATGGCATGACTTCTATCATCTTCTTGCTTTTCAGTTACAAATTGGAAATCCAGCATTATCCCAGGCACAATTCATCTGCAGAGGATCCTGCTGCTGCTTTTCTTCATGGTAACCATGTCTAATTTTCATCTCCCCCTCTCATAATCATGCCCATGTCCTCAAACCCAAAACAGATGCAGTAGTCATGGGACACAGGATAATGTTCAATGACTGCTGACTTCTCTTCAGCCAAAATAAGTCAGCAAATAGTTAAATGTAGAGATGGTTAGGAATTTGACTGGTTTTTACATCTGTATATGAAAAACTGACTTTTCTTGATTTCTTCCTTTTCAAGGGTTTTGCTAAGAGGGGAAGAGAAGAGATGGAGGCTGAATGCTCACCTTTTTATTCTCTTTTAATTTTCTTTTTATTCTCTTCCCAATTCACCTCATTTTTGGCAGCTCATAGTTTGTAACATTTCTTTCAGTGATCAGAACTGGAGGATATAATCAACCAAATATTTTCACTAAAATCACCATGTGTTATCTAGGCAGCTTAAGTATAGCCATTGCAAACCAGACATTGTTAAAAGGTAGTATTTTGTTGAAAATTCTTTCACTGGAAAAAAATTACAGTGTCACACCTTAAGGAGTACTTCCAGCACTCCTTCCAGTATCAAAGGATCATAACAACAATGAACACATCCTTGTTTAGGGTTGTGCCCAGCAGTTTGAAGTGGTGTAAATGTTGAGTAGTTACTTTGTTCTGCCTGTTTGAGGCAAGGTTGGGAAAGTGGAGTGTGATTAAAGTATGAGTTTGTATCAGCCTAAAGACAGGTAGCATTTGGATGCTGGTAAAACCCTTCACTCTGTTAGTTTGTTCCCTGGGCTCATTCTCACTCTCTCTCCTACTCCAAGCTCACTCATCCTTCCCCAATGATTGCCAGTTTTCCCCAGATGCTCTGTTCCCTGACAGTGCAACTCTCCTTCTTGAGCTGCTGAGTAAAACCATGCCCTGTAAAAGCATTCCTGTTCATTTCAGCTGCTGGCTGATTCCCTGTCTTTCAGGAGAACCTGCCATAGTCCAGCTCCTGTCCTTTCCCTGGTCCTTCCAATTTTCAGTGAGATCCCACATGGCAACAGAGAGCCACACTGAAAACCAGTGTCAGTAGCCACTGCTGCTTTGGGAATCTGCCTGAGGTGAGCGTGGACATGCCCCTCACTTGAAAGCAAACATGTCCTGAAGTGTTTTAGGGGGTGCTGGAGATGGCCTGCAGGAGGAAGGCCAGCCCAGGAGGGCTGCATGGTGACAGATACGTACGCTGAGCAGGGGCCGGGCGCCGCTGTGGTGGTGGTAGGGCACCTTGCACATGGCCTGGTAATCATACATGGTCACTCTGCAAGCAAAACACAACAAGGCAGCAGTCAAAAGCAAGCAATGCAGCCACCCACAGGACAGACATGTCAGCTTCTTCTCAAAAATGTCATGTATGAACTGTTTCCTGGAGTCACTTAAGCAGTGACTGACTTACACGTGTCTCTGCTGTTTGGCCGGTGCTGGATCTTGCAGAGCAAGAAATACAGGCTCTGGATTTATGTAACTGGGTCAGTACAGGAGGAAATATGTCCCCAGTTTCAGACAGTGAGTAAAGCAGGCTATGAAGCAGAGGAATTATAATTGTAACCACCTCAGGTCCCCCCATAGTTCCTGTTTTCAAGCCACTGAAACTCTGAACTCTCTTTTGAGATCGGCTGGGGAAGTGGAGTGAGATGAACAGAGGTATTTTTAAGGGAGAGAGAAATGTGGTCAGCCAGCTGCAATACTGCATCTGTGGGGCTCTCAGTCAACCAGAAGGACTTTCTGAGTGGCAGGAGGAACTGAAGCACTTCTGTACCCAAAATGCCAAGAAATGTTTCCCATCACATCTTGCCCTGGAAAACACAGAGAAGCAGCTGCTCTCTGGCCACACAGAGACTGGAATTTTCTGTGTTCTGCAGCAGGTAGAAGAGCAAGGGATGAGGAGAAACAGTGTGTGTGGTGAAGATAGCTGAGCGAGTCAGCAGAGGGGGCAGGTAGCTAAAGGAGCTCTTGTGTCTGAGTAAGAGTGCCACATGCATCATCAGCATGTGCATTTTCCCCTGCTCAAGTGCTTCTTAGAGGGACCAACATGCTCTGACCCACACACCAGCAGGGAACAAGAAGTACAGTGTGGAGATCCCCCACTTACCGCCTGAACATGCCCATGTTTAGCAGCTGGGTCATCACTGAGCCATCCACTGCACCAAAAAATTTTCCAGTCTGCAAGCACAAAAAGGGAAGAACAGAATAAACAGTAAATTTTCCGAATGCTCGATGGCTCCAGCCAATCTAGTTTGTCTGGAGGCCTGCTGTACACTATGAGGGTTTTTTGTCCTTTTTGTCCTTTGGCTGGCTGGAAAGCTTGAGGGAGGACTTCCCCCATCACCAGCTGGGCATCCTGCACCATTCCTACCACGCTTGGAAATTCTTTAGCCCACGTAAGTCCCTGCAGCTTGTGATAGGAAAAAGCAGACTCTCAAGCTGCAGAGACCCAGGCATTCTGAATCACTGGAAGCCTGGACTCTCCTGTGAGTTTTGGGAATCCCTGTTCTCTGGATCTGAATGCCTGAGTCTTCCATTTGAGCCTCTCTGCTGCCCATGCCACAGTGCTTTTGGAAACCTCTGCTCTCCTGCTGCCCTCGGTGAACTGGCCCACCTTGCAGGAGTGTGATGTACAGATTTATTTAGGTAGCAAATGCAATTTTTCAGCTCTCTGCTGTGAGAGTTCTGAGCAGGCAGCAACCCAAACAAAACAAACAATCCCATCCATCCCTGTAGCTTTCACACTATGCACTGGCATAGCTAGAACTAAGTTAGGCATTTGAGGGGATGACAACCCCCCAAGTCCCACTTTCATGAGCTAAAGGTGGAGCTTGTGGCCCTCTGGTCCCGTGTACACCTTGGAGTCAATAACTTCAAATACAGACCCAATCTCACATCTGGTAACTGCTGCTTTAAAGATTTCCTCAAGCAAAAATTCTGGCCTTCCTGACCACTAAACCATGACAAATCTATTGCAAAAATTCTTCAAACCTGTCAAGTCCACTGCTTTGTTCACAGGCAAGTAAATGAAATGTTTGTAAATAATAAAAGTGCAGATATGAGCTGTCCTTTGTCTGTTTTCCTGGCTCATGGGTCCTGACAGAGTAAATAGCTCCCATGTGTTATGGAAGCATTCACACATTCTGGGATGTTTTGCTTTTCCACTGATACCCTAGCAGTCATTTAGCATGTATTAGCAGATGACAGATGACTTCATTTATTTGAGTGGGACATTTCCACACAAAAAGCCCCGAACTCTTAGGCAGATTTACCTAAGATCACATGGTAATCATCTAACAGTAATGTTACATGGTTATGAGCCTCTTCCCAAAAGGCTTTAGAAGTCATTTTACTGTATAAATTGATATATAACATCAACTCCCCTTCGAGCATTTAGGCTGTAATCATCTCAGACAGTCAAATGTGCCTGAGCAAGCACTAACTTTTTTTCACCTCCCTCGCTCTTTCAATCTGATTAGGATGGTGAAGAGACCAGCTGCTTCCATTTAATACCAGTCTGCAGACCCAGCAGGAGCCAGAGCAGTGGGATTTAACACAGTGCAAGCTGCAGACAGCAGGGCAAGGAGAGGGGGCTCACTGCAAGGCTGTAAATGAGGCCCATCTTGTCCAGAGGTGCTGATGTCTGCCCAAAATTCTCCATTTGTGTAGGTATAAGAATGAGGAGCTATTAGTGAGACTATGGCCTAGGGAATGTGTTCAGAAAGGCATCAGCAAACTGGCCTCTACCACCAAACCCGACCTCCAAAGCTTGCTGCTGTTTTGGGTACCCTGTGCAGGCAGTAACACAGAAAAGCATCACTTGGCAGAAACCAACGTGGTCCTGTACTGAAGCAACATTTTGTAAAGCTGCTCTCATTGCATCCTGCTGCTCTCCTGTCACATCAAACTCACACCCCTTCAGCTCCCTAGAAACAGCTGTGGAACCACACACCTTATTTTTATTTCTATTCTGAGCCTTTCCTCTTGCTCCTTTCACCTCTCCAAGTCCAGTAAATCCTCCAATTCTTTAGGTGTGTTCCTGTTTCCAATTTGCTTAAATTATTTTGTCTTTGTTTTTTGCCTTTAGCATTTTGCTCTTACCATCCCCTCAGTTTCCTTTCCTGAAGAACACCTGCTTTGACTTTGGAAGCACNCCCTCCCCTCCCCTTCCCCTCCAGGACTGTCTCAGCTTTCAATAGCATCTGTGCCAAGGGAATGGAGTCTAATTTCCTTTCATCTGATCAAAAGATATTTTGACTACTTCCTTCCCTATCACTGCAAACTCCTTCCTCACCTAGGATGTGCTGTCACTCTGCTGGGAGCCTTCCCCCTCACTGCACAGTTGAATTTAATTACACCACAGCCACCCTTATTACACAATTGAGCTTCATTTGTTTTAACCAGCTCTGGTGGGTTATTCAGGAACAAGCAAAGCCCACTCTCCTCCTTCTCTTCTGCTCTCTTACCTCTTCAGGTATTTTGGAAACTAGTATAAAGCCATTGTTGTCAATGAGGAAGCAGTTCAGAATCTGCAGAGATGGAAGAGAAGCAATATTAAAGATGGCTTTTTTTCCCTGCTTGTGTTCAGGATGGGGCAGTGTGGGTTTATGACGATGGCAATAGCCTCAGCATTTCCATGCCAAGCCCCATAGCTTGGCTAGCACGAGTTTTACACAATTCTTTCCCCTCTCTGTCTCCATTTTGAGGTATTGAGTTCATGAGCTATGACAGAGATTGTCTCTGTGCAGGCCTAGCAGGCTGTGAGGCACACTTAAGGCAAGGCATCCTGCAGGAAGAAACAGGATATTTGGGGTGCTCTTCTCTTTGATAATATGGTATCTAAATCTAATGCTTTCCATCTTCAGCTTACAGAGTTTTATAACCACTCATGAAATAACCCTCTCCCCACCACTGAGAATCAGTGCTAATCTTATATTTATTTTTCAAAGGAAATGGAGGCACAGAGTTTACATGAGAACCTTTAGGTCTTGCAGGGAAAAACAAGGAAGCAGAGAAAATTCTACGTGAACATACAACAAAAGAATCTCTGGTGATCTCACTTTTCAGGGCAGAGGAGCTCCTGTCCCAAATGTTCCTGAGACCAAGACTGAAGCAGTGGCATAAACAAAAAGAGAGGTGTCCCAGCATGCATGTCATGCTGACAGCCACTTTTTTGGGGAAAATCTGGGATGCCGGGGAGACAGACTTAAAGAAGATGGACTTTCCTTAGAGTCACTGGCTGGAATCCCAAGTCTCTGCCCTGGCCCAGCTGGGGGGAAGAGCTAAACTGCAGATTTGTCTCACTAGCATGAGGTCCTGCCCCAGCTGTGTAACCTCCTGTGAGGAGACAGCAATGCCTCTTTGAGGAGGCAGAGATCTCCACAGAGCAGGTGGTCAATCACACCCATCACAATGTGATGAAGAGAAGGAACAGAGAGGAAACTGAGGTGACTTACATCATCCTGACAGCTGAGTGGACAGGCACCATCCAAGGCACTGCACTGCACAGGGAAAACAGACAATTAACCATGGTGTGAAGGAAACCTCCCAGCCTGACCATGCAGGAGCTGCTCTGGCAGTCACACTCCCACCACCAGCTTTCACAGCTGGGACTGAGGCAAGAGCAGCTCCAGTGACCTCATGGGTCACTCCTGACACCCACTGACACAGCCAGACAGGTCTTCCTTACTGGTTCAGCTCTGTTTCCCATAGCAGAGTCTCATACATCCAGAACCTTAACGTTTTATTCATGGTACACAGAAAGAACTCAAGCTGGTGCCTCTGAGGAGGGGCCCCAAACAAAGGAAACTGTGTTTTTATACCCTCGCTGTCTATGAGTGTGATCATCTTGGCCCACCCTGATGAGACATCTGCTCCTGCTGTGTCCCCAGGTGGCTGGAGACCTGGCTGTCCCACGTGTCCCCTTGGTGCCCCTGGTTGTCCCCCCCAAAGGGGCAGTGCCAGTTCATGGCCTCTTGCCTGGGGCTCCCAGAGCTCAGCCTGCACTGAGTGTGTCCCTCAGCACGAGGCGTGGGCTCATCTTACTGTCTCCCCCTTGGGACTGCTGGGCTAAAGGTTTCCATAACAGCTCTGCAATCCAGCTGGCATTTCCACCAGGACAAGCTCCACAGCAAGCACAGGTACCACCCCCAGGTCAGCCACTCCAGCTCCCCCCCTCCATGAGCAACACCCCCTCTCCTGAGGGTTCAGATCCTGCACCTGCCTCCCTGACACACTCCCAGCAGGACCTGTGCACTCCCAGCAGAGGTGGCACTCGAAAATAAAGGGCAAAAGCAAAGGTTATTGTACACCAGGGAGGAACCAGCATGCATTTCAGCATCTATTAGTATCTGGACTAAGAACAGAACATGGTATTTTACATCAGGGTTCTTCTCAGGCAGGGGTTTTTTTGTTGTTGTTGCTGTTGGTTTCTTTATTCTCCAGACAGCTAATGATAAAATAGGATGTGAATGGTGCACATGTAGCCCAAGGCACCATTCATTTCTTTCATTTAGAATTTCTGCTTACTGGACTCGACATGTGTTTCACAACACTGAACTGGGTGGGGAGGACACGAGAGGTTAAGTGGTGAGTAACAAAGCCCTTCAGGTGCTTATTGATTTCATAATTGTTCAGAGATTGCCATGGCTGCGTGTGTCTGTCTCTTTGTGTTATTTTTTAATTCTGTTTTCTCCAGTAGCAGGGAGAAGAAAGCTGACACGGCATTGCCATTTCTGTGCATGGATTCCCCTTCCTGCCAGAGGTTTTCTGGGGTCAGGGAAGGACACTGGCATAGCACACAGCCTGTCTGCTCTCAGTCAGCTACCCACTATTTTCTCAAAACCCTTAAACATAAACTCCAACCTCCTTTCTGGGTGATTCTCAGAAACAAGAGGTAAATTGGCTATTCCAGAGCACAACAAGACTATAACTTTCAGTTAGAATTTGTTTCTCCTCTTGAGTTTTGTAGAACAAAACCAGTTTTCTGTCCCTCTGTTCAATTCAGAGGAGATTTGGAGATGCCTTAGTTTGTTTCAAGTCCCATAGCTTTGCAATATCATATGTTCATGCTCTGAATCCAGCTGGCTTTTTAAGACTCTAGGGATGATGGTTTAAAAAAATTCCTTTATTCACAGCTGCAAGCACTGTCTCACCCCTGCCTCACCACAAAGCAGCACGTGGTTGTTTTGTTTCCCCTGGATGAATTCCTAGAGGTGGCCTTGTACTTCACCCTGGCAGGTTCCTTCCTTTGGCCAGCAGAGAAACACAGTCACAACAAACCACAGCTATGGCCTTGGGGGACAACAAATACAGAGCCCAGGCTTCAGGCATCACAACCAAAACCCAGGAGAACCACAGAGGCTTTCCACAAGAAGGGCTCGTGTTCCACACATCTTTCCCAGCAGTGTGAGGGCTGAGTCTCACTGCCACTGCACTTCCAGACCAGGAGAAGTTCCAGCAGTGCCTGGTGCTGGACTGGCCATAACAGCAACCCTGGCTTGAGAGCACTGGCAGCTTGCAAGAAGCCCCTGAGATGGGGGCAGAGCTGAGCCTGTGCTCCCTGGCTGCTCTGAGACCACATCTGCTGCTTCATGGGCACAGCTCCCTCCTCAGGGACCAGCCTACCTCACAGCCTCCTCCTGCTGTTGGTCAGGTCTCTGTGACCCAGGGCCCTTTGAGCTTTGCCAAAGACACTTAATTACTATGAAGACAAACACAGCCTGTGACAGGTTTGGACCCTCTCCAGTGGCTACAGACAAAGGACAGTGCCTAGAATATGCTGGCACAGAAATGACACAATTAGGAAGCCAAGCTGTGGCGAGGCACGCCAGGACACCTCCCTGTCCCCAGCTTTTGTCTACTTACATCACTGTCATTGGGCTGGGAGGCACAGCGTGGGCATCCAGAGCAGCACAGCACCCGTGAGGCAGGAGGGAGAGAGAGCACAAAATCTGTTAGTCATTCCTCTGTCCAATGGTGCTCACATCCTGCAAAACCACACGGAGCCTTTTTTCATACCAGCACCTGGCACACAGGCCTCCTTCACCTGCTTTAATAAGGCTTCCCAGCTTCACTGAACACTCAGGAGGGCTGGTTTGTGTCAGAACTGTCTGGGTATGGCCCTCAGCAGGGTTTTTAAAAGGAAACTTTTTGTTGCTGTTTCAGGATGTGCTCACATGCTTTGCAGAAATCCTTTTAGCTCAGGTTAGGTTTATGTGATCTCCCACCTGTGAGGATACTCCTGCCTCCACAGGGCAGCTTCCTGCCCTCCTACCTTCTCTGTCATCCCCCTCTGATGACAGTTCCCTCTCCTGACAGCAGAGAGCCCCTTCTGCTGTGTGCTGCCACAGTCCTGTCATGCTCACCCCTCCCTGAAAGCAAAGCCTGGGGAGGAAGTCCCTGGGTGGTAAGGGAAAGGCATTTCATTTTTCTTGCTCCTCAGACCAGGGGAGTTGTTTTAATATTCCACTTCTCTCAGCCCAGAAGAGTATCTAATATTAGGACAACACCAAAAGCTTATCCCTGGAGCAAATATTTTTTATTTTGGCAAGCTGGTAGTGTTTTGTTATCATTATCAAGATGATAAAAGAAGGCAGTCGATTTTTTTTTTTCTGTGCACCCAAAATTGCAGATTTCCCTGAGGTTTCTGAAAGGCTGAATGAGCACAAGCATATTTCCACAATTAAATGTGTCATATGCAGCAGAGCTAAAGGCAGGCCAGGATGCTGACACTGCCACCACGGCATCTGCAGAACAGACTCATGGCTCACATGGCATTAGGGCCATCAAAGGATTACAGAAATGTGTGACTTCAAACTAATCTACTCCATAAATCTTTTAATATGAATTCCACAAAGGCCCTCATTAAAATGCCTTCATATATGATGTAACAAAGCATCGACCTTGCTGATGCAGAGCACTAAATGGCCTCTCTGCAGGACTGCTGATGCTCCTACCTGTTGCATGGCCATCCAAAACTTGCGTTGGAGCAAATCCAGCTTAATTTGCACACCCACCGCTGCGGGAAACAAAGAGAGGGGAGGATCAAAAGAGGAGTGTGAAAGACAAATACAAGTTAGGAAAAGAGGAGTAAATATTTGCCCAAGGTGATGGAATGGAAATCCCAGTTGCAACCTGCTTTAAGTGTGAATGGTAAGCGCTGAGTCAGGCTGCCAAGTGAGACTCGGAGGTTTAACAAGGGAGAGGAAGAGGGGACACTGGGATTTCCCTCACACTAAACACTATGAAGCTACAAACAAATTAATAAAAACAAAGTATTCCCCAAAAGCCCCCCAGGGTGGAGCCATGAGCTTTTGCCTTTGTCTTTTTCAGATTTGCCTGGCCAGAATGCATGTTTGTGATCACCCCAGCCTCAGCTCCTGTACCAGGCAGCATCAATCAGAAATAAAGTAGGCCAGTGAGGAAGGGATTAATTTGAAAACCCACCTGTCTCAAGGGGGAACCACAGAGATTTAGGTTTTTCCTAAGCCACTACAAAAGCACAGAATTATGGATGTCACTTGACAGAGAGTGTCGATTATGAACAGTGATTTGTACCTGCTCCCAGCCCAGTGCATGGTGGGCTAAGCAGAACTCTGTGTGTATGTGTGTTTCTTAATGAAGTGTGTCCTAATTTCCTGGCTTAATTTCCCTTCTATTCCCAGCATCATGCTCCTGGATGAAGCTACAGTTTCAGAGGAGAAGGAAGGGTGCAGGGTCTCCCTGACAGGACAACCTGGCTGTCCCTGGCTAGGCTGCCCACAAGCACACACAATAACCAGTGCAGTCGTGCACAGCCTGGCATGGTGATGGGCAACAACTGGGCTGTGTGTCAACTACTTGAACCCAAAAGCTCTAGAGGAATTACAGCCTCAAGCAGGACCTTGAAATAGAACATAAAGTGCAAGTGAAGGAGAAAAAGAAATACAGGGAGGGAGATCTGGAGCCTTTTTTCACAACCACCAATATCAGGCGGATGAAGTGTTGCTGTTTCTACAGATTTCCTCTGAATTAGAAGGAGCTTCAAAAGGGGGAACAGATCCTTTAAATCTGAATCATGCCGTGTGGGTGCTTTTAAGCTAACGGTGTGATCTGATGCTCTAATTCGGATGAGTATGAATTAAAACTGGAGTATGCAATGGTATATTTTCCTGCCACATGTACAGAGACCCTGGCACCTGGCATCAGCTCTGCCTTTTATACCTTTTGTCACATTCCTACTGCTGGTACATCTCACAAGTCCCATGTATCAGAGGCACATTTCTCATCCAGCTCTCCCTGCTGTAAACTGAATCTGACTGCCTGTCTGTGGGGGAAAGGAATGATTCTGTAAAGCTGCATTGCCCCAAGCCTCACAGAGCACAAACCAGACAAGACAAAGAATGCAAACAAAGGAGGAAGGACAGGGCTAAGATTCCTCAGCTTCAGCAAGGCTGTGGCAGGCATGGTTTGGCTTGGTGTCCCTGCTGACAAACCAGCACTCCACGACAGCAGGCGAGCGGTGCTGTTGCTGCTGAGTCCCATGAGGCCCACGCACCCAATTTGGTACCTAGCTTTAAATAAAATCATCCTTCCAAACCATCTCAAGAAAGAGCCATTCCCCTTTATCACAGCAGATCACACCAATGGGACTGAGCATTACCCAGGACATACAGTTTTCATGAGACTTAAAGAGGATTCGATACCTACATATCCAACCTTGCAATGCAGACTTACTCAGTGTTTTTGCCAGTGGGAACACTTGGCCTCAAACTGTTCTTCAGAGAGATCTTAGGTCCTGGTTGTAAATCCTTGCTTCTGCCCAGGAGGCATAAGTAGCACATACCCAGCCTGGACAGAGTTGACTGCAACTTGATGAAGAAGAAAACCTGGGGGTGGCACTGGTGGCCAGTGGCAGGGACAGAAAGTGGCAGCTACTGGCAAGAACTGTGAGAAATTTTCACACATTTGGGTGACTTGAGTAAAAAATGGGAGCTGAGGAGAAGCAGGCCACAATCAACCCCCCCAGTGCTAGTAACAAAGTCATCCAGGCATCTTCACACTGTTGGTGAGGTCAAGGAGAAAGGAGGAAAGCAGTGATTCAGCCTGAGATAAGGAGGATGCTATAGCTCAAGAGAGAGGGAAAAAAACTAGAATAAACTCCTCTGTGCTTGTTCCAAAGAATAACTGGTTGTTAATGAGCCTTTTTGCTCTGGTGGCAAAGGGTATGCTGCATCAGTGGGAAGCTCTGAGCTCCATGAAACGATGAGTGGCCACTGCAGAATCCCCAGAGACACCACAGCTAATAGTTCTGCTCCTACACATGTGTAAGCAGCCTGTGCCACTGCAGCTTGCCAGCAATGCAGTAAAGCAGGAGGATAAGCAGTGCTGAACACCTGGCACAGGTAGGCATCACCGTGTTGACATGGCACCCAAAGCTGTACGTGACTTCCCAGCAGCCAGCAAAGCAGCTCCCCAGGCTGCCTGCAGAGCCATGGCTGCAGTGGGCCCTCCCTGGAGCTGTGCACTGCCGTTCACCACGGAGACAGGAGCCTTCCCCTCCACCTGTTCCTCCCTCTCCTGAGCATGCCTGCTTCATTAGCTCATCCTCTGCTTGCCTCTCTTTCTGTCTGCAATCCCTGGCTTCTCTCTTTGATTATCCATATGTTATTCTCATAAGGAGCTTTCCCCAAGATTTAATTCTTGGGCCTGCTGCACAGCAAAAAGGCATAACAAAGAGTCTCAAGAATACATCCTGCAGAGTGCTTATCAAGATTTACCTTGCCATTCACAACCTGTTTTCATGGCAGCTGGTTTAATAGTTAAATAAAACCTGTGATTCAAAAGGAAGGTACCAGAACAGCAGAGCAGCCATGTCCATACCACCCATTTACATTCTCTATTTCCTATTTCTGAAATATTCCTATTTTCCCTCTTGAGTCAGTAACTCGAAATTTTACTTTGAGTGCTCTAAAAATTTTACTTAAAAAGATAACTTCCAGACAAATCAAAATGAACAAAAGGCTCAGATCAGCCTGGGCTTTATGATACTGGACCTGATAGAAGGGGTTTAAGCAGGCTAGCAAAGGAATAATTCCTGCAAATGTGAGGTCCTCATCAAGATGGAGGAAGGCAAGATAAGGGTCTGATTATGGGGGAGAAGGCTACAGGAGCCCGTGGGAGAGCACAGAGGAAATTCCGACAGAAGTAGTGGGCTGGATCTGGCTGCCTCCTGCATCCCATGTCGGGGAGGGCAGGGAGTGCCTGATGTCGCTGATGGATGTCACCACACCTGACACGTGCACCATGGCTGAGCACACTCTCTGCTGCGCCAAGTTCAGGGGAACGAACTGTGGATCTTTCACCCATTCCCCTCGTCCCAACTACTCCCTAATAGCACCCCTCGAGTTCCTCCTGAATTCCTAAGGAAGCAGACACGGCGTTGGGCTGCCCACCGTGGGCACCTCTCAGTTAAATCTCCCTGTTGGACGCACTGCCTCCCCAGCGCTGTCTCTGGAGCACTGCTGGGGAGGGGGTGCCTTTCTCCCGAGCCCCCCGGGCTCTCCCCCCTTTGCTGCAGCCTCTTGCCTCGCTCCTAAACAAAAGCCAGGGTTTGTCCCCTCTCATCCTGTCGCCTTTCTCTCGGAGTTCATTGTCATCAGCCGTAGCGGGGGACAGATGGAGGGAGGGGAGGAACTGTTCAGCTCGGCGCCTTCTCTTGTAACCTGTGCCTGACCAGTCTGCCTCCTGAGGGGCTGTGGGGACCTCCTCCCTCCCTGGCACCTCCTCACCCCTCCTCGAGCCCCTCGGCTCCTGGCACCCGGGGAGGGATGGCAGCAAGGGCGGGATGAGGGGGAGAGAGCGACTGACAGCGACTGCCCTTTCTCCAGGATGCCTTGAGAGGAATGCAAACCTCCCGAGCTCCTTCCTCTGGGTGTTTGGGAGCAGCTCCTGCCTGCCTGGCGGGGTGACTCCTCTGCACTGTCTGTGCGCGTTCCTGTGCGTGTGCTGCTGCCATCGCAGATGTACCCCCAGCTGTCACTTCACCGCGCACAGTCGCTCCCTCTCCCGCCTCTCTCTCTCCCTATTTATTATTTACGGGGGATTACAGTCCCTTTCCCACGCTGTCACCTCGCTGTGCGGCTCCCCTGCCCTCCACGCGAGGCAAGCGGCTGGCTAGGGAGGGCTCCTGCCAGCCAGGGTCCGCCGAGAGCCCAGCTGCAAACAGAGGCACTTTCTGCTGGATTCGCTTTGGGATTGTACCGGGCTAAGAGAGCTGGGAGAGCTGCCTTTCTCACAGGAGGGTCCATTCCAGCCTGAGCGAGGTAAGTGCAGATGTCTCCCTTTTGCGTTTTTGCCCATGGCCGGCTGAGCGAGGGGAGCGGAGCTGCCCCCCGGGAGGAGAGCGGCGGGCAGGGCAGCGCTGTGTGCCAGACAGCCCAGCGCTCCAGGCTCCGCTGTGGCACGCTGACAGGCAGCGATTGCCCCCACAAAGCAGAACGGAGAGCCTGCTGCAGAGGTTGTTGGTACCCGTTCCAGTCCAGTTTCGTCGCAGGCAGCAGGGAGCAACTTCTCCCAGCGGAGAACGGCACCGGCGGCTTTCCCTGCAGCACAGGCGGCTCAGGTGCGGCTCTGAGGCTGAGAACTCGCCCCGTACCGGGCAGCTCCTGGTGAGCCCTGCCTTTTGTCCCCTCCTCAGAGGGGTCAGCACGAGAGGTGTCACTCGCCTGACTTGTGATGGCTTTGCTGGCTATCATTTTGGACTCAGCTATCTTAGTAAGAACAACCTAAAATGGAGAAGTACGGACCAAAATCGAACAGGTTCGGCATCCAGTGCACAGCTTTAGGATGGGGAAGGTGTATGTGTATAAGCGTGTGGGTGTGTGTGCTCATGGACATGACCACAGGACATGAAGTGAAGGATGCCAAATCACAAGCAGAGCCAAAAATAAGTCCCAAGTTGCTTTCAGCATCTCTGCAGGCTGAGCCTGTGATTTCTGAACTTTTGGGTGGAAGGCACAGCACTGAGAGGAGTGGGTGAAATACAGCACAGAGAAGGTTCAGAGTCTTTTCCAGCCCTGACTGGGAGGAAAGGGTGAGAATGAGGTCCCAAATGAGCCAAGGTGAAGCACATTATGGACAGGGGTATATATGTAAGCATGAGCCTGTTTCTGTGTGTGTGTGTGTGTGTGTGTGCACACATACACATGCACAGACACGTGCACACACACATCCCACACAGGGCATTCTGCCCCCTCCTCCTCCCTCTGCCTGACCAGTTTATTACTGTCCCTGCCTCTCCTGCTAATTAAGAGAGATGCCTTAAACTGGAGCTCTCCCGATTTTGGGGGAGAGAGGATATTTGAAGCTGTTGCTCCAACCAGGTCATGACCAAGCTGGACCCCAGGCCCACCACGTGGACTGTCAGGTAACCTGAATGTGCCACATCCAGCACAGCCCTGATGGGAATGGCAGCAGGCAGGACACAGCACTGCTCTGCTGCTGCTGTCTGACCTGCCACTCAAGGATGGAGAGAGAAATTAAGATCTTATTTGGGGAAGGACTGGAGCAGTTGCTATAGCAGGAGAAGGAAACCCTTAAAAGACAGGGGAACCCTTAAAGGCAGACAGTGATTTGTCCCAAAGCAGGGGACATTCCTTGCAGTAAGCAGAAGGGAGCCTTTCCAGAACAGCAGAGCATTTTTCTTCTGAGCTTTGTCGCTCAGGTCTGTTGTGGGGTGGAGGGGGGTGGATCTTCCTCTGACTGCTGTGGGCAAACAACATTTGCAAGGGAATTATTCCACATGAGCGAAAGGCTTGCGGGAGTTGTCTCCCTGTCAGACATCAGTGCTGCCTCTGTAAGTGCATCCTGTCCACTTGGAGGAATTATGGTAAATCCTGAGCAAAGGGGCTGTTTGCAAAGAGAAAGGGGGAAGCCTTCTTATGTAATTTTTGTACCAGATCATAGCTTTACCCTTTCCTCCAGCAAAGTGAATGTCACATGCTAGCAAGGTGCACTCTCAGCTCAGATATCTTCAAGAGTTACTCCAGCTTCCTGCCCTTCCTCTGGCTTTTTTTTTAAGCCTGATGCAGAAAGGATTTGTGTGTGTGTTCTGCACCACAGAAGCCTGGTGAAGGCAGACCTGTGTCTCAGTAGGGCTGGGAGGGTCAGCAGCAGCACGTGGCCATGAGGATACCTGGACAGGAGCAACAGAGGCTGGAACAGGATGGGGAGAGGCTCAAGCCCGTGGGAGGGTATTTCTGGGTAGTTCTCTGGTGACTCTTCAGCACTTGCCTGTTGCTGAGTCAAAAGACAGCAGGCAGTTTCCTTTACTTGCCATGTTTGGTTACAAGCAGCTGCTTGACAACTGTCCAAGTCCTGGGTGGCTCAAACCATAACTCAGATGACCATACTGGGATGGTCCTGCCAGCTGGGTAATGCTTCAGCATGCTGGGCTATGACACACACTCAGCTCTCAGTGGAAAGAAGTGGGAGTGGGAGTTCTGGGATGGTCCTCCTGCTGCAGGGAAATACCTTGTCACACACATCTTATTCCTGCTGTGGCTTTACCAAAATGCTAGCTGACAAAAAAGCTTTCTGTCATCGAGGGTATGATAACAGCAAGATGATGTGCACTTCTTCTAGAAACCAGTTCAATTCCAGACTCAAGAAATGGGAGGAAAAGTTGCTTCAGCTGTGAGGGGTTGGATTATGTGAAATACATTATTCACATTGCAAAAACAAGCAGTTGAAAGTTAGGAAATGTTGGTACTGGAAGCAGCATGGTTGCAGTCCTGACTGGTAGGATCACATGCTGTATTTCCATGAGCTGCCTCATTCAGGTTACTGGCTACATGGTGCTCAAGGAGTAAAGCAGGGGGCTGGTTTTTGTTTGGTTTTTTTTTTTTTTTTTTTGGGATACTGCAAAATGTGTGCCTGTTTTCTTTGTTTACTGCCTGCCAAACAAGCCCTGCACTATTCACTGTCTTGTGGTTTCTGAAGATGTTAGCTGCTACAGTTGCCTTGTAGCTGATGATGGAGAGTTTATGCTCCTGATGAGGCAAGAGAAGTGATTGTTTTCCTGGCTTTGGAAGGGAAAAGAGACTTCCCTTTTTAGTCACACAGGGATGGAGCAGCAGGTGCAGAGCAGAGCCTGAGACCTCTTGGCTCTCAGTGCTATCGAGTCCTTGAGACTGTACCAGTTTGCTGCCAGCATTTTGGAAAACAGCTGTGAGTGTTCAGCAGTTCTGCAAAATGGCCCCTAGGGTCTCGTGTTGGGCACCTGCAAAATTAGGAATTTACAGACTGTGGCCTCCTGCCAAAACCACGGTTTAATATTTAATTCTGACCATATAAAAATAGCCTTATTTATGACAACATCCTCATTGTTAGCTTGAGTATCGTGTGTCCTTTGCACTGAGGGAGAGGGCCCTGTGAAAGAAAGAAATAGTGCTTGGTTGGGTAAGCAAAGGCAGTGCTGTGCTGCATCAGTGCAAGTGACTGAGTGAAGGCTGGGCAAGTACAACTGCACATTTGAGTCCTTGGCTTTGCGAGCCTCTTTTATCAGAATGGCTTTTTTTTTTTTCTTTTAATGAAAATGACAATTTCTTGGTTATTTTTCTATTAATGGGAAAACAAGCAGCCACCTATTATTTATGCCCTGCAATGCCCCACACCCATCACAGGAAGGACTGAGACTTAAATTTACAGCAAAGCCACACAAGTCAGGAGTTCTGGACTGACTGCAAGAAAATTCTGTTACTTGGAAGATATGCCCTGCAACCATGTTCCTCCTCACTTTGTAGGGCCCTACTCTCTACACCACTTCTAGTGATTTCAATGGGATGTGGACTTTGCAATAAAGGTCCCTCTTCTGTGGCTGCAAACCCTGTAGAAAACTGAAATCCCACCAAATTTGCAGACCTTCCTCAGGCTCGGCAAGCTCTGCAGCATGAGGCTGTGATCTGTGTGCTAACCCAGATGCATCCAAAGATCCTGGCTGGAGCTCTGCGTTGGGAGAGCTGTCACCACATCTTGCTGAGCTATGGACAATGGTCCCAGCTTGTAAAAAGCATAACTGTGTCCCAGAGATCCAGAGGCACCTGTGGAGCTGAAGGCAGCAGCCCAGATCCCACGCAGTTTGTGTGGAGTTTGCAGGGGTGCCCCTCTCAGATGCTCTGGGAAGGTGATGGGGGATGATGGGGCAGCAGAACAGACCCAGGCTCTTACAGGCAGCACCAACAACCTCGTGCCACAGTGGCAATCAAGTGACACAGATCTCTGCAACTCACCAAGGCAGGAAAAGGTCTCCTTCAGAGTCCAGTACAAATGCATCATGTGGGAATGATGAGAGCCAGCCTTGCCAGGAGCTGTGTGCCTGCTGGCTCACCCATCCCCTTATGACAAACTCTGAGAGGACTTTTACTGCCAGCATCTTGTGCTCTGCCCCACCACTGTGCAGGCATGGATGGTCCCTGCCCCTCTGGACATGCCCAGGGCACAGCCTCCTGAGACCTTAGTGAAGTTCTTCCATTTTTCCAGTGTTTCCTACATCCTGTCTCTCCTCCTGCTCCAGCTGCCAAAGTGACAAGCCACTACCCTTGCGGCTCATTTTGGGAGCCTGGCACCCAGAGAGGCACAGCCAATGTGAAGAATGAGGAAAAGGGGGAGCAGCCTTGGTGGCAGCTGCTTCTCCACCAGAAGAAAGAGCAACAAGAGTCAAGCATAAGGAAGGCCAGTGAGCTCAAGGGTATTTCAAAATGCAGGCCATGAAAAAATAAAAGCTGGTTTTTGGGCTAATGAAGACATGAATGATGAGAAACAAGCACATTTGGGGCATTTTGTGTACAAGGGATCACTCAGGCTTGCAAAAGCTTGTCTTAATTTTGGAATGAGAAACCACAAGGGGAAAGGCTTATGGCTGAAATGCCTTGACCCCCATAGGATGTAACAGGGGTCTCTTGGTATTGATCTGGAAGCCCCTTGATTTGGCAGTCTGTTCATGCTGTTCAACAGACATCTGGCCTAGTGCTCCAGGGACAGAGCTTATCTTGATTAAAAACTTACATTTTCCTATCTTACTGCTAAATTGATGCACCTCCATCTACTACTGTGCATGTAAATGTATCTCTTATCTCAGACAGGCTGGCACCTTGCCTCTGAGAGATCTGTTACATCCTTTGACTCTGAATAAGAGACCCAGGGAAGGTACTGGGCCGTGTTAAAATTTCTGAGCAGAAATTTTCTACTTCTCAGAGAATCCTTCACAAATGTGGGTCCATACATACCTTCCTTCTTGAACACCACCTGAATAAAAACAAGAATGAGGATACTTTGGGATTCAGAGCACTGTCCAACCAAGAAGTGCAGAAAATATCTCTCTGTGCAGTAGTGATGGGAGTGAGGACCAGAGAACCAGGATTCTCCCACCAAGCTGTCTTCTCTGCCTGCAACCTTTTCCTGGTTGTACCACCCACCCACACCCCCGGGGTAGGCTTGCCAGGAAAGGGGGAGCAGCATTTTAAATGCCAGGGAGCTGGAGGATGCTCGTGGGGTGTAGAGGAGGAACTGGGAGCAGAAGGGTTCCTCCCTCAGACCTGCCATGGCAGGAGCAGCTGCAGTCCTTCTGTCAAGGGACTGCAGGAAGGATTAAGAGCCTGAGCTACCACTGACCATGGGATTAACCCCTGCAGGAAATTAAAGTTGTAGGGAAGGCTCTTCACTCCACAGCTGAGAGAAAGAGAAAAACTGGGATCTGGATTAGAACTGGCAGGGCTGGTGACAAGCCACCACCCACAGCCAACTGTTCCCGGCTGGATCAGAAAATGTTATCTCAACCTTCATGTAGAACCCCCCTCCATAGCTCACTTGGTTACCAATTTTTGCCAACAGTGTGAGAGGAACAAAAACATCACCCTGTGGCAAGCAGAAGAGGAGGAAACTGGGTAGTCAGCTCACGTGTCCCTCCTCTGAGCCCCTCTCCCACTCGCTCTCCCGCTTCCCTTCTCAGCTGCCTCCGTTCCTCAGGCAGGACGCTTGCACGTGGTCTGTCGCGTTCAGCAGTACTTGGAGAAGATGCTGGCACACACATGGCTGGATTTCTTCCTGTCAGCTGCCCCCTCAGCTCTCCTCCTGCTGCTGCTCTGGGCCTCCTCCATATGCCACGCTCGCACTGTGCTGGGACTTTCCTGTCACTCCTGGTTGGATATCCCGGTCTCTCCACCTGCTTCCACAGCTTCCCAAGGAATTCCACATCTCCACAGCAATCTGGGTCTTTCCCAGCAGTGCTACCCTCCCTGTCTCCCCTTCCCATGCTCTGTATATATTCTCAAAGGATTTGCTGAGGCTTTATGCCCTTGGTACTTGCAGCCCCTCCAGAATTTCCCAGTCTCATTACTGTGCATTGGTCAGGGAGGCTTGGGATGCAAATAGTGTTTTCTGCTTAAGGTATGGAATGAGCAATCAAGAAAACTGGCTTCGCTCCTGTTTTTCCACAGGCCTGCCAGGAAACTTTGGGAAAACTTGGCCAAAACTCCTTTATTCTGTGTAACTTTGGTAAGGGCTACAAATATTCTCTGCAGGACAGGAGAGCATTTACAAGCCCAAGTGCAAACACTGCACGTGATAGCCTTGAAAATCCTGAGTGAGTGGGGAACTGATGTGGACTAATGATGAAGTATCAAAAGCAAAGTAGCTGAAATTTCAGCCAGCCAAAATCAGCACCCAGTTTTACCTGCAAGATAGTTTACCCTTCCATGAAATGGAGATAAATTTGATCTTTCTTGGAGGGTCCTGAGGAGTAAACATTTTTTACCATCAACACATTGGCATTTCACAGGTGCCTACATTGCCAATCCAAAAATCAGAAACTTTTTGACCTTTTCACATCACAGAGAAAAGGGTGAGGTTTTTATTCTCACCAGGCCAGGAGTGTGGCAGAGTCCCTTACAAGACCAAGTGGGTTTTACACTTTTTCTACTTGCTTTACAGCTTTCTGTATGAGGTGTTTTGCTTAGCTGTGATTGATCACTGCAAGTCAGAGGGCACTATTTCTTCTGCAGCTGGGTTTCTTGTATGAATTTAAAATGTGCTTTCCACTGATTGTGACAGCACAACATTAATGAATCTCGAACACAATGTTAATAAATCAGCAAGTGCTGCAAATGGAGCCCCCTGCTCTTTAGCTTGGAAGCTCACTGGGGCACTGACACCCACTGGATGTTTCTACAGCACTGCTGAGCTTCTCTGCCACCTCTGAGGGCTTTTGCATTCCCAAGGGACGACAAATGAGGGGCTGCCACTGAGACAATGTGACCTCCTGTGATTGATAATTAGTACAACTAACAGGTCTGTTGGGGGACCAGGAATGGTTGAAGTCTCCATGCCATCCATTGTGGTGTGGTCATAGGCCACACAGATTAGGTGTCTGCTGTCACTTGCCCCCCAAAGGCAGACGAAGTAGCATGCACAGAACAACATGCTTTAGTCCCTAAATGCTAGGGTACCACTGTCCCCCTCCATTATGGGGTGATAGCAATAAAACATGAATCCTAAAAGCAGCAAGGAAAGGGGGAGGAAAGAAGATAATCTCCTTAAAGTGTCCTCCATGCCCTCCCTCATGCTGCTGCTTTTCTGATAAAGGCTAAAGCAATTCAGCGCTGGAAAGGGGAAAGGGACTTTGCCACCAAGGAGAGTGTGGGGGAGGGATGAAAGTCTGTGCATACTTTCTGATAATTTATTGCTGGCATCTGTTGCAGTCTCTGCTACCTACCCTTCTGTAATATAGGTCACCCACATGCCCTGCCAGTGCTCATAAGCCAGGCTGCTAACGGAGTCTGATCCCTCAGCCATGATCCAAGGGTTAGTGCGAGGGACTTCGAGAGATAATCAGAGACAGAAGTTGCTGGGCTTTGTTTCTGACAGTGTCTCATCCTAGTGACACAGTCACCTGTGCCTCTAGCCTAGAATGGCATAAATTTATCCACCTACCCAGAGCAGCAGCACTACTGGCTCTTACCTCAGCCTTACTTCTGGAGGTCATTAAACACAAAATAACACCACCTACAGCTAAGGTAAGAGCCATTCACAGAGCACATGGCAAGCTGGGGATAGAAGGTGACACAGAACTGGGAAGAGTTACCAAACCAGTATGTGGTTAGAGCAAACTGAAACCCTCCCCACTCTCCTAGCATGCTCCTTGGAACCCTCCCCAAAAAAAGCTAGGGCTTTGGAGTGATACTACAAACATGACTGGTGTCTGGGCACAGAGGAGCAAGCACGAGGCAGGAATAGTGCCTGCTGTAGCTTTTAGGCCCTGGGAAGTGCTGCAGAGTCATTACAATCCCCTCTGCATCCCCCCCTTCTTTCCCTCCCCCTGCCCCCAGCAGTAAGGTTCACTGTTCAGTCTAATTAGGGGAATCCTCATTAGAGAGTCCTCTAGAGTCTGACAGCAGGCCAAATGTCCAAGTGGCACTTCAGCTTGGTGTATTTTTGGCCACTGGGCCCAAGGGCCAGGAATGGATGATTTCATTTTGTTGCTTTGAGCTGAAACTAAAAAAGTTGTCTTTTACTGTCCTATTTGAAACAGCGATAAGAAAAGGCCATCACCAGCCCCACAGGCTACCCTGTTTTCTCCAGAATCTGGAGAGACATTCAACTCCAAGCACGTGGAAGAAAGCTCTGGCCACTGTGCCCATGGATCACAGGGCATTCAGTTGACATGTTGCTCTAGGGAGAAGGAACCCTCCAGAAAGTTCAAGAGAAAGACTAATGCCTGCTTTGTGGAGCCTTGAGTGACTTCAGAGCATTCAGAGCTCCAGCAATGCTGACCAGCCTTGAGCCCCCAAACCCAAGCAATGCCAGGCAAGCTCAGAACAGATGGCAGGGTGCCTCTCTCGTTGAGTTGAGGGCATACAGGGAGCACTCCTAGGTCTGGCAGAGTGCTCGCTGCTGGAAAAATCCCTGGCTGTCAGGCTGAGAGCAGCCAGACAGATCTGGTGCTGCTCTGGGGAGGCTGGAGGTGTGGGCAGGTGCTATTTGCCCCAAGATGACACATTCTCAGTGCTGCACTGGCAGTGAGTGCAGTTGGCCTGGTGCTCTGCAGAGCAGAAGGCATCTCTTGGGCCACAAGAAAACTGCTAATTAAGTCAGAATTCAAGACAAGTCAGAGGAAACCTTTAAAAGAGAAACTCTTAAAAATCCTCTCTGCCTCCTTGCTCTCTCCTGACTGTGGAATATTAATCACTAAGGGTATAATGTTCTTATGGGCAGTAGATGCGTAGGAGAAACTGTTTTGGTTTTTTCCTGGATCCTTGGAATTAAAATTTCTCCATGAACATGCTTCTTCAAGGTGTAAATACAGAAGCTCATTGACCCTCACCCTTCAGCAGCCAAGAACCTCTACATATTCCAAATCTACTGCTCTGCCCCCTGGGCATATGGTATGCTTGGAGAAGCAGGCAGCTTTGTGGGAGACAAGGAAGTTAATAAATATGGGTTACAGAAGAGTCCCTGCACATGTGCAAGCCCAGCTCTGTGCACACGTTTGTAAATGTAAGCTAGATTGGTGACTCTGGGCATTTGTACATGAAGGTAGCTGCTTCTAAGGCTTGGGAACACGTGTATGAGTGCACACAGGGTGGCTGCTATCTATGGAGTGAGGAGTGTGGCATATATGTGACATGCTTTAAAATAATCTTGGGTTTATCAAGGCCCCTCCATCTCAGTGCATGTTGCAGCACAGGAGACAGCATTAAAGCCTGAACAGGTGTTAATCACTATGCACTGTAATAAATTCTAAACATAGGGAAAAGGCTTATTTATACATGGCTGCTCCTCCCACCCTGCACTCTCTGCTTGAGCCTTGGTGCTGCCTGAGGGAAAGAGGCACCCGTGAGGTACCAGAAATGAGTGCAAGAGCTGGACCTGCCCTGCCAGAGCAGAAGGAGCCGGGGGTAGAAACCCTGACCCTGTCCCCATCCTCACAAATGGGCGTGGCAGCCCCACCCTCGGCCCCCATCATTGCCTGGGGACAGCACGGACGGATTGCACAGAGCAGGCTGGGACAGACACCAGTGCTTGGCCTGAGCAGGGGCCTGGGCTGAGGGGACACCACAGGGGGAAACCGTGTCACAAAGCACCCAGGGAAGCTGGGTTTGGGTTTAGTTGTTTTTTGTTGTTTTTTTAATTGCTTAGCCCCCCTAATTGGAACCAAGCCAGCTGATACAGATGGGGTGTTACAAAACAGAGCCAAAAGGCAAGAGCACAAGGAACAGAGCTATCTATAACCCTGACAAAGTTAGATGGAGTGAAGGTGGGGAAGAGGGAAAGGCAGAGCATGGCAGGCGGTTGCCCCTGATGCTGAGAGCAAGGACGTGATCATTTGGCAACAGGATTTGGAGCTGATCGACTGGCGCTATCCAGCAGGCAGATAAGGCTCTGTGGCTGTCAGCTTAACTCTGCCGTTTATTCCAGTGCTGTAGGGAGTTAAATAGAGCACACGGAAAGCCTGCTGCTGGGGAGTGAAAGTCAAGGAGGGAGAGGGAAGGAAGAGGCTCTAATTGGGCAGTGTCCGGGGAGTCGGGTGGAAGTGGCTGCAGGCAGAGCCCCTCCAGGTAAGCGCTTGTGGCTTTTTGTCCTCCTTTTCCATGTGGACAGGCGGGGACAGGAGACTTCAGGGCTGGCATTTAGGATGGAGACGTTTCAGTGGGGGAGGCTGAAAGTGTCCTCGGTCAGGTCGAGCGCAAGCACCAAATGGGGACAGCTATTTGTTGCAGCTTCTCCTTCAGAGGGGACTGCAGGGAAAGGGCTCCAGCTCAGTTTGGGGAGTGGGGGGCTGCACCAGATGAAGGTTGAATTGGTTTCTGTACCATGAGAGGTGTTTGGTGCATTGGCATTTAGGTGAATTATCTAAACAGCCTTGCAAATGTGCTAGTCTAGGTTCTGAACCTGCTCATAATTTTCATCAAGATGCTAATTTAAATATTTCCTGGTGGTTTACATTCCTATATAAAATAAATCAGTCTGGGAGCCTGGGGGAGGGTAGGCACCTGGCATGTGTGTGGGGAGAGAGTCCTGGTAGCAGTGCAGCAGCCAGCTAAAATAGCCACTGTGGATGTTGTCAGAGCCCCTCAGAGGGGATGGGGAACGGCTTATTTCTGTACTGTGGTTGAAATGTGTCCATCTAACTGCTGCTGTGACTGTGAGTGGCACGTCAGAGACTACGCAGGGGGACAGAAGGGTTTGTGGTGTTTTCATTTTTCCTGCCTCCTTGTATCCAAAAGGGAAGCGGGAGGGAAGTTGAAACCTGTTGTCAGTCACTTATTGTCAGGGGAGAGTTTATGGTCTTTGGGTTTCTAATTAGACTGAGGATTTTTCCTTCTACTAATTAAGATGCAATTCCTCTCCTTTCAACACTCCCACTCAAGTCTCCCCCGCCTCGGGTCCTTCCTTCTCCTTCTCCTCCGAGGCTCGCTCGCTCTTCAGCTCCTGCAGTTGCTGCAGTGGGAAATCCCCGAGCTGAAGCTGTGCNGGAGGAGGAGGAGGGGGAGAGGAACAGCTTGGCAGCCGCTGGTGCCCAGATCTCAGCGAGCCTGAGCCGTGCGTCAGGCAGAGGATGCACAGGTGGCACCAGCCTGCGTGGAGGCGACAGGGATGAACAGAGCCTGTGCCCTGGTACGGTCACCTTAGCAATTCATCAGGTTAACCTTGAGCATGAGGCTAATGTAGCTACCATGGCAGGCTATTCAAGCACAAACTTCTCGCTGGCACTTAGGTGAATCAGGTTTTGTATCTGCACCCTGAGGTTCAAAACGAATTAATGTCGTGCCTTCAACACGCTGCGCCTGCTGAAATATCCTGCATTTCTCCTCCAAAACAGAACCGATGCCTCAAAGGCAAAACCCTAACCGGGGAGGGAAAAGGACAGCACTGAGCTCAGCCCCGTGTGCTGCACCCAGGGAAGTGAATCTCATGTGCTCTGCTCTGCTTTCCCTCTCCAGGACCTGGCAGGCACGCTACAGGGTCATTCCTTCTCCCCTGGGGACCGTGTGCCAGGCTGGCTGTTGGATGTGAAGGCACGCTGGAGAAGACCACAATGCTGCCTACAAGTGCTGGCCACTGGTGGAGGAGCAGGTTCCTCATGAGGTGGCAGGAGGCTTGTCGTAAGTAATGCCTACTCAGGTACCAAATACAGTATTCCTGTTTGTCAAGGGAGTGGGAAGAAAATAGGTCACATCAGGGTTAAGAACAGGGGAGAGGGACAGCTAAGAATGGAGACGTTTGAACTAATTCCTGATTCCTTTAGAGGCCAGGCTAGCTGGGAGGGAGAGTGATATTCTAAAGCAGAGGATGGGCTTAAAGTGGGACAGGGAGTGATGATTGCTTCTGAATTCCAGTGGGCCTGGCAGGTGAGAAACAGCATGACAGACACCATGGCACAAAGATCCACCCTGAACATTTCTCAAATCAGTATCTTATAAGCTGCAGACTCCTCTCTGTGGCTGGGGTTTACACCCAGGCTGCTGAGCAAGGCTCCCAGCTCTTCACAGCAAAAGTCATAACAGATTTTAGAAGGAAATGTAGGATGTGCAGGCAGAATTCTCCTACTGGGCACTGCCACATGTAGTGAAAATCAAGGGGTAAATAAAGAAGCTCTCTTTCAAATTAAATTGTAAACGTTCAGCCTGTGCATGTTTTCAGTGGGCTGTGGCAGCTGCTACAGTACCACTGAGTGCGCAGCAGGCACTGCTAGGGTGATGTGGGGCTTCTGGGAATGTATCTGCATCTCAGAGAAGCATCTGGGGACCACAGCAGAGTAAAGGGGACACTTGGAGAGTGTCCCTCACCACTGCATTCCCAGGCACCAAGTAGGTCTCGTTTCCCATGTTCCAGTCCTCTTGGTCACATTTTGAGCTGCAGCTGTAAGAAGCTGGGGGCATTATTTCCTTCTCCAGAAAACAGGCAACTTTGTAATCCATCCTCACAGGCTAGACTGTATAAATTATTTATAATGAATGCTACTGAGTCTTGACTTAATCTGATATACCTGGATCAGCTTTCTGCCACCTGCTAGAGTCACCAAACACCCCACAAAGTAACTTCATCTTCCCCAAACACAAAACTGCTTACTATCTATCCTTCCATAGGGCTGGAAGACAGCTTCCAGTTCTGTCTATTGCTTCCCTGCCTCTCTTTCCCGTAGAGCTGCATCCTAATCAATGCAATGAATTCCCTGGCCTCAGCTCACATCCTTGTGGATGCACTTCTTGCAGGGAAATGAAAATGTAATCAGACTTTCTCCTCTCGGTATGATTTTAGTAAAATATTTCCAGAAGCATACAGCAATATATGGGTAACAACAAGACATTTTTGGCATATCCTACATGGCTGCAGAAGCTTGGCATAAATCCATTTCCTGAACATAACCACAGTCAGCTGCCTGAGACTTTGTTCATGGCAGCCACTGCCAGCACACACACTGGTGGAACCCCACAGCCACCCCGTCGGCGCCGCAGGCATTCTGAGAGATAAGCCCTGAACAGAATGCCACCTGTATGGCATTACACACAGGCTGCTCTTGCCTTTCTTGGTGTACAAAGCAGCTAAGTGTTATCTCATCATCACAGCTGCCAATCTATTATTAATACTGGGCTTTTGTTAAGCATCCAGGAAAAGACAGGGTCACTTGAGTGACTCATGGCTCTTTCCCTTCACCACTCTAGCTCCCATTCTTTTAAATCTCTCCCTACAAGAGGGTGACGAATTCTGAACCGAATTAAGTATCAGCCAACAAGTCAGTACCTGTACTGCAGCAGTCCATAGGCTATGATCTACTTTCATGGCAATTTCTGCTGTTGGCCCCAGCCTTTGCACGACAAGAAAGCACAGAGGTGCTCAGGGTAAAGATCTGTTTTGCATTTCACCATAAAGATCCATAATTCTCCTTAAAAGAGCACATTTATTGGCATGGCCTGGGCTGATGGACACCTGAGATCTCAACTGTAGGATAGTAAAAAATTATTGAAGAATTGAAAAAGACAGATGAAATAAGACAGAACTGATACATTATTTCTGAACGTTTATCCCTTGGTCTTTAATGAAGTAATTTAGGATTCAAAGTGGATAGTTCTCCTTAAACTACCAGTCCACAAATCTGCCAGCTCTCACAAGGATCACTGGGAACACAAAACCTGCCCTATGCAGGATGACAGGGTTGGAGTATGAAGGCAGAACGCTGAAAAAAGCAAAGTCTCTATAAAAAAATGGGCTGTGGGTCAGAATAAACTGACCACACAGAGAGTGACACAAGGGAAGAGAGGAAGAGCACAGCTGACTGCAAAGCTGCTCCAGGCAGAGCTTCTCCAGAGCATGGGTCTCCTTTGGCAGTCCTTTCAGAATTCCTTTAGGACTAAGAAGCCAAACACCTGCTTGTTGGTTCTTTGAAAAAAGGCAGCGCAGAAGAACCTGATTTCCAGTTCAGGAAGGAATGGTGAGACAATAAATGCATCCACTTTAGCTACCATTCACCCCTAAAAAGACTCTACCAACCCAAGTGACTGCCTTCTCTGGAGAAAAGTGAGAATGGGAGAGGACAGGCATGATGGACAGACCAACCTGCTTCAGTTTTAGTCAAAAGCTCAAACTTGTCACCTTAAAAACTGCGAGGGAGCTGAATTTGCTTCTCACATTGAAGAATAGTGGAATTCATTGTGTGATCTCAATTCCACAAAAGGAATGAAGATGAAGGATGCAAATATTTTACATAGTCTGCTTAAACATAACTCCCACTCCTCTAATGACAGGAGGCACAAGCCTTGCTTTCTTGTTGATAATGCTTCTTTGTCACAAAAATGAGAGTTTGAAAAGCCACTGGCTCCCAGGGAAGGTTGGTAACTAGTGCCCTGGTGCTGCTGGCAGGATTTGGATCCCTGTCTGGAATCCAGAGCAGTTCTAAAACATGCTGATTTGTGGATTGTCCGACCTTCTTTGAGATAGTGCAGGAGAAAGGGTGTGGGTGTGTGTGTGTGTGTGTGTGTTAACCCTTTTCCTGACACTCCTTTTGTCAATTGCCAACCTACACTTCTTTTGTTCCATTGTTGTGGGCAGTTTTGGTTAGAGGAGATACTTTTGGGGCTATTGCTATGGGATTCAGAAACTATTTTGAGAGCAATAGCAAGCACCATGTGTCCAGTGATTTAGGGACTCCTTGTTACTTTTTAGCAGTTTTCTTGGTCATCACTTTGTAATGTAATGAAATTCATTTAAAAGTGGACACAAGGCCCACATGACACACTCTGAATATGGTAAGCAAACAATATCCTCATTTAGAGTCTTAGATCTGAGTCTTATCTATCACAAATATTAGGATTCAAACTGGAGGAGCACACCTGAAATGTAGATAGTTTTATTTTAATTTTTCTTAATTAAAATAATGAATAACATATCTATTTCTGAAAAATTGGAACTTCTTAAATATCCCTGGTCCCTCCTCTCTCTACCCTGTTTAGAAAGAGTTGTCCTTTGTCAGAGGTGACACCTCCCAGCACTCTCTGCTCCATTCTCCTCTGACAAGTACCAGAGCTGCAATATCTGTTGGCAAAGTCCTCTGGGATGCACTGTTCTGACTTTGTTGTGAAACTGGAATGGTATTTACTTGCTTGTTCACAAAAAATCCAGGCTAAGAGGAAAGTCACGCTGTCAGGATGCAAACTAGCAGTAAAGGGATGTAGCTGTGAGGAAACTCACTCCTCTGCAGGGCATTGCAGTGAGGAGCCCTGCTGTGAGGGCTGTGTTGTAGTCAGTCGGTGGTGGGTGAGGATGGGAAAGCACTGATCTAATCCATGCCCTCTTTCTTCCCTGCTTTTCACCTACCAGTGCTTGGCTGCTGGCTCTCACTATGTGCTGCTGAGTCCTTCTTTGCTTGTCCTTCCTCCTGCAAGTGTAACAGTGGTAACCTGGAAGTGGACTGTAGTGGCTTGGGCCTCTCTTCCATTCCCTCAGACATCCCCACAAACACCAGGACCTTCCTCTTTCTCAACAACAAACTCAGCATCCTGCCAGGAGCAGTGTTTTCCAACCTCTCCGCTCTACAGAGGCTGGATCTATCCAACAACTTCTTGGACCAGCTGCCTCAGAACATCTTCAGTGACCTGGGGAACCTCACAGAGCTCCAGCTGAGGAACAACAGCATCCGGGCCTTGGACAAGGACCTGCTACAACACACGGCCCTGCTGCGCCAGCTGGACCTCTCCATCAACGGCCTGGCTCACCTCCCTTCGGGCATCTTTGACGACCTGCCCGCTCTCCGCTCCCTCTCCCTCAGGTCCAACCGCCTGCAGAGCCTGGACAGGGTGACCTTCGAGCCTCTGACCAGCCTGCAGCAGCTCCAGGTTGGGGATAACCCCTGGGAATGTGACTGCAATCTGCGAGACTTCAAGCACTGGATGGAGTGGTTCTCCTACCGAGGTAGGTGCTGGCGCTGGGGGAGGCGGGTGGAGGAGGGCTGGCCTTCCATGGAAGGCAAACTAAGGCAGGCAGGGAAGAAACGGGAGCAGGTACAAGTGTGGCAGGCTGACCTGAAGGACAGGTCTGAGCCAAAGAGCATGAGGACCCTGCTACAATTTAGTGCCACTGCACCTTCACGTAGCAATGCTGCCAGTCTGCAAAGAGATCTCCTATTTCCTTGTTTTGTTTCTAATCTGAACTATTACCTGGGTTTTTTTTAATCTTGAGAGAAGAAAGAACTTTCCTCAGGTAACATTAAATTTTTAGGATTATGAATTCACCTCATCCTTTCTGCCTAAAGAGAAGAAATGCTATTCACACTTGGAAATAACCATCCCATTCTCCTTAAGCTGAGAGAATTAAAAGTCAGATTTGGCTGTAAAGCATCAGGTTTGCTGCCAAAAAAAGAACCTTAGGAAACAGTGACACTTAGGAAAAAACACTGCAACTCATATTGGAGAACCCAATCTACAGCTCAAATTAACAAGCCAGGCCCCAAGTCAGACTGGCTATGAAATCATCATTTCAAACCGAGCAGTTTTTGACAAGTCTGTATTTCCAGACTTTCCTTGAAACACAGAAGACTAGAAAGGTACATGTCACTTATCAGGAATGCTGATGGGATGACATGCTTTCAGGAGCTGCAACTCAAAGAAAGATGGCACATTTTACAGGAGTGAGGATTGAAGGCCTGACCTTCTGTTTCTGGAACCAATGAGTAGGAAAGGGTCTCAAATCATGTGGATAGCAACAGTCAGCTGTCACATCCCTGCTGATCACAGCCATGCTGCAAGGAGATTATCTCTGCCTATAGCTACACGGCAGTCTGAAATGTGCATTTGTGTGAGCAGAATCAAACAAGCATAGGAGTGCCCCTTCCCCCTTTTTTTTTAATGTTTTTTTTTTTCTTGACTACCATATCACAAAGTCAGTGGAAAGCACACAGACATAACTTTGCTTTTTTTCCTCCCCTTCCAAAGAAATTGCCCAAACTCACTCAAGTGTTTGTTTCAACATCTGTCATTATTTTCACAGAGATGGATTAGTTGTCAGAAGATGGGATGTGCATCTGTTGGGTTTTTTTTTGAGAAGATACAGCCTGGTCCTATCTTTTTGCTTTAATTTCTCCTTTTCTAAAGTGGTTCTACTGACACTTACATAACTCACTAAACAGTATGAGGCTGATGAATAGTTTGAGAGGACTTTCATGCCTTGGCCTGAAAGATGCCTATAAGGTATCATGTAGCAGGAGCTCTAGTGCCAAACCCACCCTAGGCAGAGGCTTACTGGCCAGCTGACACAGCTGAAGCTTCTGCAAGGAAAATACTTTAGCAGGTGTGAATGGAGACCCATGAACTCACCCCAGCTGAGGACCTAACCCTGCTGTCTCTGTTTGGGGATGGAGCTGTGATTGACTCCTGTTACCTCTCTTGGAACAGGTGGGAAAATCGACCAGCTGGCCTGCACCTTGCCCAAGGAGCTGAAAGGAAAGGACATGCGAATGGTGCCCATGGAGATGTTCAACTACTGCTCCCAGCTGGATGACGAGAACAGCTCTACAGTGCTGGACAATACTGGCCCACCTTGCACGAAAGGAAGCTCTGCTCCTTCCAAATCTAAGTCAGGCCCAGAAACAGAGGTGGAGCCCAGTGTGGGATGCCCTCAGAAACAGCGGTACAGGCCCGTGAGCGTGCGCCGGGCAATTGGCACTGTGATCATTGCAGGGGTGGTTTGTGGCATCGTTTGCATCATGATGGTGGTGGCAGCTGCCTATGGCTGCATCTATGCCTCCCTCATGGCCAAGTACCACCGGGAGCTGAAGAAGAGGCAGCCGCTCATGGGTGACACAGAAGGTGAACACGAAGAACAAAAACAAATCTCTTCTGTGGCATGAAACTGTTCTAGGAAGGAAGGAACAGCGATGAAAAAAGGTACCTGAGAGCAGTCAAGCATGGGGTCCTCCCAAAATACATCTTCCCAGACAGACTGTGCTATTGCTCCACTCACCCAAGTAGTACAACATGCTTCTGGGGGGGTCAGGGCACCTGGCTCAATTTCTTTTCCTCTGCCCCAGGCCCATTTTGTGCCCTTTCACCCTTGGGCCCTCCCAGACAAATAAAGTAGAGTCAGACCTCGAGTGCTTGCTGTGCCTCATGCCCTTGCACAGAGCTTCCCTCACATGCCTGCTGCAAAGGCAGCTGGCACCTTCTGGGAATCTGTGTCATCCTCTCAGCTTCGGTCCTGAGTCGTTCTGTATCCTGTCAAGAGTTCTCTGCAAGCAGAGAGCAGCTGTGGGAAACCTCATGTGGGGGGCAGGACACCAGAAGTGTCCATGCCTCACCATTAGGTCACTGCTGTTGTGTGACAGAAGTTGCTGCCTACCCTACAAATCAGTGCTGCCAAGATTACATCAGAAGGGAGGCAAGGTAAGGTCCCTAGGGTAGGGTAACCGTCAGTGGGAGATTTCCCTTCCCACTTCTAGAGCTGGAAAGATCACTCTAACACACTGCCAGGGAGCACTGTGTCCCTCTTTCTGCTCCTGGCCAAGTCCAAACCTTTGAGCTGACACACACATCACCTGCTGCAGGTGCACAGGCACAGAGTCATCCTCCTACCCACACACACACACACTGACTCCTGCTGATCCCAACACACACATAGAGCCAGTCCCTGCTCCAGGCACCCCACCTACACATGCAGAGCTATCACACCTGCCCATGCTGCCCTGCCCTCTGCGTGCAGCCATGGATACATTCAGCCACTTTACCTTACCCTGGTCACAGTAGTGCATATCACCTTCTGCTTCAGACAAAAAACATGCACACGCCACTGAGGAGTAACAAAAACATCTCAGCCATAGTGCAGAGCCAGTGGGAACTGGCAGGAGAGGGTGGAGAGAGGCAAAGTTATTGAGATTACAGCACCAGTCTGTGGAAATAAGTACACAGCATGAAAAAAAAAAAAAATGTATGTTCTTATCTATCTTATGTCTTCCCTGATAAATGGAGAGGGTAAGGATATGAAGCCTCCTTTTAGAAACGTGATTGGCAGATCAGAAGTGGGTCATCAGGAGAGACTAGAGGAGGAGGTGGCTTCCCAGGAGCACAAGCTGTGCTGAGTAGTGTGAGCCTAGGGAAGGTGTCAGGGGAAGAAGTCACACAGCCCAGGAGCTGCCATGGCTGGGTGATGCAACCCGTGTGACCAAAAAGAGTGGGCAGAGTTCTGGAAGGTCCTGAGGTGAAGGCTGACACCTGGAGCACAGCATGGCACATGTGGGAGAGCCCAGGAAGGGTCTGGCACAGAAGGCAGCAGAGCCCACATGCACTTCCTTCACCATCACTGGGGTGTCCAAAGCCACCCACAGCTGCACCTGAGTGTGCCCACACACAGAGCTGTGCACACTGCCACTGTCATGTAGGGTGACTTCCCCCAACTGGATTTTAAAGCCCTCAGACTGCAGTGCCTCCTATTAGTCTTAGCTCATTCTGACCTGACAGGGGAAAAAAAAAAAAAGTGAGAGGGGAAAAAAAAAAAATGAAAGGAAGTCAACATAAGGACTCATTTTGTATCACTGGAAGAGGGATAAAATGCTGTCTCCAGGGGAGAGCGCACATTGCCATGGTAACCTGCTGTAACCCGTCACAGTGGGTACTCCTGGGCCAGGAAGATGACACCAGAGGTTGTGCATCCACAGTGTCTGTGGATGGTGTGATCCCTGCCAGCAGGAAAGGAGCTGGCAGCCAGCCCAGCTTTGCAGGGTGTTTCACTAGCAACCTGTGTTCAGAGCCCTGCGTGCTCTGCAGGTGGACCCTGCCAGGGCACGGCATCTCTTCCACTGCTCCATGTGAATCCCAGAGCTGCCAGACACCTCACAGCCCTCCTGCTTGCTGTGACTGCATCCCTGTGGAAGCAATGCACGCTGGCTCCTCACTCCTTCTGGCCCCAGACAGGTGGCTGTACTGACCTGTGGGTACACGACATCATTAACCAAAGCCTGGAGTGGCAAAATCCCTCCTGCTCTACCCAGGGTCACCAGAGTCAAGGAGACAGGATGCTCTGAACTGTTTTAGTATGACTTCTCTTCAGCACAGGGATGCATGGGACAGAGGAGGATGTTCTTCAGGGAAGCAGAAGACCAGGCTGCCATGGAGGAAGAATTGGGAGAAGCAGTCAGCCCACCCACCAGTGTGCACACACACACTTTGTCCCCCTGCTCCCAGCACACTCCTTGTGGGGAAGAGGAAGAGAAGGAGGGGCGCTGGTGAGATGTGAGGAGGACGGACTCTTCCCTCATGCACTGTACAGCCATTCCAACCATCCCATCTGCTGCAAGTGTAGCCTGCTCTGAAGGGCAGAACTGGCGCACTGCAGACTCCTTGTGCGTGTTGCTGCTGCTCCACATTCCCAGCAAGCCAGGACTTGGCTTTGCCTGCTGGATTCAAACCTCTCCCCAGCCTCCCTCTCAGGGGAACTTCTCCCTTTACCATACTGGACTCCACAATCATACTTGAAATGGGACTTGAGTCAGAGTGGTATATTTATAGATCTATATTTTACTTGCATCAAATAATGGTGACATATTGCACAAAACAAATGGGATCTATATATGTGTGTGTGTGTGTGTGTGTGTGTGTGTGTGTGTGTGGTAAGAGAGAGACTGTTTTTAAGGGAATAGACTAGAGGTGAAGTGAATGGCAAGAAGGTAGGGGACAATGCAGGGGCTGAGGGTGTGAAATCCTCCTTTCCCTGCACCTTCCCTGTGACTTCCTCCTGCCCTGACCAATTTTTCTTTGTTGCTAATAATATTTTCTATATCCTGTGTGGTGGGGCTGGTGACAACCTTGCCCATCCTTTTCTCTTTTTTTTTGTTTGTTTTAATTTATATGGCAGAAAGTCTGGATTTATCTCAACCCTAGACAAGGGACTGCTATGTTTAGAAACCCACCCAGGAAAGGAGAAGGCAGGAAAGGGGAGAACTGAGTGTTGCTGGGAAACACGAAGGTTGGCTATGAGGAGTCCCACTGGAAAGCAAATTCTCTGTTTGGCAGGATGCAGACCTGTGCTTTTGCATGCAGAGTAACAGGGTTCACTGGGAAGTGCCCTCTTCACGGCCCTGTTTGCAAACAGGCTCCTTCTCTGTTCCCTGGCACACCTGGGAATCAGGCTGCCCTGGTGTGACTGGGCTGCACTGCCCACAGGCACTGCAGGGAGTGGGCAGGAACAAAGCTCTGCTTTGGGATGCTGGCTACAGAATGAGACCCAGTGCTCCCTGTGTGCCCAGCCAATGGGTTCCTCTGGTGTGTGTGGGGACAGTGGCTCCTGTTGTCCCTGCAGGCATGGCTGGGCATGGGGGAACCGCCCCTGGATGCAGCCTTTGCTGCAGGTAGGTGCTCCAATGCCACATGCAGTGCCTGCCCTCAGGAAAGGGTCCTTGGGGCCGGCAGGTCCAACACATGCCAGGCAAGGTAGGGCTGGCAGGGCCACCAGGAACACCCTCCTGCTCCTCCCTGTCCCATTCCCCCCTCATCCACCTGTGGGACAGGCAGGCACAGTCCTTGCAGGGAACAGATGGCACTTGTAATTCCTTTCTCTTTTTTGTTACTGTTTGAGGGAGAGAGACGAGATTTTCTAAAATGATTGAATGGAGGTTTCTTTGGCATGAGACAGAAAATTTTTAAAGGTATATTATATTTCTGGCTTGTTGTTACAGAATACTAATAAAGAATGTATTTTCCTATGCTCCTTCTTGTTTAAATGAGATCTCTGACAGTTACATTCACTCTTTCCCTATCACCTGCAGAAGCAAACACTGCAGGGATACAGCCAGCCAAAGGAGAAAACCCCTCAATTCCCACAGATAAATCCTTGTCTGTACACACTATTTGAAGCTGGAGTGAAGGTACACACACACACTGTATCAGCGTAAGTCAGGGTGAGGCTCCAGGACTAAATACACTGGCAGTCAAGGTGAGACCCTAGATCTAGAAACACACACACACAGAATGCTCCAGGGACACAGCAGACAAGGGTGATTGTGTAACAAGGATAAGATACTGTGGCAATCAGCTCATTACATAAAAGTAGAAAGGGCCAAATTAATCCCTAGTGTAAGAATGCGGGAGCCAATGGAGTTATATTCAGGTCAAATTTGATTCCAAAAGCTTTTTTTTTTTTTTAATTAGAACATAATGTAGCAAATAGGGAGCTATGGGTTCCTACATCTCCAGATTCCTGACCCTCTTGAGCAAGGTTATTCTGAAATGGATGGAAATTGCTGTCTAATCCTATTGCGCCCCCAAGTACACAAGCTGTTACCCCTGGAGCTAAAAGAGTCTCTCCACCAGCTGTTCCCTGGCTAGGGCTATCACACATGGCTAAGAAGTTTAAATTCCCCACTTTGCCACTTTCAGTGCTAAGCGTACACAATTCACCACATTCCCTCGCTGTAAGAATAAGCTCATCCTGATGCATGTGGAACTGCAAAAGATGTTAAACCCCACCAGGAGCAAACCCTTGTGCCAACCCTACTCACACTGCTACATTCAGTCACCCTGCTCTGCTCAGTCTGATCTTCAGAGAGAAACGAGGAGCAGAACCCAGCTACTCTTAATCTGCTCCCAGCTGAGGCATCTGTTCTGCTGAAAAGGTATGTGCTGCAGAAGAATCACCATTACTGTTTAATAGCATGGTGTCTATGACACATAGTTTAATCTAATTTTACCTGGTAGGTAGTGCAGTGCACACACATACTACTCAGCAGTTCATATAATACCAGAAACACAGAGCAAAAAAAAAAAAGCAAAGCCAACACACTCATCTGATGACTCTAGAACTATCTGGGAGCAGGCTGTGGTTTTCTGCAGTTTGATTTATTATAATTTGATTACTATTTGATATTGACTAAAGTATTTGTCCTGCTTACATACCTACTCATGCACACATACAACACCCTATATAACAACCACGTAATTCTCTACATATAACATGTGAAATACATAAAATAGGATTCCTCCTCCATATCTCATCCATCAGCATCCCACTGTGCTGGCCTGAAGGGCATTTGCTAGCACTGATTGGAAGCACGGGTCAGAGGGTCAGCTTCTCTCCTCTGACCAGATAAATGCAAGTCCTGCCATGGGATTTCCGAGGACCAAAAAGACTTCCCTCCAAGAATAGTGGACAATACAACAAGCATTCACCAATCAATACAGTTACAGAATGAAATGTGAGTAAATAAACATTTTCTGTGTCATTTTGGGGTGCCCTCCACATCTGTCTCAGCCTTGGAAACTTGGGGACAAGGCAGCATCCTCACAGCTTTGCTCCCTTTAGAGAATAGGGGAAAAGCACCCAACAAAGGCCAGATCTGTCCTTCCCACAGTTATGCTGTGCCAGGCAGAGGCCATGAGCAGGGCACCTGGAGCCAAGGAGAAAGCAAAGGCTGATGTTAATAATGACTCAGCCTCGCGTGGAGCTTTGGGGCCAGGACAACAACACACTGCTCTTTGCCTGGGGCTCCAAGCAGAGATTTGCCCCTTCACATTTGCTTTTTCTGAGCCCTAACTTGGAAATAAACTTGTTTGTTAGCACAGCTGCAAAAAACCAACTCGGAAAGGGCACTGCAGGAGAGAGGAATGCAGGTATTTCATTTGAGGGAATACACACAGACGATACCCTGCGATATTCAACCAGCTCCGTGTAAAGCTCAAGGGAAATATGCAGAGTAACAACAATGCTTTGCATTTCTATAGTGCTTGCCTTTGGCAGCTCTCTGGGAGCTTGCAAACATTAATGAATTCACAGAGGCAGAGATTCAGAGAATATAAAGGCCAGAAGGGACTTTAGATCATCCAGTCTGACCTTCTGTGTATTGCACGCTACTTGGAAATTGTGTGGAAAAGAACCACAAACATTATTTGAGGGTGGCAGAAAATTCCTTCCTGTGAAAGGCTTAAAGAGCTCAATCTGTTTAGCTTCTGAAACAGAAATTAGAGAAGCTATCCTGCAGAAAGACCAACAATGAGTATTTACAGGCAGCTAAGTTGAATCTTCCAGAAAGGCATCTACCTTTGATTTGAAAAACACTCAAAAAAGGGAAAAATATTTTTTCCCTTGGTATCTTATGACAATACCTATTCATGCTCATTGTTAGCCTTCATGCTTACTAACTCATTTGTATTTGTTTGGTTTTTCTGTCAGTTTTTGTTATTCTCTCTCCTAGATCAAAAAAATAAACTTTCAGTAACCAGCAGCTCTCTCTGTGGAGACACTTTATACTCTAAATCAAATAATCTCTCAGTCTTCTTTTAGGTACAATAGGCAGATGGAGTTCATTAAGTCTTTCACTGAAAGCATTCCCTCACGTCTGGAACAACACTGGAGCCTATTGTCACACTGCTTCCAGTTTTTCCTCCTCCTTTTAGAAGTGTTTTCCTCATCCACCAGTATCTGTGCTCTATATTGTAGGCACTACATGACTTTTGCCACTTTTCTCTACTCCTTCCCACCAAAGAATGTCTCCCAGCACACTCACGAGGGTGTGTGAACATCGTCCCTGCTTTAAAGATGGAGGCAAATGGAAATGCTAGGACAAAACCCTAACAAGCAATTTTGATTGTGAGTAAGTGGTTCTGATCCTACTCCCCTTTACAGCAGTATAAATTCAGTGCATTTTAAATATGAGTCTCCAGATTTATGCAATTCTTGACAAGAGAAAATCCAGCCCTTTATTTAAAAGAACGATCCCCTTCCAGCATTTTCCACTTTTTCATCCACTCACAGCCTCATGGTTATTTTTCACATATCTCTCACTGGACATAAATGCCTTGGATTCCCCAGTTATTCTTTCTCTCTCCCCCTTATTTTCATCTTCTTGTGACTGATCATCCCCATTTCAGTGAGTGCCTCTGACCAGCTGCTTCTCAGACTCTCCCTGCTCTGGGCTGCTCAGCTGCCACAAAACACACCAGCCCCCACATCCTCATCTGCTTTTTAAGGGCTTCTTACCATAAGCAGGGTTTTTTCTACTTACTATTCTTTACTTTGCAAAACCCAAATCAAACAAGAGAAACCACCACAATGTCAAAAGCTGAGAGGGGTTTAGGTCAGCCCTAGCTTCTGGCTTCCCAGGTGCTGTGCTGGGGCTTTCAGCTGCATTAACAAGCATATTTTTATTATCATGATATTATTGTCATGATAAATATTTTTATTTAATCATGACTAAGATCATGGAGTGTGTGAACTACAGACTAAGAATGCCCAGCCTTGTGCCCAAGGGGAATGCTGCAGTGAATGGGAAGTTCCCTGAGTGCTCACCTTGCTTGTTGCTAGTTTTTGTACTGTGACATGGTGGGACCAGGGACTTCAGCTGTTCCCTGGTGAAGGGACTACAGACCAACAGAGGCTCAGCTCTTTCTATTCCAGGCACCACCACTTTCTTACACAATTGTCAAGCTACAGCTTAAACCCATTGTCTTTATACTTCACATTCTGGGTAAAGCTGTATTACCCTAACAGATAAAAACCCACTTCCAGTTTTGCACCCTAAGTGTTTTGCTGGCCTGTCTGCACTACACTATCTCCATGTAATCATGTGCTTTAATTTAAATGTGTCTCTTAAGATGCATTTATTGCAGCCATCTTATCTGCTTTGGCCTGGTTGCACGTGGTTAAACAAGCTGAGTGCCCTCAGGTTCCTCTCATCATCTGTCCATCCTGTCTGCTCCTGTCTCAGCCTGTATTCCTTTGCAACCAGAACTGTAGCACAGACTAGAGGAGAGGTCTGACAGGGCTTTGGGTGAGAGCATCAATATATTTTCCCACTGAGAACACCTGCCTAAGCACTGGAACAGCATTTGCTTTGTCCACAACTGCATCACACTGTGACTCACCGTCGTGCCACCATCACCTAATACAGAAGATCCCAGCATGTTTTTTTCCTGAGCTTTCTCAGGATATGTTTACCACTAAGTCCATCCAGCTGCCTTTCAGCAAGGTTCTCAGGACAGATCTTGGCAGATGACAATGATTCCCTGAATTTAATGTGGGCATCGGGGAGCAATACAGCTTATACTGAAGATCCTCACTGAGTTTTGGCAAAATTGGCTCAACAGTTCCCAGAAGACAAGGCCTGCCTATAGTCTTGCTTGCTGTGCTCTCTGCCAGATCTCTCAGAGTTCCCAGTTTACAGAAGATTTCTATTATTAGTTGTCAGGCATATGACCTTGTCTGTCATACTACTGAAATTCATTCTGCTTCTGGTACTCCTGCCAAGGTCAAATAAGGCTTTCCCTACAATATCCTGGTCCTTCCCTGTACTAGCGATGCCTTCTAGTGTTGAATCATTAGGATACTCCCTCACTCTCCACAGGTGTCTGAGTCAGGGTCTCAGGTTTATATTAGCAAAGGGTAATCCCATGGGCAACCCTGGGGAGTGTAACAAGTAACCTTTGGCTAGACTTTGATAGGTGATCTTGCTGCTGTTGTCTTCCCAGACTGACTTCTCCCTCCCTGCCCCTTACAACTCCTCTGCCTCTCTTAATCTCCAGTCTAACTAATTATTTCTTATGTATTTATCAATGCTTTACTGAAATACAGAGATGAGACCTTTGAAATTTCTTTTATCTTCCAGGAAAACAATCATTTGAAAGAAAGCTGTTAGCTCAGCCTGGTGTTATCCAGCACTGATAAACCCACACTGCCTGACTCCCTTTTCCCCTAACTGCTTGGTAGTAATTATACTTTCCTTGAAGATCTCCTCCAAAGTGCTACAAACATTGCAGAGGTCACACTTAAAAGTCTGAGACTGACAAACTTATTTCTCACCCTTCTTTAATCCTAATTGCTGAATTTTCACATTTCCAGACTGCAGGGAGTCACCAGTGTGGGCAGATTTGGAAAAAGCCCTTTGCTGTGTGTGTTTCCATGTGCCAAAGAGCACCCAGGCCCAGCACTGAGAGTGCACTAATCAGCTTGAGCTGCTTATTAACAGTACTCAGCTTGTGTCTTTCCCCAAGGATGATACTTCTGTCCTTATCAATAACTTGGGCAAAGAGGCTTCTTTGGTTTTGGCTCAGACTATAGACTCCTTGATCCCAACTTCACTCTCATTGACCAGAAGTGGCCCTACTTCTTCTCTTTTTCTTTTCCCCAAATAGCTAAAGAATATTATGCCATTTGTTTTAACCTCCTTTGCAAGGTCTAATTCAGCTTGATATGTAAGCAATCCTCACTTTATCCCTACAATTCTGACCTCTAAGGGAGGGCAGGGCAGGGCAGGGCTAGGCAAGGCAGCCTTTTTTGCTGTGTGTCTTTTTTCCATTCCACACAGCCTCTCTGCAGAACTGACTTAAGCAGTTGCTTATCTTCACAGACAGAGGGCAAGAGAATCAAGATTCTTACAGAAATGGGGGCTTCACACTGCCCCAAAAGCTCAAGTGCTCCTGTTCACACTCCAGACTCTGCACTGATACCTGTGAAAGCAGTGCCAGGTGCACGTGCCCAGCGGGATGTGCACACAGAGAGCCCGGGGATGCCACAATGCACTGCAGAGGGGCTGTTTATGTATGCAGACACACAGCCACCTCACACATCCTTTATCTACACATCCAGCACACTCCCACCAGCACCCCTGGGTGGGGATACAGGGCCCTGCCGATGCTGGGTAGGCAGGAGTTAATGGGAGACAGGCTGGGAAGGAAATTAAAAGCAAAAAAGTTGAAAGCCCAGCACATGATTCTTCTCCTATCACATCTGTGAATCCTGGAGCGCAAGAGTAATTGTCTGCAATGAGTCAGACCAAAAGGCACAAGGAAATGGTTGCCATGGCAACCCGTGCACTGCTCTAATTCGGCTCAGAATTAAAATGATATCAAATAATTTGCAAGCAAAGGAAACATGGCAAAGGTGCTGGGTGCCAATCCAGAAAATCCAGCTTTGTGCAAGTCTCTCCTGAGTCAGTGTCAAGGGCTCTTTTGCTTAAGAGTGACAGCCATGGCAATCAGAGGAGCTGTAGAGGCAGTGGTGATGGATAACCCTAGGAGAGAAGATTTCTGCTACACATGGGCAAGAATGGGGTCCTGGGCTGGAGCTCCAGCCTGGAACAGGCTCCAGGGCTGAGGATGTCCTGGAGAGATCGCTCACCAGACCCCAAATGGGAAAACTCATTGCTGGCAATTTTTTGTTCGGAAAAATTGAGAAAATTCCCTGAAAGGGCTGGTGAGGGCAGGGCCTGGGCAGAGGAAGCCACCCAAAGAATCAGTGCTGGGTGAAGCACTGCCTGCATGGGCTGAGGAAGGCAGGGATCACTCCCTCAGTGCTGCTTCCCTGGAAAGTGGTGCAGTGCACAAAGTCAGGAACTCAGCAGAGCCTACAAAGAAATATTTACTCTGCAGAATTGGCTATTGTCTTCGATTTTTTCCCCAGACAAGGACTCATCCCAAGGCAATGGACAATGTCTGCACACACAGGGAGGAGTCATGGTTCCCGTGCTGAAGATCTTACAGCCTATGCAGACAGCACAAACACCATGGAAGAAAAGGAAATTGCTAAGGTCCAGCCAGGATGAGCAGAATGCTATGAAAGATGCCTCACATGACTATTTTTAGCATTCTTTTGAGATCAAAATAGACTTATTTGTCCCTCTTGTCCCCAGTTCCTGTCTATACATGGAGACATCTATCTGGAGTTCTGCAGGCACATGTTGCTCTCTCTGCCTGTTCACTGACCCAGCCAGAAGACAATCAGCTCTGAAAAGGGAACCCATGTGGCCCCAGCACCGATGCCAAACCTTCATGAAAAGCAAAGTTTGCAAGACCAGAGCCAGTGCAAAATAATGCAGCCACCTCGCTTCTGTCTGGCTCATGGAACAGCTTGTGTGTGCCCCAGAAACACCCCAAGAAGCAGCCTGGGTGCTTCCCCAAGGCTCAGTGTGTGAGCAGAATGCAATGGGTGGCTGGCAGGCAGATGGGGGGATGAAGGCTGCAAGAGGCACAATGGCTTTGGCACACTGACATGTCATGGGGACACTGTGGCATGGGGGTACTGGCTCAGCCAAATGTATACCCACTGATAACAGCCTCCAGCCAGATATCCTGAGAGGTGGAGAGGGCACAGCTGCTGGCAGCACTAAAATCAGCAGCATTTCTGCCTCACTACTGCCCCTAACACTTTCCATGAGTCAGTTCCAGGGCACAGCCCCTTCAGATGTCTCTGATTTTTTCTGGATCAAACGGGTGTGTGAGGAACCTCTTGGGCTTTGGGGATTGCCAGAAGAGGCCGGCCTCAGGCAGAGACCAGACACAACATGTGATGGGCTGAAAAGGAGGCATCTTCCTTCTTTTTATCCATGCATGCCAGGGGACCATGGTTTCCATAAAGGCACCTGGTGATGCCTCAGGAACTCACAGAAGTCTCTGCACTGAGACAACTTGGGCACAACCTTCAGCATGAAAAGAGGGACAGCATTCCTTCTGAATACTGCAGCACTCACTGCAGAGATCAGCTACCCTCATGTTTTATATGGGCATGTTAATGCTGCTTTCTGAACCAGCCTAGTGAAATAATTTTAATTCTCCAGTTTATATGCAGTTATTTCCATGGAAAAGGTGCTTATGCTATTAGAGCTTATCTCTATGGATTTTAACAGCTTCTACTGGTGCTACTCTCACTTTCCAGAGAGAAGGCTAAAATGTTTTCGCCATCCAAGCAACAAAACTGTAGGAATACAGAATTATGTGTAGATTAGCTTGAAAAGATGCCACGGCAACAGTCCTGCTGAAAAAGCCACCTGCACCTCCTGTTCCTACTTGCTGGTAGCAGACAGCAGGTAGCCAAAATTGGAGACCAAGGAAGAGACGGAGAGACAGCAAGCTGGCCAGAATTGCTTTTCAAATTAAGAGCTTCCATCAGACTGATAGAGGCTGGATTTTAAACAGAGGTAAAATGGCAAAATTACTTCCCATTACTTACTTTTCAGACTGATTGATTTCAAATTATTTTGAAAAAAATATATCAAAATAGTTTTTAGAAACCTGCTGTGCTGTGAGTACAGAGCTCAGTAAAAACAGAGTACAGAGCCCCAAAACTCTGTCTTTAAAGCAGAGACAACATTTCTTTTCTCTGCCCATGGTTTGAGCTTGCCTAGGACTCTCCCCAAACATATCTGCATGAATTGCTGGTGTCATGGGATAATGATTTCACTGTGGTCCAATAACTGCTGGTAAGAACAGCAACTTCCAATATCAATAGAGGAGAGAAGTTGTAAAAAATAAACCCCCATCTTCCAAGTGCCCATTTGGATCATTTTTACTGGGCACCATGTGCATGCCCCATTGTCTGTTTCCCATCCTTGCCACATGACAACCATGGCAGAGAACCTAACCCTAGCTGTCCCTGTTGGGACTGGCAGCCAGCTGAAGTTGAACAGCCAGAAGGTCAGGCAATGAAAGAGACGTCATGCACAGCCCAAAGTGACAGCTGAACTCCTGCACAGATTCCAGCGGTTTCACTGAGGCCGTAAATCACTAAAAGCTTCTGTCAGCAGCTCCATGTGATTTCTGCCTTGCAGCCTGAGGATCAGAAAGCCCCAGGCTACTGACTCACAGGAGGGAGCAGATGACAGTGCTATCTGGGGCAGGACATGGCTTGGGGAGAATGCCAGCACCATGCCTTATTTCTCATTTCCAACGCGCTTAGCGTGCGTGAAAGGCACTGGACTGACATCCCAGGGGAATAGCTGCCTTCTAATTAACTATAATTAATCATCCAGGCATTACTTAATGTTTGCATTGTGCTTCAAAGTGCCACAGCACAATATAGCAGGTAGATAATATTCATTCCAAGAAACGGGTATAGCCACAGGTTACCTGTGGGGCTTCCCACCAAAGAGACCACACCAACTCAGCTCCCACAAGTGGGCACTGCCTTGGCTCCACCACATGCTCCAAGAAATCTGTGTGAACCCCTTGTGCACCCCTCGCAGGCCCATGGGGGAAGGAGAGGGATGGATGACAGGTGAGGAGGGTAGGGCAGGGTAAAGGACGCTGCTTCTCCCTCCTGAATTTGGCCACCTCTCCACCTGGAGCATGAAGTAGCATCTCTAATGGCGAGAGGAGCAGCTTGGACTCCCCCCTCAAGCCCATTCTGAGATTTCCCACTAAGCTAAGACAGACTGAACTGTGAGGAAGGAGAACCCTGCCCCTCCATCCCTTCTCTCAGCCCTCCAGACTGTAACCCTCTAATCCCATCTGACTGCTCTCTCACTCCCTGACAGCAGCCAGGCCTGTGTCATCTTCCTGGACATCTGATTTTCCAGTTTGCCTTACTCTGCCCTGGCTGGGGACTGCCATTCATCTGCCAGAAGGAAAGGGGCCCAATGCTCCCTGTCACTGACATTCTCCCCACGGGGGCACTGGGGGTGCTCCCTCCCCATGAGCATGCCTGTAAATCCTGGAGCTTAATTTTTCACTGCATGCATAGTGAACATTTCAAAGTGCTTACAAATCCCCTCAAGCACCATCAAGTCAAACAAGTGACAGTAATGATCAGTGGCAGAATGACAGGCCAGCTCATACCACTTGTTCTTTCAGAGGGGCACTTAAAAAGTCTCTGTTGTTCCCCTTTTACAGAACTATGGCTGCATTTATTCACAAACTACAAGTCTACCCAGATATTTGGCTTTCTGGGAACCAGTGCTGGGTACCAGACTTGTGGTAGTATCATAACTCTAAATTACCATGGTATCAATCCCACTGAGAGCTGATGCCATCAGAATCACAATAACAAAAACCTGCATCCCATTCTCCTCTGATTGCCTCTTCTGTGCCTCCACACTCCCTCCCCTTCCTTCAGCCCTCTCCTATACCCAGGATGGTGTTGCAGCACAGCCCAGCATCATTTCTGCCACAGCCTCTCCTGTGGGATGAGGTCCCCTAGAATCAGGATCTAGATGTTCAGGATAATTATATTACTGTGAGGGGAGATGAAGTGAGATCTACATCTTTACTCTCAAATCTGACATCTTAAAGAAAAAAAAGTATTTCAATTGATAGTATGACCACTAGTTATTGCCCTCTTTCTTAAATGACTACTAGAATGAAAGATTCAGCTGATGAACCTTGTCACTACTGAAGAAAAGCAAATGTAATATAGCACGTTTTTCCTCCCTGGACCCCCTCAAACATGGTATAAACTGACACCCAAGCCAGCACATGGGACATATCTCAGCAGACCCTTGCACTCTTGCTGAAGTAAGTGGAGGCTACAGCTGGGGACACGAAGAACTTTGAACCCTTTGGGAGATAGTGTTTGTTCTGATGCTGTCATTTAGCCCACCCTACCATGGAACAGAGATGGGTTATTTTCATCAAAGCATAAGAAACCAGGAATGAAGAACACCCACTATGACTGAGAGTAGCAGAAGATGCTCATGGTCAGGTCACCCTAATGTACCTGCTAGTGACAGGGACCATGGTACCTTTAAGGAACAAAAGCAATTGCAAATGCATTTCTGTGTCTCAACTTCCATGGTTGCCAGCGAGAAAATTGGCTCTGCATGATTTCCACAAATGACAGATTTTTCACCCTATTGTTTTAACATGATTTGTTTCCCTATCCTCTGCTGTCTCCTCCACCCTCTGCAAAGGATCCTGCCCCTTCACAGCATGTCCGCACAGACAGTACTCAGCATAACTTCAGATGAAGTTAAATGGTTATAGTTTTACTGACCAGTAGTATTGAAGAGTATTCATTTTATCCCACCCAGCCTAGGCAAATGCCATGGCAGACTGTGATCTGAAGGTATCTGCTGTTTGGCCTTTTCTCTTCCCTATCCTAGCTGTGGGATGCTCCTAAAACAAAGTTGTTTTTTGGGGTCCATTCTATCAGTCATTCCTTCCACCATACAAGGCTCCATTAACAATAACCATTCTTTCACAAGAAACTTTGCATCACAGCACATTTCTGGTGATAATTACTCCATTACCTGTTCCATCAGCCTCTTCCTTTAGTCACTGTTTCCAGGTCTAAAACGATTTCCATGGAGCTACATGTTCTCTTACCCCAATACTCCTATGATGAGTGGTTAAGCTGGATATGGTACCAGGGTTACTGCTAATGCTGATTTGTTTTGTTAAATGGCTGCTCTGCTTTGCATCTGAGTTCAATGTAAAGGCTGAGGCAATTAGTACAGAAAATGATAAATCTTCAAAAGCTTTGGGGTTCTGTTAGAAATAATGTGCTGTATGAATTTTCCAAAGGAAGATGCAGTCCAGGGAAGGTCTGCCAAAAGGAGTTTAAAGCTTATATTCAACAATAAATTTGGCAATTTATAGGTCTGAGTTGGAGATCTAGCAATATGCCCATTCCATCAGCAGAAGTAATTTTCCATTTGAGATAACAATGGAGACACATAAACACGATGCTCTTCTAAAGCCAAAAGCTTTTCTTGTAAAGTTTTAAACCTGCATGGACTTGCCAACCTACTCATGCTCCAGAGAGAGTCTCAATCCACAAATTCACCAGCACTGGAGATGGGAAGCTTCCATTCAAACAGCCAGTTCCCCTTTCAGAAGCCTGTCAGCCATTCAGTACCTGCTCTATTATTCTCTGTTTAGCCTAGTTGTCAATACCACAAGCTATTGTGGCTCCTGTCACTTTCCTTAAATGACAAGCTAACAGCTCTCAGCTCCCACACTCAATGCAAGATGCAGCCATTTCATTGAAGATAAAAAGAGAAACCAGAATGTCCTACCTGCAGCAATTCCCATCTTCCCATCCACAGACACAGACACAGCCGTGCTCACTGTCACAACTTTTGGTAGGCCACCCCCCTCTGTAAGACACAAATAAAGCAGGCTTGGTTAGCTTAGCCCCAGAGAGGAGTAAAATGCAGCAGAAGCAGCTTGCCCACACATTTTCCCATCCAGGACAGTGTGTATGTATGCCTCAACTCTGAAACATCCCAGAATTTCGAGGGCTGCATCTTTCAAGACACAAAAGCAGCCTACTGGGCTATGAGTGGATTTTATTTTTCTCTTCTTAATGGCTCATGATAAAGGCAGCATCCTCAGCATAAAGGAAGTGTCCAAGGCTGGGTGGGGCTTTGAGCAACCTGGTCTCATGGAAGATATCCCTGCCCATGGCAAGGGGCATGGAATTAAATGATCTTTAACGACCCTTTCAGCCCAAAATGTTCCATGATTCTGTGATAAAATGTGAAGGATTGGCCTCCTCGAGTCTGGGCATATAGAGCTTCTCTTAGGCCAGAGAGCTGTTCTGCAGAATGCACCAGCTAAACTCTGACAGAGGAGAAGCAGGACAGGTAATTCTGACAACACTCGCACAGCAAAGGCCAGGCTTGTGTCTAATTCTTACCCAAGCCAGGCCAGCACTACAAACTGCAGGCACAGCACTCCTAGGTGCTTCCAGAGTACGCTCCATTTTAGAAACAAAATCTTCTGGGTCTTCATGCCCTAAACTCCCTTATGCCCCAGGGTCCCCCAGTTCCCTGAGCTGCTGCTTTAAGCATCCTGTAGGTGCTGTGCCACATCTGCCAGCCCTGTGCAGATCTCTGAGCTCCCATGGGTCATTTAAAATCACATGGCTGGATAGGCTCAAGCAACTGAACCCCACCTCCTTTTGTCAGTGCAGTTGCTTCAGCCTGCAATTGCCCATGTGGCAGATTCCATGTCTGTATTTTCCTTAAAGTGATTAGATGAGCTTCAGCTGGGGCACCCCTCTGGGGAACTGCCAGGGGACAGTTTGAAGGCCAGTCTGATTGATGTAGTCTGCACCTGGTTCCCTCCTCCCATGCTCTGTGGAAATCTCTTGCTTAGACAGATGGGTCTGGGATTCTTTCCTTCCCCCCAACTCCAGCATTTGCTACTGCTTTCCATTTCTGCCTTCATCACTCTAGGTGTGTCCAGAGCACAATTCAGTGCCTACCACAGTTTTTCATCAAAGCCAGATTAACCTGCTCCAGTGTGTCAAAGTAGTAAAACCCTTGGGAAACAAATACTCAGCTCCCATGCCTTTGGCATGATCCTGCCTTTATGGTGAACTTCAAATGTCTTGTTCTAGGATGGGACAAAGAAACAAAATATACTTAGGGTCTCTAGAAATAAAAAATCCTACCCAACACATGAAAAATCTGGGCCGCAAGAACAGTTCTACTTGACATGCAGGGGCTTCCCTGCCATCCTTTTATTTCTGGGACTCCCAGACACAGGAAGGAGCTGCTGTGCAGAAATGATTCTGATGACCTGCAGTCATTTCCTGCTGGTTTCCCCCCACAACAGAGAGCTCTTGGGGGTTTTCCTTTTTTGATGATTAGAAGTCCATCTGACATGAAAACCTCCTGTCACAGCAGGGGACTTGTGGAAAACATGAAAAGGGGACTTCAGCAACTGATAGAATTTAGTAAGAAACTGGGTGGCCTATTTTGGCTAAAATGTATGGGCAGCCCTGCTTCATCAGATGTCAAAGAAGGGCCTGGACTCTGCTTTACAGTGAACCTCAGAAACAGTGACCCTTTCCAGGCACATTGTGTGATCCCATGGATCACAGTCTCTCTGAGCCCAGCTGCTAATCCCTAAGGACTAATCATCTCCCTTACAGTTTAGGGCACAAGGTCTTCAGGGCCAAGAGCTACTTCTTACAATGTGCCTGCAGGGTTCCCAGGTGAATTGGGTTCTGGACTTGATTGAATCTTCTGACCAATGGCCTTGTAAAACAAGAAAAAAAAAAATAAAAAAAGAGCAGTGTCAGCTACTTGTCTTCTGTCTTTATCCAAAACTGGCTGTGACTTCTAAGAAAGCCACAAGCCTAGTGTTTAGCCAGCAGTGACTATGGTGGCCCAGGTACTGGCTGCCCTGGGAAGTCCCACAGGGTGTCACTGCCTGGTTTTCCAACCCACCCTCTATTCCAAAGCTCAGATACCATGGCTTGCAGGGGAGTAAAAGGTCCCTCCTGCCATCTCTTCCCCCTCTCTCCACACTTGCCTTTTAAGTGAGATGTCAGGGTGTTGGGGAGAAAGAGGCTTTTGTAGGTTTTGAGTGTTTTCTTTTTCCATTCCTTTCCTTTCACATTCTGGTTCATCTCTTGCCTCCCAGGCTGGTTTTCTTCTCTCTGCTACTTGCTTTCCCACCCACCAGACTCCCACCACTGTGCCACAAAAAGCTTTAACAGCTACAGTGCCGAGCTCTGTGACAGAGATGGAGAGCTAGGGGCCAGGGAGGAGCACAGAGGGGATTTCTGCCTTCTGTGGAGGAGTCTCCCATGAATATTTTGTTTTGCTTGTTTGTTTTTAGGCTCTTCTGCTCTCTTCCAGCCTTTGAGAAGGTCCTGGCTGGCCCTGCATATTCACAGGAACCAAGACCCTAGCAAGAGATACTAAAAAGCCACTCCTTGCTTTCTTCTACTGTTTGAACTTCTTTGCTGAGCAAGAGATGCCATATTATAGTACTAAGATTGGAAGGATGCAGAGCACCAATGCTATGGAAAAGCCTTCCCCTCCACCCTTTTCCTCCACCATCTTCCATAACAAACCCATCCTTTCCTGTCATGGAAAGTGGTGATAGAAAAAATGACATCCTCTGAACTTAGACTTCCTGACTCTTTGCTAGTCCCTCCCCAGTGCCAGCTGTTACTGCCATCCGGCAGGGCTGGTATTGCTCCTTCCCAAGCCTGGCCACACCTGTGTGTCTCACTCCTTCTGCAGCACCAGCTCCCTTCTCACGTTTCGTGTGTTTTCCAGCCCCACAAGTACCTTGTGTTCCCCCAGCTGCTGCCTCCCAAAACCTTTCCATCTACCCAAGCCCTGCATTTCCATTTCCATCCTTTCACTCCTCTGCACTACTCCTTCCTGGCTGCCTTCCCCACACCTTGCAGCTCCATCTTTCTGCTGTGATCAGTATCTTGGCCTTGACCTCTCTTCCCCTACACTGGTGCAAAGGTAACTCCAAGAAGGAAGGTCTCAGCACTTCCCATGAGGCGGGAAGCAGTGATAAAGGGATCGGGATGGGTGTGGTGTGGGATGCAAGGCGTGAAAAGCTTTTTCCTCTTTGCCCTGCGTTCAGGCTGGGGTTACCTGACTCATCCTCTGAGACAATGCTGTAGATGAAGCTGCCGGGGGGATGCTCGACCGCCCTGCGGTACCACAGAGGGAAGTGGTCCATGGTGAAGATACTCTCCTTGTCCTTCTGCGTCAGGAATTTCCTGCCGGGAGAAAACCCGCTGTTCACGGCGCAGAGGAGCGGCAGCTCTCCCCGGGGCAACGCAGTGGGGCGCATCCCCCGCATGTCATCACCCGGGGCTTTTCCGTGGGCGAGGGCGGGCGGTGTCCCCGGTGCCCCCTCGGGGCCGGGCCGGGCCGGGCCGGGCTGGGCCCTCCCTCGCTCTGAGGGGCCGCCGCTCCCGCGGCCGCCGCCAGGTGCCGCTGTTGGCCCGGGCTGGGCGCTGGGGCCAGGCCGCCCGCGGCCTCTGAGGGCCGGGCCAGGACGGAGGGGTTACCGGCCAGGACGGAGGGGTTACCGGCCAGGGTGGAAAGGTTACCGGCCAGGACGGAAGGGTTGCCGGGAATGACACCCCGCGAGCAGCGGGGGCAGCGCCGGAGAGCAGGGTGAGGCGCGGCAGGTGTGCACAGGAAGCACAGGTGCGGCTGGTTGGTGGCCGTTAGCTACCGCAGCGGATGGGGAGCAGGTGAGGGAAGGGGATTAGGCAGTGTCCTACAAAAACAAGCAAGCCACCCCAAACATAAGGTTATGCAACTGGGGGTAAATCCCGATCTCATCAGGAGATTCTCTTTCTGAGCAGAGACCTCATAGCAACCTTCCACTATCTGAAGGGGGGCTACTGGGAAGCTAGAGAGGGACTCTGTTAGGAGCTACAGTGACAGGGCAAGGAGGAATGGGTACATAGACTGAAAGAGGGGAAATTTAGGTAAGATACTGGGAAAAAATTTTCTGCTGTGAGGCTGGTGAGAAGCTGGAACAGGTTGCTCAGGGAGGCTGTGGATGCCCCAACCCTGGCAGTGTTCAAGGCCAGGTTGGATAAGGAGGCTTTGGGTTAGTGGCAGGTGTCCCTTCCCATGGCAGAGGGGGTTGGGAGTAGATGATCTCTAAGGTCCATTCCAGTCCCTTAACAAATTCTGTGACTGTGTGATTCCTAGAGAGGCAGGAACTGAAGTGTTTGAGCAAAGAGGTGCTTCTGAAGGGAAGGGGATGCATCCTCGGAGCATGGCAAGAGAGGCAGTGGGTGCTCAGGAGAGACCTCATGAAAATCAGGTCATTTGCTTCCCTGGAGGTTCATACAGCTTGCCTGGCAAATCCCTTTGTTTTCAGGCTCTTGTTTTGCTGTATATTTTGACATAATGATAATTCCTCATTTATGATTCCATCCTTTCAGGGGATTCCAGAAGCTCCTCCTGTGGGATGTGTGGGGATCTGTCTCTGCAGTGTGGTGACTATGACTGTTAAAAGCACTGAACACAGTTCCTGATGAGCAGTGAGGAATCAGGAATCATCATATCACCCTCCTGCAGCATTTCTCCCTTGCTGCCAGAGACTGACTACTCTGAATTGTTCAGACTGCTTCAAACTCATGAAGAGTGTCACCTTTCAGGCACAGCAGAGCTCGAGTGTAGGACTGATGTTTGGGGAACCTGGGGACAGTGGTACAGCTGCCAAAAAGCTGATGACCACCACCCATATGGTCCTTTTCTCTTCCATCTGCTGGTGTGCCTCTGTGACCTGTCCTTCCTTACAGCAGCATGCACCAGCCTGCGTATCCAAAATGCAATAGAATGCAAACTACCCTTTCCACATCAAAACCCTTCACTGCACACACACACTTGTGCCTCGAGGAAGAGGACAAGAGCATGAATGGGATGTGACAGGTGTCAGTCACATCACTTAATGCCTCACTGCAAGGCACTGGGACACTGCTGCCACGAGAACAATGTGAGAGGCAGAACAGAATAAATCTGGAAGAGGAACTGAGACAGAAAGGTCAAACACAGCCAAGCTGGAATGTCGCTGGGGCACTGGAGTGCAGAGCCTTTGCACTGCAAAATGGTCCTGGGGATATGTAGTAACTGTGGGCATTTTCTGTGCTAGCTGACTGAAGTCGGGGTAAGATTGAAGGTTTTCATTCAAGTGACTGCACTTGGGGGATAGTATTTTAAGAAAAACTCAAAAGGACCAGAGGATGTGAATCAGCATCAATGCCATTAAGGTGTTGCTTCTTTCCCTTCTGTTTCTGCCTCCCCAAAAGCATTTCCAATGCTGGTGGTGATTTCATGCTACCCCTTCAGAGACACTGACAAAAACCCCTAAATGCAGTTTAGGGACTTACTTGTTGGAAATCTTCTCAGAGCCCACATACAGGGCACTCCTCATGAGTCCAGCCCGAGTGCCCAAAAATGCCATCTCAACACCTGCCTCAGTGTTCCTGTGGAACAGAAACACACAAGCAGAAGCAAACAGTTCCCGAAAGAACAGCCACGATCCCTGCCCCAGGGTGAGGGACTTTCAAGCTTGAAGCCACATATGGAGACCTGGTCCCAGGTTCATTTGCATTAAAACCCATTTACACCAGGAGTCATACTGGCTCCTCCCTGCTGATGGCAACAGGCTGTTACTGGCTGACAGCTGGCAGGTTTAAGACTTGTGCTCAGATTTAAACCTTTGAAGTTTGCTTATTTCATTCTCCTTTAAGTAGACCATAAGCTCTTCTGCCCCTGCTAGCCCTGCTGCAGGCTAGCATGAGGCTGAAGTGCAGGAGAGGAGCTGCAGAGAGAGTGTGGCTGGATCAGGGATGCAGAGAACGGCCAGGGTAGCAGAATGTGACCAAAGAGGGTGTGTCAGTGTAGCTGTTTAGAGCTGTGCTGAGAATTGGGTGTCCCAGCAGGATTGTCACTGGCTCAGCTTCTGTTAGTGTGGGGATACAAGGAACTGGACTGGGGACAGGAGCCCCATGGCTGTGGATATCTCCAAGTAACAAGCTGACTGCTGAAAGATCTATTTGACATGATACAAGACACCACAAGCAGCAGGTGCCTCCCTGGAAATAATAAAATACAAAGTTGTTGACTGAAGCCAGCTTTGTCCACTATCTTCCTAAGGTTCAATCTGGAGGCACTAGCAATAGAGACAAGACCAAACTCCCTTTTCTCCACTGGAAAAACCCTCACCAAACTAAAGACTCTCCCAAGGAGGCCCAGCCTGCTGGAGTTGACTCCTGAGAGACACTTTTCAAGTAATTTCCACAGCTACTATTTCTATCAGCTTTTTGAGATACTTCTACAGTTTCTTGTGTGCTGTGCAAAAGTTTGTGACTATTTCAGGCACTGCATAAACCCACAGCATCTGGAGATGCATCCTCCATAGTGTTCTATCCACTTTTACTTCTCCTACACTTACAGGGACATGTTGAGGGCTAGTGTTGTCCAGTAGGCCTCCATGGGGGCAGTGACCACTGCATCAAACAGCACTTCCTGGACCAGCTCCTCATCACCTAAGGAGAGAAAGGAAGGACAAAAATCAGGAGAGAAAGACATGTTTCTCCCTAGATGTTTTAGAGTCCCTTGGTAAGGAGCATCTGCCTGTCCAGGACAGTGGAGCAGTGTGGAACAAAAAGAGACCTTTCATTACAAGGCAGAGAGGAGGTCCTAACACTCTGGGTGGTGGAAAGCACAGGAGCAGATGTTACAGCCAGGATCAATGAGGTTGGGAAAGGCCTCTGAGATCATCAGGGCCAACCTATGACCCAACACCACCTTGTCAACCAACCCATGGCACTGAGTGCCACATCCAGTCCTTCCTTAAACACCTCCAGGATGTGACTCCACTCCCTGGGCAGTCCCTTCCAATAACTAATCACCCTTCCTCTGAAGAATTTCTTCCTAATGTCCAAAATCATCAGAGCAGTTCCCCTGCCAACTCTGTGGAAGGGTGGTGCCCAAAGAAGTGTGGGCAAGTGAGAGGCTTTCAAATGAAGTTTTTCATTGGACCTTCACTTGACTCTTTCATTGAACAGGCTGTCCACAGGCATTGCCTCAAATCCCTGCCCTGACCTTTCTGCTGGGTATCCTGTAGAGAGGATCCTAGGCACTACCTTCCACTCAAGCAGCTTCTTTCAAAACCACAAGTGACTTTTTGATGGCCTCTACTCCGTGCCTTTGCTCACTGGCTTCTCTGCTATAGCCCTCCTTCCTTCCTTCCTGCCTCACAAAGCATTGTCCTGTCCTGGTTTTCACCAGATGCTCAAGCCAGTCCAGGCTACCACTCTAATCCACTTTGGACTGGAGCTAAGAAGTGATTAGGACAGTTCAAGGTATCATCATGTGCTAAATGACATGCCCCAGAACCCCATTTCTTTGACCTGCTCCATTTCTGTATTGCCCTGCTTGCACTAATCTGTGAGAACACGGTGGCCAACATGTTGCAGAAATGCCCAGTCAGGGCTGTTCTAGATGGAGCCACCCCACCACTTCAGTGTTTCTGGCACTCAAACTTTCTGGGTTGATGCTCCAGGTGTCCCTTAATGTTTTATCCCAAGTTCTCCCAAATTTCTTTGCAACACATCTCAGGATCCTTCTCTCCATAGTTGTTGTTATTCAAGCCTCAAAATCAGAGCCCACCATGAGATCTTTCCCTGTTCAGGTCCCCCATGTCCGGGATGTGTTCAAATTATATTTGTTTTTCTTACACAGCACTTCCAAATCTGCATATTGCTCACAGTCAGCTCTCCTGAAACTTTCCTCCTCCCTGGCCTCTTCAATTTATGCATCTCCTCTTTCCAGCCTACTCCAAGGACAGCCAGGAGGGGTCTGCTCACATTGTGCAAGAGAGGAACTGGACTACTTGAAATAGAAAAAAATCCTCTGATGGAGACAAGGAGGTGGATCCTCAGCTCCTTTCCACTTGTGAATTAACCTGGGCATGGGTTCAGCCCTGCCTGTGTAAGCAAGTGCCACAGGGGCTCAGCCTGACTCCAATCAGTTTGTCACAGTCCCCTCTCCTTTGTGATGGGTGCAGCAAAACCCCAGCAGGGCCCTTTGGGTGCTTGGGACTCACATTCCAGGTCAGGCTCCTCTCCAGTGAGGAAACGGATCACAGCCTCCAGCTGGCTGAGCTTCCGGTGGTCGGGATCAATGTCAGTGATGCAGTAAATCCTGTGGGAAAGGGAGAAGAAACCCAAAAGGGCAAAGAGAAGCCATAGTCAAACAAAAGCTCCAGGATGATAATAACTGCAAAGAGAAAGTCAGCAAGAAACCTTGGTCTGCAAAGTCTTTACCACTGCTGCATGTTGTGCCCACTCTAAATCTAACAGTGTGGCTGTGAGTCAAACCCTACACCAAACCAAACACCCATTAACCTGCCTGCTGTGCTTAGTAGGGCTGCTGTGCTCTCCAGCATAAACTCACAAGGCAACAGAGCTGTTCCAAATCCTGCCAGCACTTTCCTGTGTTATGTTGTGTAAGATGTGTACGTGTGCTGTATAGACAGTAACAATGTGATGGAGAGACCTGAAAAGCAGAGGGGTCATGTGCAATGTGAGATCAGACCAGGAGCAGAAAAAATAAGAGACAGTGAACACCAGTGTGAGATGAGGAATGATCTTGTAGTGTAATATGGTGACAACAAAAGCTGTCCCACGGGGACACAACTGCAGGAGCCTCAGGACACGGTGTGGGGAGAAGGGGAAGAATGTATTAGAAATGCTCTGTGCTATAAAAGAAACCAGTCTTCTAATCCTGCTTCCAATTTTGACTGCTTCATTGTCGGGACAAGGGAGAGGAAGGGGTTATAAGAGAACTAAAACTCATAAAGGGGCTGAAAGGAGTGATTTATGAGAGAAGTCTAAGAGAAATGAATATGTAAAGTGTGGTAAGCTGACACCTGAAATCAGGAGTGGAAGGAGGAGAAGTCGCAGTTTGTGTCTCAAATGTGCTGCTTGTGAAACTTGACAGTGTAATGAGAGGTGAGAAGGGGTGCAGGGCTGCTTGAATATAGTTATTTTGGCTTTGATACAGCCTGGGTTCATGTGACTGAGTAGGACTGAACGTTGGGTTCATGAAAACCCCAAACCTCACAGCAATAAATGGAAAAGTGCCGTGCTTCACCCTGTTTCATATCCAAACCAAGCAAAACTTTAAGTTCTGCTTGCTATTGAAACAGCAGTCATAAATCACCTCCATGTTCACTAGAAGTTAGGTCTAGGCTCAGTTCAGAAGGTTGCCAACTAAAAATAAACTAGGATTTAAAAAAGCATTTCAATCTCTCACCAAGCTTGCAACAAATTTTCCTAACAGGTCTGACATGCTGTAGGTTTTGTAAGACAATTCTGAGCAACACAGGGGGAAAAAAAGTCTGAGCACAGAAGCCTGAGGAAAAATCTCAGCTGTTTCTCAGGAGAGGAATGTGCCAGGTCTTGGTAGGATCTCCCAAAGGAAGAGGTGAAACTCAATTTTCTGGAGATAATCAGGTCTTTGCAGGTACAGTTCCTGAACAGCACTGCTTTTTCCCCAGGCCACAGAGGGTAGTGAACTCAAGCCAAATTGCCGGGCACTTTACCCAAATATCATGACAAAGTCCTGTGTCACTGCCAGGATTTCCTCCACTTACCATTCATTTGCTAAAGACAAGTCTGGCTGGAGCAGGTCGTGCAAACCTGAAAGCAGAGAGTACATGGAGTATTCAGTGAGGAAGCAGACAGACACACAGGCTCTGAAGGACATTCAGAGCAGCTCTCCTGTCCCTTTCAGATTTTCCTACCTTCTTCCACTGAAGTGTTCCCCAGCAGAATGTACTCCCCGTGCCCCCTGGACAGCACAACACCCAGGCTGCGGGCAAGAAGGAAAACAGAGGGCTTGTCAGCAAAGAAAGGTGTCAGTCCCTGCAGTTACAACCCTTAAAGACTTTAACTCCCTCCTCCACAGCTATTAAAGAAAAGAACACCATTGGAAGAGGATTAAGGGAGATCAGATTTCAGCACAGGGGGCTAAGGAACTATCTGTAGAGCTATGAGGCATTGCTGGTGACAATTTTTTTGGCCAACATTGTAGGTTCAGGTCAACAATAACATTTCTCAAATCTGTGCCAGTTTCAAGCCATTTCGTCTGGGGGAAAAAACCAAACACCTTCCTCCCCCAATGCCCCCCCTTTTCTTCACTTGTTGTTTGTTGTTTTGTAATTTTCACTGTATAACAATGTTGGGTTTTTTTAAAAGCCACACACCAGGACCATATAACATATTCAGTTGCAATTTAAGCTGTCTTATTTCTCTGAAATAAAACGACATGCTTTATATAAGGTATAGCTTTCAGACTCTGAATTTCAGGTAAATCATAATATTCCTTTTGAATTGACCCCAAATAATATTTTAATGGCAACAGGAACAAAGGAGTCAGTTATTCCTACTGCTCTACTCATGACTTGCAGCAAGGTTTATGAAGGAAAGGGACTGATCTGCTGTCCCTAATCAGACTTCTGATACACTGCATTGGTGCCACACGAGTCCTTGCTCACCTGAAGGGTGTGCCAGTGATGCCCGTGAAGAAATAATCATTGGTGAGGAAAAGAACTCGTTTCTGAAATAAGAGAATGAGTATGAGAGACCATCTGACAGAGCAAGGGCATAATGGTGATGGGGAGCTGGGATAATGTCCCCAAGGCTGAGCAAAACCAGCACTTCACACCCTGCTAGGCTGCCTGGAGGCAGGGATGAATGTGCAGTATGCAGCACATCCAGCACCTCGAGACTTTCAGGATCCAGGCAGCCACTTTATCTTTCCAATAAGGGCTTCAGATAAACCTTTCTTTGTTCTAGGGCTCCTGCACTGGCTTGCAGGAAGGGCTGGGGGGAAGCTGCCCTCTCTCTGGCCCCCTCCAAGCACATGTCCTGGGGCCCTGCTGCTCTTCTGCTATGCACAGCAATCCTGGCAGCTTTGCACATCATCATCATCATCTCCAGCAGGAGGAGGCTCAGGGGCACATAGGAAGGAGGGGTGGAGTTGAAGGAGAGGCAGAATGGCAAACCTATCCTCTGTGTGGGTGGGCAGTCAGGGCCAAGTCTCCCCACTCCTGTGGGAAATGCTGATAGTCCTGACATTTGCTTTTGTGCCAAAGTGGGACAAAACATTAGCATATTCCAATTTCGTTAAAAAAAATCAGTTTAAAAAAAATTACATTTTCAATCTGGAAAAAAAAGTGCCATTTCAAATCCAAGCCGTTTTGATTTGCATGCAAGTATTTTTTTTCAGACTGACATTTCAACTGAAGACATTTCAGATTATTGAAAGCTGCTTCAGAACTTCATCTGTTTGCCAGACTGGCCTTTTCCTGTAGGAAAGTGTTGATTTCAGTGGAACGCTTTTCCAAAGGAGAAAAGTTTCTGGAAAGTTTCTATCCAAGCCTTCTGCCAGTATGTGAACCCTAATATGTTTCAAATCCTAGTCCCAGTCTGAGAACGAGGTGAGAGGATGTGTGTGGGAGACAGAGGAGTGAACACAGAAAACTCAGTGTTCCCCAAGGAAAGTCATGCCTGCTCTAACCTGCTTGAGCTGTGCAGCCCTGGAAGTGGAGTGAGGCACAAAGGGCTCCAGCTCCACTGTGTGCACCGAGTTTGGGCTCACGGTGCTGGTGGGGATGGGGATGGGGATATCACTGGGTGTGATGGGGAGATCACCGGGTGTGATGATGGGGAGATCACCGGGTGTGATG